>LR750957.1:0-40147 GCA_902729485.2 Mus minutoides | reverse complement strand
AAGAATAAAACATTCTTCCCTAGGAAGAAAGTGGTGCCAAGAACATTGAGTGTCTTTGGTTGAAAAGTGTAGTCAGAAATGAAGCCAACCCAAGCCAAAAGCACATGGGTAGAGAGGACAAAGTCTTAGTTTTAGGAAGTCCCAAGCTTGTGTGATTTTATGCTCTACAGGGTAGACCTGGTGCCTCATGATTTAACATTTAGACTTTTTGCTTATGGTCTTGTTTTCAACCACTTGTAGCTTTAGATTTTTTAATATGGTCTTTTACAAATGAAAATGTTCATCATGTTCCAAGTGCATAGCTCATTTTCTGCTTTTCCTTTTTTCCATTCTTTTTAAGACACAGTTTCTCTATATAGATCAGTCTATACTTATAGAGAATATCTTCCCCAATACATCATTGCAGACATTTAGAACAATAGTCAGCTTCTTTTTGCACAGATTTTGTATGTACTTATAGCTTAAATCATTTATTGAGTTTCTCAGGGTGCTTTTGACTTCTCTTTTACAAAATGCAAGAACTTTAAGGATTGACAGAGTCATTACTTGTCTCAGTGTTTTGTTTTGTTTTGTTTTGTTTTAAGAAAAGGATAAACATTTAGGGGGCAGGAGAATAATGTTGTAGTTTGAATCCATATTTTCTTTTCAAGTTGTGGGGTTGAAACCTTAATCTTAGTAGGTTCTGACATTAGGAAACATTAAGAAGTGGAAGAAAACAAGAGAGTGCATCTAGTTAGGAGCAAAAAGTAACTGCAGAGTAAGTCTGAAGGAAAGCATTTTTTAAATTTTTGCTTTCTGTTTTTTCTTATTTGTTTCTAGCACTTGTCCTTTAGTCTCTCATGGTCACTCTGTATCATTCTCATCCTTTCATTCTTTAATAAGTTTTTCTACTCCATGAATCCTCTGCCACCATGCTTTGGGTCAACACAGGCTCAGAAACAATAAATTGGAGTCAGAATGGGTAGACATTTGAGATTCTGTGAGACAAAAGAATCATTTCCCCCTTTAAACTTATTTTTCAAGTTTTCCCCCAGTTATTTACAACTGACATTCAGGGTTTTATAGCCATGAATAACTCTGAAACTCTCTCATCTTAAAGTTCTTTTCACATTGTCACCCCTTAATAGCAATTCTAGAAATGTTGGCATATTAAGAAAATCCACAGGCTTAGAGAAATCAAAGACAGTGTCTTCAATTGGTTCTCAGTGGCTAACTGCCAACAATTGCAGAATTGATTAAAAAATAGTTCCCTTACAGTTCTGGATATTAGCTCTCTCACAAATTTACCTCAAGTATCAGGATATTGAAGAGCATCCTCTAGATTCCAGATTATCAGATCTAATGCTGACATTATTAAATCCAATAAATTAGCACCTTTCCCTGAATAATGTGCACTATCTCCCACAATTCTCTTTTCCGTTGTAACAATAACTCTGTATAATTAAACTCTCTGTCTCCCTACTAGAAAAACACATGTGATTACATTGATCACTCATATATTTCAGAATGTTTCTGTCATCCTAAATTTATAATTTAACTACATGTGACAAATCTTTTTGACATGTCAAGTTCAATTTAAAATTTCTAGAGCCTAGACTTGGATTGTGTGGGAAACTTCTTTGAGGTCCATTAATTCAGAAATATTAGCTTGTATCCTTTTTGTAAAACATGACATTTTTGAAGTCTGAAAAAAAATGAAGTTATATTTATTAATCAACAGATTAAGGAAACATACAAATCTCGACATGTATAGGTATGTTTTCAATATGTGTGAGTTAGAGTCTCTTAAGTTGTTGAGTGCTTTCAGAAGTCAGCTATGCTAACTGTAATACCAGAAATGCACCTTTTCATAGGAAGGTATAATCCAAAACCGAAATCATTTAGTATTTAATGCAATCTAAAGCCCATTCACAAAGGAAAGTTGAGTGATTCTGGAATTTTTTTCATATTTTCACATATCATTAGATGTGGTAAGAATTTAGATCCCAGATACCCTGCATCTTAAAGATTCACTTGTTTTTAGTTGAGAGGAACTGTCATCTTCCTATTAACATCCACTGAAAGCGTCTTGAGTGAATCTTCCTCAGATCCCGAGGCTATCATTTGGCAGAAATGTCTTACAAGCCTCAAAAATCAAAAAGACACAGATACAGATGTTAGATATCAGCAGAGAGAAAGTTCAGGGAAGAGGCAGAGAAGGTAGCATTACTATTAATACATCCAAACCTGCTGTATGGTACACCTGATGGGGAGGGTGATTCATATATTGAAGAAGCTGTCTTATGACTAGGTGTTTTTTTCTCAACATCACTCAAATCCAGGCACTTGGAAAATCAGCGTATTCAGACTCATGCTGCAACATTATAACACCTTCCATAGTTAGTTTCTGAAAGACCCCCAAATTTCCTTTTCTACGGACAAAGTATTGAAACTGAATATATTGTAGGTCTCCTGATGATGAATACAATTGGATGCTCATAATGAAGACATAGATGTGTGATCTGTGTTATTCAATATTTGTGTTATAATGATGCACAGACATTTATGCATCATAGCTTATTTGGCGACTTGACCTACATGCAGACAGCGAGGCTGCTACTTGAATCTGGATAATTCCTTCAGTTATTGCTCAAGAACAAACTGTGAAAAGAGCAGTGATTTTTTTTTTATTACGAAATATTTTCTTCATTTACATTTCAAATGCTATCTCCAAAGTCCCCTGTACCCTCCCCATGTCCTGCTACCCAACCCACCCACTCTTGCTTCCTGGACCTGGCATTCCTCTGTACTGGGGCATATGTTCTTTGCAAGACCAAGGGCCTCTCCTCCCATTGAGAGCTGACTAGGCTATACTCTGATACATGTACAATTAGAGACACATCTCTGGGTGGTACTGTTTAGTTCATAGTGTTGTTCGTCCTATAGGGTTGCAGACCCCTTTAGCTCCTTGGGTAATTTCTGTAGGTCCTTCATTAGGGGCTCTGTATTCCATCCAATAGATGACTGTGAGCCTCCACTTCTGTATTTGCCAGGCACTGTTATAGCCTCACAAGAGAGAGCTATATCAGGATCCTGTCAGCAAAATCTTTCTGGCATATGCAATAGAGCCTGGGTTTGGTGGTTGTATATGGGATGGATTCCTTAATGTGTCAGACTCTGGATGGTCCTTCCTTCCATCTCAACTCCAAACTTTGCCTCTGTAAATCCTTCCATGGGTATTTTGTTCCCCATTCTAAGAAGGAGAAAAGTATCCACACTTTGGTCTTCCTCCTTCTTGAGTTTCATGTGCTTTAAAAATTGTATCATGGGTATTCTGAGTTTCTGGGCTAATATCTGCTCATCACCGAGTGCATATCATGTGTGTTCTTTTGTAATTAAGATTCCTCACTCAGGATGATATCCTCCAGATCAATCCCTTTGCCTAAGAATTTCATGAATTCATTGTTTTTAATTGGTGAGTAGTACTCCATTGTGTAAATGTACCATATTTTCTGTATCCATTCCTCTGTTGAGGGACATCTGGGTTCTCTGTAACTTCTGGCTATGATAAATAAGGTTGCTATGAACATAGTGGAGATGTGTCCTTATTACAACTTGGAATATCTTCTGGGTATATGCCCAGGAGATGTATTGCTGGATCGTCCGTAGTACTATGTCCAATTTTCTCAAGAACCACCAGACTGATTTCCAGAGTGGTTGTATCAGCTTGCAATTCCACCAGCAATGGAGATGTGTTCCTCTTACTCTACATCCTTGTGAGCATCTGCTGTCACTTGAATTTTTTATCTTAGCCATTCTGACTGGTGTGAAATGGAATTTCAGGATTGTTTTGATTTGCATTTCCCCCATGATTAAGGATGTTGAATCTTTCTTTAGGTGCTTCTCAGCCATTTGGTATTCCTCAGTTGAGAATTCTTTGTTTAGCTCTGTACCCCATTTTTAATAGGTTTATTTTATTTTCTGGAGCCCAGCTTCTTGAGTTCTTTGTAGATGTTGGATATTAGTCCCCTATCAGATTTAGGATTGGTAAAGATACTTCCCCAATCTGTTGGTGGCCTTTTTGTCTTATTCACGGTGTCTTTTGCATTACAGAAGCTTTGCAATTTTATGAGGTCCCATTTGTTAATCTTCTATCTTACAGGACAAGGCATTGCTGTTTTATTCAGGAATCTTTCCCCTGTGCCCATATCTTTGAAGCTCTTCCCCACTTACTCCTCTATAAGTTTCAGTGTCTCTGGTTTTATGTGGAGTTCCTTGATTAAAATAGACTTGAGCTTTGTACATGGAGATAAGAATGGATCAATTCAGATTCTTCTATATAATAACCACCAGTTGAGCCAGTACCATTTGTTGATAATGCTGTCCTTTTCCACTGGATCATTTTAGCTCCTTTGTCAAAGATCAAATGACCATAGATGTTTGGGTTCATTTCTGGGTTTTCAATTCTATTCCATTGATCTACCTGTCTGTTGCTGGACCAGTAACATGCAGTTTTTATCACAATTGCTCTGTAGTACAACTTGAGATCAGGCATGGGGATTCCACCAGAGGATTTTTTGTTGTTGATAATAGTTTTTGCTATTGTAGGTTTTTTGTTATTCCAGATGAATTTGCAAAATGCCCTTTCTAACTCTGTGAAGAATTGAGTTGGAATTTTGATGAGGATTACATTGAATCCATAGACTGCTTTTGTCAAGATGATCCTTTTTACATGTTAGAAATGCCAATCCGTAATCATCTTCCCATCTTCTGAGATCTTTGATTTCTTTCTTCAGAGACTTGAGGTTCTTATCATATAAAACTTTCATTTCTTTAGCTAGTCACACCAAGGTATTTTATATTATTTGTCACTATTGTGAATGGTGTTATTTCTCTAATTTCTTTCTCAGCCTGTTTATCCTTTGTGTAGAGAAAAGGAACTGATTTGTTTGAGTTAATTTTATATCCAACTGCTTCACTGTAGCTGTTTATCAGGATTAGGAGTTGTCTGGTGGAATATTTATGGTCACTTATATATACACTATCATATCATCTGCAAAGAGTGATATTTTGACTTCTTCCTTTCTCATTTGTATCCCTTTGATCTCCTTTTGTTGTCTGATTTCTCTGGCTAGAACATCAAGTAGCATATTTAATAGGTAGGGAGAAAGTGGGCAGCCTGTAGTCCCTGATGTAATTTGTCTAGCTTCAAGTTTCTCTCCATTTATTTTGATGTTGGCAACTGATGTGCTGTATATTGCTTTTATTATGTTTAGTTATGGCCGTTAAATTCATGATCCTTCCAAGACTTTTATCATGAACTGGTGCTGAATTTTGTCAAATGCTTTGTCAGTATCTAGTGAGATGATCAAGTGGTTTTGTCTTTGAGTTGTTTATGCAATGGATTAAGTTGATGAATTTACATATATTAAAGCATCCCTGCATTCCTGGGGTGAATCCTACTTGATCATGATGGATGATTGTTTTGATGTGTTCTTGGATTCGGTTTGTGAGGATTTTATTGAGTATTTTTGCATGGATATTCATAAGGAAAATTAATCTGAAGTTCTCTATCTTTGTTGTGTCTTTATGTGATTTAGGTATCAGAGTAATTGTGGCTTCATATAATGAATTGGGTAGAGTACCTTCTGATTCTATTTTGTGGAATAGTTTGTGGAGAATTAGAATTAGGTCTTCTTTGAAGGTCTTATAGAACTCTGCACTAAACCCATCTGGTCCTGTTTTTTTGTGTGTTTGTTTGTTTTGTTTTTGTTTGTTTGTTTTTGCTTTTTGGTTGGGATACTATTAAGACTGCTTCTATGTCTTTAGTGGATATGGGACTGTTTAGTTCATTAGTCTGATCCTGATTAACTTTGTTACCTTCTATCTGTCTAGGAAATTGTTCATTTCAACCAGGTTACCAGTTTTGTTGCTTATAATCTTTTGTAGTATGATCTGATGATGTTTTGGATTTCCTCAGGTTCTGTTGCTATGTCTCCCTTTTCATTTTTTATCTTGTTAATTAGGATGCTGTCCTTGTGCCCTCTAGTGAGTCTGGCTAAGTGTTTATCTATCTTGTTGATTTTCTTGAAGAACCAGCTGCTGGTTTGGTTGATTCTTTGTATATTTCTTTTTGTATCCACTTGGTTGATTTTAGTCCTGAGTTTGGTTATTTCTTGCTGTCTACTCCTCTCGGGTGAATTTGCTTTCTTTAGTTCTTGAGCTTCTAAATGTGCTGTCAGGCTGCTAGTGTATGCTCTCTCTGAATCTATTTTTTCGCGATATTCAGAGCTATGATTTTTTCTCTTGGGATTGCTTTTATTGTGACCCCTAAGTTTGGGTATGTTGTGGCTTGATTTTCATTAAACTTTAAAAAGTCTTTAATTTCTTTATTTCTTCCTTGACAAAGCTATCATTGAGTAGAGTGTTGGTCAGCTTTCTATTATTTATGTTGTTTTTGAAGATCAGCCTTAGTCCATGGTGATCTGATAGGATGCATGGGATCATTTCAATCTTCTTGTATCTGCTGAGGCCTCTTTTGTGACCAATTATATGGTCAATTATGGAGAAGGTACCATGAGGTGCTAAGATGAAGGTATATCCTTTTGTTTTAGTTGTAAAATGTTCTGGACATATCTTTTAAATCCTTTTGTTTCATAACTTCCGTTAGTTTCACAGTGTCTTTGTTTAATTTCTGTTTCCAGGACCTGTACATTGATGAGAGTGGGGTGTTACAGTCTCTCACTATTATTTGTGTGAGATGCAATGTGTGCTTTGAGCTTTAGCAAAATTTCTTTAATGAATCTGGATGTCCTTGCATTTGGAGCATAGATGTTCAGAATTTAGAGTTCATCTTGATTCATTGATGGCTTACATTCCCTTCTGGTAGGTGTTGGTATACCTTGGTTTCAAAGACACCAGACAGCCCCACCATCCCCAGAGGAGACACCACTTCTAGGCCGAGGATTGTAGGATTCCAAGATCCCCAGTGTCCCAGGAGCTTGGTCCCATGAGGATCTCAGGGTCTCATAGGAAGCACGACAGCCAAGAACTCTGACATACCCTGAATCTTAGGGTCTCTATCAACACCATGCAGGCTTAATTACTATTGGTCTGGCATATAGCTTGAGATCAAGTATGATGATATCTCCAGAAATTCTTTTATTGTTCATGATTGTTTTAGCTGTCATGGATTCCTGTTTTTTCACTTGCTCATCCAAGGTCTGTAAAATAATTGTGTTGGTTCCTGCCTACAAGAAGTACAGGAACAAAGATGAGATGGAGGGTATGGTCAACCAATGACTGCCCCAAACCGAGACACATTCTATGGGCAAGAACAAACCCAGGACACTATTATAGAATTCTGTTATGGTGCCAGACAGGAATCTAGCATGACTGTCTTCTGAGAGTCTCCATCCAGCTGCCATTGGAAAGAAACCCACAGCTGAATATTAGATGGAGCTCAGCAAGACTTATAAAAGAGTCATTGTGGTTCATTTAAATAGTGTTTTGATTTTATTTCTGTAGATTACTTGGGTTTGGGTATTAGGTATATACATTTTGAGTATGACTCTTCCAACAAGCACAAATGGCCTTGCAATCAATTATTTCTTTTCTTCCTTCTCTTTCTTTCTTTCTTTCTTTCTTTCTTTCTTTCTTTCTTTCTTTCTTTCTTTCTTTCTTTCTTTTTTCTCTCTCTCTCTCTTTCTTTCTTTCTTTCTCTTTTCTTTCTTTCTTTCTTTCTTTCTTTCTTTCTTTCTTTCTTTCTTTCTTTCAATAATTGGCTATTTTACTAAATTCAACCAGATGTTTTCTAAACATTTTAAACAATAATAATTGGGAAATATAGGCATGAAATTTGTTTCTCTTATGTGTTATTCAATTCTTGATTTCTCTCAAAGGTGCAAGAAGATTCTGATTGTAATTCCTCCAGTAGAGGGAGGCATAACTCTTGCTTTTTTATCTAGAGAGATTGCAACTCAGCAAGTGGTTTCTCTAAGGATTTCACATAATCAAGCCTTTTTAATTTTCTATTTTCAAAGAGTTATACACTCATAAGAATTTCTCAAAAACATATAGGCAGGACCTGTGCCCCTTGCACACACCCTTCTTTTGTATTGATATATTCAATAATAAGACCAATGAGGAACTTGAAAGAAATCTCATATTATAAATTACCTCTTTTGCACTTGACTACATGAATGCTAAGTGTACATTTGTGGTGTCTTTAAACATACAGGTCGCATAAATAGTTTGTGTTTTCAGAACCATAATCATTTATTCACCTACACTGTGACCACAAAAGTCTCTGGTGTCAATAACCCTAACTCTTCATTTACTCTAGCAAGTACTACAAAAAAAAAATGCTCACACAACACACACAATTTTGCTTTGGTTTATTTTACTTTATTGTACTTCTGAGGTGTGGGCACAAAGAATTAGCTTTTCTTTGGCTAAGAGCAGAAGTGCATGGTATTGAAGAATCTCATTTTTGTTGTTGTTGTTGTTGTTGTTTTTCAAGACAGGGTTTCTCTGTGTAGCTCTGGCTGTCCTGGAACTCACTCTGTAGACCAGGCTGGCCTCAAACTCAGAAATTCGCCTGCCTTTGCTTCCCAAGTGCTTGGATTAAAGGCGTTTGTCACCATGCCTGGCAAGAACCTCTTTTTTTTTTTTTTATTGGATATTTTCTTTATTTACATTTCAAATGTTATCCCTTTTCCTGGTTCCCCTTGGAAGAACACACTCCTCCTATTCTTTCCCTCCTCCCCCTGCTCACCAACTCACACACTTCCACTTTCTGACCCTGGCATTCCACCACATTGGGGTATACAGCCTTCATAGGACAAAGGGCCTCACCTCACATTGATGTCTGACTAGGCCATCCTCTGCTGCATATGCAGCTGGCACCCTTTGGCTAGGGATTTAGTCCCTGGGAGCTCTGGGGTTACTTACTAGTTCATATTGTTGTTGAACTTCTTTGGGGCTGCAAACCCTTTCAGCTTCTTGGGTTCTTTCTTTAGCTCCTTCATTGGGCATCCTATGCTCAGTCCAATGGATGGCTGTATGCATCCACCTCTGTATTTGTGAGGCACTGGCAGAGCCTCTCAGGAGGTAGCTATGTCAGGCTCCTGTTAGCAAGCACTTATTAGCATCCACAACAGTGTCTGGGTTTACTGATTGTAAATGGGATGGATCCCAAGGTAAGTCAGTCTCTGGATGGTCCTTCCTTCAATCTCTACTCCATACTTTGTCTCTGTAACTCCTTCCACGAGTGTTTTGGGAGAACCTCATTTTACCTGTTTACTGAGTGAGGACTCTTTAGTTAGTTATTCATTCCTAGTTGCTTCTGGAAGAACTTTTATTAACTTTTTTTTCTAGTTTCTGCATGAAAATGAGGTTTCATTTCTCCGTGACAAAACTCAAGAATTTCTTTCTTTTTGGTATTTTGTTCTAACTTGTCTTCATAAAAAGCTTGGTAAGCAAACTGATATATTCAAAAATAGTTTGTTAATTTTGTTTTAGAAATAGCTATATTTTTCTAAATGCTTGCCAATATTTTGTTCTCTTATGAAGGAATTAAGTCTCATTTCTATTTTCTTTTTTTTTCTCTTTATTAGATATTTTCTTCATTTACATTTCACCTGTTATCCAGAAATTTTCCCTTACCCTCCCGCGTCCCCGCCCTGCTCCCCTACCCACCCCCTCCCACGTAATGGCCCTGGCATTCCTCTGTACTGGGGCATATAGAGTCTGTATGACCAAGGGGCCTCTCCTCCCAATGATAGCCAACTAGGCCATCTTCTTCCATATATGCAGCTAGAGACATGAGCGCAGGGGGAACTAGTTAGTTCATGTTATTCTTCCATCTAGAGGGTTGAAGACCCCTTCAGCTCCTTGGGTACTTTCTCTAGCTCCTACTTTGGGAGTCCTGTGTTCCAACTAATAGCTGACTGTGAGCATCCACTTCTGTGTTTACCAGGCACTGGAATAGCCTCCCACAAGACAGCTATATCAGGTCCCTTTCAGCATTATCTTGCTGGCATATGCTATAGTGTTTATTTTGGTGGCTGATTATGGGAGGGATCCCTCGCAGCCATTTTCAAAGCCTGAATGTAATGTGTAAAATATAGATGTACAGTAAACAGAAAATTCTGTATGCAAGATGAAACTCTCACCAGTTCTACTGGCAACCCATTTACTTATTGCAAAGAAAATAAAATGTTAAAACATGGTTTCTATTCCTAGTAAGTTGTATTTTTGTTAAGTGTGATCAATTTCCACTAGAATATGGAAGTTTGGAAACACAAGCTGATAGTGGAACTGAAAATCAGAATATTTAGGATACAGACATTGGTCCTGTTAATGAAGAACTCTTTTAACCACATTCTATAACCAATGACAGGATTTTGTGAGGTAAAAGAAGAATAATATCAATAACATTCCCATGGCAACAGTTGAACCCTAGTTATGTGAGTATCAGCTCAGCTGTAAAGAGACTCAATGTGAAGCTTCATACTGTCCATTCAACCAAGACTCCATATACACTATCATATTTGGTACAATTTGCATGCTCCCATTACCACATCAGCCTCTCTGATGACATATAATGCATGCTGAATTGGAAGGTGGCTATCACTGAAGGCCATGATCATGCTCTCACTAGCTCCACTCCTCAGCCTTCTTCTCCTCTGTGTCTCTGGTAAGTAAAACAAATGTCTCATGACATTTGTTAAGTGTTCACAGTCTCCACAAAATTCTATAGTTCCCAAAGAATTTTAGAGTTTTCATTTATTTAATTATGGTATAATTGACTTGTCTTTCTTACTTTTCTTCCATAAACAGATACTAGGGCAGAAACAACTGTGACCCAGTCTCCAGCATCCCTGTCCATAGCTGCAGGAGAAAAAGTCACTATCAGTTGCCTAACGAGCACAGATATTGATGATGATATGAACTGGTACCAGCAGAAGTCAGGGCAACCTCCTAAGCTCCTTATTTCAGAAGGCAATACTCTTCGTCCTGGAGTCCCATCCCGGTTCTCCAGTAGTGGCTATGGCACCGATTTTGTTTTTAATATTGAAAACATGCTACCAGAAGATGATGCAGATTACTACTGTCAGCAAAGTGATAACCTGCCTCTCACAGTGTTATGTCCTCTTACAGAAACCTGCAGATGCTGTCAGTGCCACTGCCTCAGCTGCTACTGAAGCTGTTCAGTGTGTGACCTCCTCAATTGTCAGTTTTTATTCCCTCCATGCATGTGAACTTTCACTTCCTTTTTCAGTGTCTGAAGCCTTCTCAGCCCCCTATTCTCTCCTGAACCCTTCCCTTAGGAGAGACAGTAACAGCTTGGATATAATTTTCCAGGGAAGGCAGTTATCCTACTGCACTGCAGAGGTACTAAGTTCCTGCCCATTGGTACACTCACTTTTACATTTGAGATCAAATCAAAGAATTTGATTTGTGCTGAATCTGGTTTAGGTCCTTATAGAATTTGTGACTATTCTTTTTGATATTATCTAATACTAGGAAATGAGCATTGTAATTCAGGAATAATTGATTAGAAGAGTTTTGAGTGGATCATGTGGTTACCAACTTTTGCTGCTTTAATTCCAGCACTCGGGAGGCAGAGGCAGGCGGATTTCTGAGTTCGAGGCCAGCCTGGTCTACAAAGTGAGTTTCAGGACAGCCACAGCTATATAGAGAAACCCTGTCTCGAAAAAACAAAAACAAAAACAACAACAACAAAAAGAAACTTAAAAAAATGGTTGTTAAAGGCTTGAAAATAATTTATTTCACTACAGAAAAAACAAAAAACAAAAAACAAAAAAGAAAAAAATAACAGCTTTCAGAGTGGGCTGGGAGAAGTGGAAGAGGAACAGTCAGAGAGTCAGAAAGAAATGGTCTCTCACAGATATAGTGATGAAGCATTTTGTCTAAATGCGTTGTAAGTATTTTGCAGGGGTGAATTGTGTCAGAATAGGAAGGAAGCAATTATTGTTGGTGGAGAACAGTAGCTAATCATTTAGTATTAAGGAAGTAGTAGGAAATGGTAGGGGCTGCAGAATATTGATAAATCAGAAAGAGTCAGTTATTTTCATAGCCCCATAAAGTGTTCAGTCCTTCTGTAAAGCTGTAGCATGAGAGTGGTGTGGCTCCATAGTGACTGAGAAGCATTGGCAGCCTTGGCTCCAGGGAGCAATGGAATCTAATGAACAGATAGACTGAGTAGTTAAATGAATAATTTAAACCAGTCACTTTTAAGAGATGGGACATTCTGTTTAAATGGGGAAATCCTGTACAGATTAATGGGAGAGGCAAGAGTAGAGTCCACAGAAGTATTATGGTCAGGTATAAAAGGGGAAAAGTAAATGGGTTGTGTCTAGTGAAGAGTGTATTTCACTTTGAATGTTGGAGTTGGAGGGACACCCCAACAGGGGTAAAGTAAGAGTGATAGTGAATAAAGTCAAGGACTGTAGTACATTGAGGTAAAAGAATTCTAGGGATTTTTTTTTTCTTCAAGATGCAGTCATTCAGGAAGATAGTGAGTGGTTATACTGTTATATGTGTTACATTCAGGTAAGCTTCAGAAGGAACACATGGAAGGGGAGCATGGAAGGAAGGGAACAGAACAAAACATAGGACTAGTAAAATGAAATGTATTTTGTCTGGGGTGAAAGTTATGAAGTTGCCTTGAAGGTGGAACTCCTCTACAGTCTCCCAAATATCTGCTAGCTGATTCCTGCCTCAGGTCTGAAAGGAACCACTGTTGGATGAGAACAACTAGAGGAGCTTACATGAACATTCATGTTCAGGTATAGAGAGAAATCTGTTTGTTTTAATGAAGGTGTGTAGAGTAAGTAAAATATCCAAAATACTTGGTAAAAATATAAGTATAGGGTTATTAATGAGAAACAGTGGTCAAGGTGAGTAACATCTGTTGGAGGGAACCAACAGTCCTTCCATAGGAGGAGGCATACCCATTAATATTTCCTCTGATCATCGGGAATGTGGACTTCATCTCAAAACCATTTGGATTTATTGGTGAGGAAGTTGAATTGTTTAATGAGGGCCTAAACCCCATCCTTACCAGTAAGGACATGGAGTCCTACTTAGTTTTAGAATACCACAACAACCAGAGGAAAGGATGTTAAGCTGATCTGAATATTTTTAAAGTTTTTCTGAGAGATGGTAAGACAGAGAGGTTAACTGATGTAGAGAGAACTTCAAACTGACTATTTTAGTTTTGAGTCCTGAAAAACAATGCCCAGAGTGCCAAGAAGAGGGAATAATTGGAAGGCTCATTATTCATATTTTCAGAGATCACCCAAAATGCTTTCAGGAGTTTGGGGACACAGATCTCTCTTAACTGCTTAGAGATGTCAAAAGGTAGATGAGGAAATGAGAGCCACTGGCATACTTCAAAATTGGATCCATTTATGAGGCTATAATAGAACTTGACAGATAGTAAAGATCAAAAATATAAGCCAGCTTTTAGGTGATAAGATAAAGTTTTTGATTGTGATATTTGAATAGGGTATTATAAGTAAAAATTGTGAAGAACATAAAGAGACAATATTGATGAGTAGAAATACTATGTGCAAGTTCTAATATAGTAATGTAGTAATACTACTATAGAGTTCTATAGAAGGATTAGATGAATGTGAACAACAGTTTCTTAAATTAGACTCTGATATAAGGGACAGGCACCAGTAAGCTTTGTAAGAGATGTTAATTAAAGTTAGCATCTTGGTTGACACATTAAAAGAGATATGAAGTTCTATTAAGTCCTTGTCAAGCAAAATTTCAAGGAGAGAATTTGGATATAATATCCCAAACATGTGAGTTTGGTGACTGAGTATCTGGCTCCATAACTATTTACTTTATTTACTTTATTCAGTAAACAGGATGTAAGGACATATTACATCTCTGTGAAATATTCTTCCAGACACAGTTAGTGTTCTATAGGTAGGATGTACAGCTTTTACATTTGGGCTCAGCATCTAGGCAGATAGGCCTGGTTCTCAGCTGTGCTTAGACACTGTAGAGGTAAGGTAGGCCAATGCAGGTCTTATGAGGAAGAGAATCATTAATGAGAAATAGCTGTCCAAACAGCATTTATGTCCCTTTAATTGTTAAAGTATCATACCAATCATTTTAATGTTGGCCATACCTTACTGTTTGGTGTTTAATATCAAGTCAGCTATTATTATATAATAATTATAACAATTATTGCTTGTTTTTGTCCTGCTAAAATCAGTTAAGTATATAGTTTTCAGCGGTCACTTGGGCTTGTGAGGGATCTCTGACTCTTGGAGCCTGTCTTTTTTCATTGCCTATCTTTTTTTCCTCTATGTTGTCCTCCTCTTTGTAGAGTGAACTCTTGGTAGAATTCACTAGATAGTGTCCCTGTAACCCTCCTCAACAAGAGAACAGGTGACTCCCCAAAGTTGCCGAACATTTTTAGAGATGACCCACAGTCCTTGCAGACCTCAGAGACCTTAAAGGGCAAAGGAGAAAATATTCTGTCTTTTAGTCCCTCTGACCACAGTAGAATAGCTTCAAATGTGGTTGTTAAGCATGTAGAAGATCAGTTACACTAGTCTGGTTCTTTTAACTACTATTTAATATTTAAATAGTCAGATACTTCTTGATCCACATACATTTTAGGCAGTTTTTGTAATTGCTTATCTTAGACCTTAGAAACGTTAATCCCATCACATTATCTCTATTTCTTGCACTTTACTTTTTTAAAATAATGTACTCAAAACTTCATACCTTGCAAATTGTGACTAACATTTTTTAATCTTTATTTTGATAACATCCTCCTATCCTAATCTTCATATAAATCCTTCTTTACTAAAACAATTTCTGTATTTACATCCTCCTATATTTTTTAAATCATGCTACCATGAAACATAGTACCATTAACAAGTAAATTTATTATTTATTGTAAGAATTTTCTCCCTGTGGGCGGGGAGACTAAGCCATGTCTATCTCCTCTTCATTTGATACCCATGACAAAGTTCAAATTTACTAAAGTTCTCCCTGGTGTACTAATGAAGCTATTGTGCTTACTTACAAATAATTGGTAAGGAATTTCTGATGTGAGTGTGAGTGACCCTGAAGAGTGCAATCACACTGAGAACTTCTTACTAATGAAAGGACAATTGTCCAATAGGAAAAAAAATGTATCCAGGAAGGGCAATCATCTCTTAGAGTCATTTCATACCCTCAACAACAGGAACCACATGGTAGAACCAGAATTGTGATCATGATAAAAGAAATCACAATTTTACCGAATTGTAGACTATGTATATTTTAAACACATAGTTAAACACTTTAAATTTAAAAACTCATGTCAAAACTTTATATGCCCCAGTACAGGGAACACCAGGGCCAAGAAGTGGTAATGGGTGAGTAGGGGAGCAGGGTGGGGGAGAGTATAGAGGAGTTTCAGGATAGCATTTGAAATGTAAATGAAGAAAATACCTAATAAAAATTGGAAAAAGAAACAAAACAAAACAACAACAACAACAAAAAAAACCTCATGCCAATTGTTTCAAGTGAAGATTTGGGCAATTATCCATTATTAGATCTTGTAATGTGGTTTAGGGACTACTTCTTACTTTCCACATGATTGATAAATATAAATATGATCAAAGTATATAGATTGCAATTTTGCTCTGAACAATTAGGCATGAAGAAAGAGTTGACTTTAAGCTTATCCTACTCCTAGTTACCTTTTACAAATAAAATTATTAAAGTACTATGTGACGAGGGCCAAGAAAATCAGTTGCTAGGATATATGCAGCAGAAAGCGGTTTGTTATTAACAGGCCATTAGCATCCCTGCTACAGCACCATGAGATGTCTCAGTAACCAACCCAAAACAAAACTCACATTTCCATGAAGTTAAGAGATAATTCACCCTGTATCCAAGTATGAATGACCTTGTGAGAACAAAGGATTAGGTTACTCCTCCTCATTCTTACCCAGTTACAGCCTTATGAATTTTTTATAGTATCAAAATATAGACAGTTATGGATCCCTCTCAATATATTGATAGAAACATCAATTTCAACAATAAGTCACAGAAGTGAAATCACTGCTGTTGTCCTCAGATGTAGAATACTGGTTGGTGGTAGCTTAGAGTATGTTAAAAGAACCTTTTACTTCTTAGCCTCAAAGACATTACTCAAACAGAGATGTTGAAGAACAAATGGTGTTAATGGGTTATAAAGTTTGCCCAAGAAAATTGTATTTAGATCTTGGACCTGTGATTCCTACTTCTCCATAACCACTGAACTTTTTATAAGGAAATCAGTCTAGCAGAAGGCTGAGTGGAAGTCACGATTCTTTTCAGGAGCCTTACTTGCTGCTACAGTCTAATTAATTTTATTTTACACAAGTGCATGGAACATAACTCTTGGTATGGTTCGGTTTAAAATGGGGGATTGAAGGATGAATCTGTTCTTATAGATGATACATGTTTCTTTCCTAGGAAACACATAGAGTGGCTCACAACTTTCCTCTTCTTGATTTCTCTGGAATCTGCCTACACATATTGTACATATGAGAAGCGAGTGTCAGGGAATAAAAGGGGTGGGAGAGAACCTTTTTCCTTCCAAAGTTCCAGTGCTCTGGACAGGCAGACATGGAGGACTGCTCTGTGCTCTCCACACAGCCCCAGGTGGGTGTCTTGTTGTGGGAAGCCATGGATCCCAGGTTCACGGGGGTGGGGGGGTGAGGGGGGATGGACAGGGAGCAGTCCGAGGTCACTGGACCTCACAGAGGTCAGCAATAACATGTTCTCAGTCTCTGAAATCCCAGACTGCTGGATGCTGTGGAATAGCTGAGGACAAAATGGGGGCCCTGGAGGCAGCTTGGTCAACCCTGGGGCATAAAAGAAGAGTGGGCAGGGAGAGAGGGCATGCTGGGTTTTTCCTATGTGGGTGAGAGTCTTTGGTCCAGTCCATGACTAGAGTGCAGTAAGGCCTTCCAGTGGGAGGTTAGTCATGTCTCTTTAGGGGAAAGCCTATCCCATTTTTCAACCATGGCAGGCCTGATGAACAGACACAGTCTATGGTTTTAGAGTTTTATTATAGAAAGGCAGAGAGAAGATAGAAAGAGGGAGACCGGCCATGGCCGCATGAAGAAATGGGGGAAGGAAGGGAGAGAAGAAGAGCTAGAGATGAGAGTAAGAAAGGTAAGAGAGGAGGGGCCAAGCAGCCCACTTTTTAGTGGGCTGGGCTATCTTGAAGTTGCAGGGTATCTGTGAAGAGGAGCATACCAGGCTATTGTCAGGTAACTGTGAGGGTGGAGTCTAGCTAGAATGTCAGGAGATTGGGGCTTTGTCTGAGTGAATGATAGTCACAGAATTATGGAGTTGGGGATCTCTGTGGTGTCAGGCACCTTTCTCTGGGAGCATAGCTCACTGTTCCATCCCTTGTAGAGTTTTCTACTGGATCTCACTCATCCAAAACAGGCTGCCTTTCATAGTCCCACACAGTCACAAACTCTCTCTCTCTCTCTTTCTCTCTCTCTCTCTCTCTCTCTCTCTATATATATATATATATATATATATATATATATATATATATATATATACATACATACATACATATATATATATAATGTTTTTATTAAAAACTGTGTTCATATGTGCAGAAGTTTGTGTTTTTACAAATAATTTGTCAAAAGTTACGTAGTCTGTGGGTGGTAAGGGTGGGATTTGAATGCATGTATGTCTGGCTTTCTATAGGTTTGTTGCTTAGGTATACAGTTATCAAGTAGGTGACTTAAGCCTATTGAATGCTAGAAAAGACAATACCAGATTTAGAATAAAGTAAAAATATCCTGTTTTGTTTGCCATATAGCATATGCTGAATCCCTCTTGAGGTCAGTCTGTAAAACATGAATCTCTTGTTTCTTCACAAACTGGAAATGAAATCTGGGGGAATAGCACACCTCATGTTTTCCTACTGTGGCTAGTTTCCTTCATTTAAATCTCTGACTCATTGCCTCCACAAATTAGGAGATCCTATAAACCTAACATATCTTTAATGAAACAAAATAAGTCAATAAATGGAGGACAAGGTGAATAGGGAAATGGTTATTTTGGGAGAAATTGGCTGTGTATGGATTATGAATAAATAATTCTCCAAGAATCAATAATGAAAAGGAAAAAGTAGAAAACATTGGTCTCTTCCAGAGTATTAATATTTAGATTCTTGCCTATCCAGATGGCAAAAATGTAACAGAAGTATTTAATTCAAGAGTTACCATTCAGGAATGAAGTGTGTTCTAGGCTTGTGGATGAAATCCTCTTTCACAGGTGATATTGCTTTTGGAGTCTGTGGGTTCTGAAGGAAGATGACAGAGTTAGACTGTATATTAAAGACGGTTATCCCAGTATATCTTTGAAATATGTTATTCAAAATAGAGAGTACCTACATTAGAAATGTCATATATATTTTTAAATCTTTCAAAAGACATTAATTATCTGGGGACATACAAGTTGTTTGACCTCAGGTGACCGGGGACACTGGGCTTGTGCTAAGTGCTCAGATGAATAAATGCAGCACCAGAACCCAGTTATACCTGGTTCCCAATTTATGACACTGAGTGAATAGACCTGAGGGATCATTGTGTCCTTATTCTCTGGTTCACTCACTCTGTTGCCTCCTGTCTGTTATAGGGTCAGGAGCTTTATACAGCTACAGAGTCATTGTCACTTGATGCTTACATTGTAGAAATGGAGAATGCAACCATTTCGAGGTCAAGTTCTCCTCCAAAACCTCATTGTAATGTCCCTGAGGCTAGATAGTATATGACATCTTTGAAATCCCTGTAGGTAGTTTCTGAATGCAATGAATAGATTTCTGGTATGAATCAAAGGATATGATAGATTTTCTATGAAGAAATAGTTGTCAAGAACACCGAATTTGATGAAAGATGTAGGCAGAATATGAAGGCAACTCAAGACAGAAAACACATAGCTATAGAGGAAAAGATCATAAATTTATGACTGTACAATTTTGTGTGATTTTGTGTTAACCTTCTCCTGTTCTGCACAGTAGATATGGTGACACATGATTTGATCTTTACACTCTTGGTCATGGTCTTGCTTTCATTTACATGTTGCTTGGGATATTTTTATATATTCTTTTAGAAATGGTTATCTTTACCATGTTCCATTGTCAGTTGAAAGCTCATTTTCTACTGTTTTATTTCTTTCCTTTTGAGACAGGATTTTTATATGTAGCACAGACTAGATTCACTCAGAAAATTCTCCTCAATAGTTACCACCATTACCAATATTTAATTCAACAATCAGCTTCTCTTTGTGCAGATTTACATAATCTTATTGATAAAAAGCATTTCTTGCCTTACCCATTGGGAGTTTGACTTAGCTTTAAAAAATTCAGGAGTTGTAAGGACTACTAGAGTCAAAAATTTACTCAAGTTTTTTTTTTTTTTTTCTTTTTTTCATTTTAAGATGAAGATGAGTATTTGGATGCTAGAGAAGTAGTGTTAGAGTTGAAGCTGTAGTATCTTCCTAAGTGTCTATATTGAAATTTCAATCATAAGTATATTTATATACCATTAGGAAACATTAAGAAGTAGAAGACAATGAGAGACTACACCTAGTTAGGAACAGAAGTAACTACAGAGTGCCTGTATTGAAAAGATTTTTTTTCTCCTCTATTTTGTTTTGTTTTTGTCCTTAACACTTGGCCTGTAGTACTATAGGTCACAGTATATTTCTTTCATGTTTGAAAAAAGCTTCTCTATTTTATGTACCCTCTACTACTGGACTCTATTTTAATTTAGGACCAGAGACAATACATTGGAGTTATAATGCCTAGGCATCTGCAATTCTGTGACACAATATCTGGCTTTTCACAGATATGTTTCTAAAAGATACCAAGGATTTCCTAGCTTCAGGAAATCCTTAGGCTGCTTCCAGCATATAGTGATATTGCTGCTGTATAAGGATAATTTCTCTATTCGCTGCTGAAGAATGAAAGGTGAAAATATCATTTGTAGTACACAGCAGAGCCATGTATCAAGTAGCAGTGCTTTCTGTGACAGTATTCAAGTCTGTCCTCACTAGTCAACCCTTTCTGCTGAGGAACTGTGGCAAAGAGTAGTAAATGGTAGAAAACCAACATGTGGAGTATCTGAAGCTAAACAAAGGTGCACCCATTTAGTGAGTATGTATGAAAGTACCTCCATCTTCACATGGAGTCAGAAGTTCAAGTGACTAAGATCAAGGTGTTATATTTGGATGTGCTGTGTTCCTGTTTTTGAATTGTAGTTAGCAAAGTTAATGATGTAAAATCTCATGCTTTAATTTAGTGAAAATGTTTATGATAAATTGTCCTTTTAATTTCAAGAAATGCCTACACTGAACACTTCACAGGGGAACACATAATTTTTTTTAACCAATCAGAATTATTTGAGTGAGTTAAATATCTAGCAGTTTCCTCTCTGTTGTGTATTTTCTGACAGCAGGGTATTCTTCTATATTGCCCCAGTATATCTTTGAAATATGTTGTTCAAAATAGAGAGTTCCTACATTAGAAATATCATGTACAATTTTAATATTTCAAAAGACATTTATTCTCTGGAGGCATACAGGTGGTTTGACCTAAGGTGTCGGGGACACTAGGCTTGTGCTAAGTGCTCAGATGACTAACTGCTGCAGCTAAACCCAGTAATATCTGGTTCTTAATGATGTGCATGCTCTCAGTGCACACCTTTTGGGACTTCTTTATATACCAGTCACATATATACTGTACCATTGTCATTGCAGTCAGCACTCAGCATGGACATGAGGGCCTGTGCTCAGTTTCTAGGATTTTTGTTGCTCTGGTTTCCAGGTAAGAGAAACTAAAATTGGTATTCACTGATATACTGTGATTAGTATTGACTAGTATTCGAGGAATGTCTTCTTTTACCATGCTTACCTATATGGATATTCATTATGTCTCCACTCCTAGGAGCCAGATGTGACATCCAGATGACTCCATCTCCCATGTCTGCCTCTCTGTGAGAGATAATCAGTCTCAATTGCCAGGCAAGTCGGGACATTAGGAGCTATTTAAGCTGGTACCAGCAGAAACCAGGGAAATCTCCTTAGGCCTTGATCTATCATACAACCAACCAGGAAGATGGGGTCCAATCAAGGTTCAGTGGCAGTCGGTCAGGTACAGATTTCATATTCAAGATCAGAAGAATGCAGGATGAGGATTTACAGATGTATTACCACATGTAACATATTTGTGTCCCTCCCAGAGTGATCCAGAACTTAACAAAAATATCTTTCCTTTATGGTCCAGCTGTTAAATTTGTGAGAGGGAGAGGTACTGAGAAACTTCAGATTACTAATTGCAGCTGAGGGCTTTGGAACATGAGATCATGGTCTACAGTTGGGGAATGTGCCATGCATTTTTTACCTCACCAACTGTAATACTAATGATATTGCATCTGACTTAGGCAATAGTGAACAGATGCCCTCTTAACAGCCAGCAATAGATGAGCATGAAGTTGAGTGAAAACCCATTCTGAACCTATAGGCCTTGTCTGCCTTTGTCACTCAGCAGTCAGTAAAGAAGACAAGAAACTAAGACCCATTCTGTATTCAAACTGTCTCCTTTAATAAATAATTTCATCATTTGCCACATTTTGTGCTTTATATAGATTTCATTTTGTTAATATAAATGTTGCAGGTTGGATTTTCCCTTTGTTTTCAGTTTTGTAAAGTATTACTTAACTTTCAGAGTATATCTTTACTTCTCAAGAAATGTTTCTTTTCTGACAGATAAAATGTTCCCTTTTATCTATCCTTTTCAAACAATATTGACTGCATGTTTTATTCCAAGTACATACACAGTAACCATCCTATTATCTTCATGTTAGCATTTTCTGATTTTTGGAATTTTGTATACTTTCTCCTGTGTCCCCATTTTTTTGAGGTTTGATATTTTTATATAATGATAATATTTTACTTTTTCCTTAATTCTTATTAATGTTAGTTAATTTAATACAAACTTATTTTCAAGATAAATTATCTTTGACTTCAGAGAGTGGTTATTTTGTTCTCATTTTCAAACTTTTCTGGTTTAAAATTACATTTTTTTTTTTGTAAGGGAAAGTTTACTGTTATTTCTTGTAAGAAATTTGGCACTATCCAATTTTCTCTTCATTGGTAGTTTTTTTAAAAGACGTTTATTTATGTATTTATTTAATTCATATAAGAACACTGTTGCTGTATTCAGACACATGAGAAGAGTGGACTGGAGTCCATTACAGATGGTTGTGAGCCACCATGTGGTTGCTGGGAATTGAGCACAGGACATCTTGAAGAGCCTTCAGTGCTTTTAACCATTGAGCTATCTCTACAGACCTCTATCATTAGCTTTTTAGGAAAAAAATAACTCTGATGTCCCTTTTGGTCAGAAACTCCACCTGCACCTGTGGCATATCAGTGAGCTGCGTCTCCCACCTGAAAGTCCTGCCTGTCTCCAAGGAGAACTGCTCTAACCAGGAATGCAAAAGGCCTGACATTTCTAGGTACATTAGAATCCTGCTCTTACCCTGAACACAGGAGGCATACCCTAACCAGAGACAGCACTACCTGCCTCCCAGGAGGCCTGCTCTAAGTCAAGAATCCCAGGAGAGTTAATAGCACATATAACCAGATGGAGAAAGGCAAGTTGAAGAACATAAACAAGAGAAGCCAATGCACTGCTCCAGTCCAAGATTCCCAAGACAGTTAATACCACATGTAAACAGGTGGTGAAAGGCAGGTTGAAGAACATAAACAAGAGAAGCCAATGTAATTTAGGTACCATCAGAGTCCAGTTCTTCTACAACAGTAAGCCTTAGATACCTTAACATACCAGAAGAGCATGATTCTGTTCTAAATTTCCATCTCTCAAAGATGATAGAAGCCTTTAAAGAGGATAAAAATAACTCCATTAAAGAAATACAGAAAAAATAAAATAAAAAAATAAATACAGGAAATTACAGGCAAACAGGAGGAGGCCCTTAAAGAGGAAACAAATAAATTCCGTAAAGAAATACAGAAAAATAAAATCAAATAGGGGAAGGAATAGAACAAATAATGTCCAAGTTCTAAATATGGAAATAGAAACAATAATGAAATTACAAATGGAGGATACATGGAGATGGAAAA
This sequence comes from Mus minutoides, assembly GCA_902729485.2. Classification (NCBI taxonomy): domain Eukaryota; kingdom Metazoa; phylum Chordata; class Mammalia; order Rodentia; family Muridae; genus Mus; species Mus minutoides. Next base: position 16,963 of record LR750957.1, on the reverse strand, counting down.
CCTTGGAAAGAGATCAGGAGCTATAGATGCAAGAATAATGAACAGAAAAACAAACAAACAAACAAAAAATGAGATGAAAAAGATAATCTCATTCGTAGAAGATATCAACATATCAGGGAAAAAAAGAAAACAAAACAAAACAAAAAACAAAAAAACAAAAAACAAAAAACAAACAAACAAAAAAAAACAAAGTGTAAAGATTTGCTAACCCCAAACATTTAGGAAATTTGGGACACAATGAAATGATCAAATCTAAGAATAATAGAAATAGAAGAGTGTGAAGATTCCTAGTTCAAATGGTCCAGAAACCACCTTCAAGAAATTCATTGATGGGATTGCTTCCAGCTTCTCTCCATTCACTTTGATGTTGGATACTGGTTTGCTGTATATTGCTTTTATTATGTTTAGGTATGGGCCTTGAATTCCTGATCTTTCCAAGACTTTTATCATGAAAGGGTGTTGGATTTTGTCAAATGCTTTCTCAGCATCTAATGAGATGATCATGTGGTTTTTGTCTTTGAGCTTGTTTATATAGTGGATTATGTTGATGGATTTCCTTATATTAAACCATCCCTGCATTCCTGGGATGAAGCCTACTTGGTCATGATGGACAATCGTTTTGATGTGTTCTTGGATGCGGTTTGCAAGGATTTTATTGAGTATTTTAGCATAGATATTCATGAGGGAAATTGGTCTGAAGTTCTCTTTCTTTGTTGGATCTTTGTGTGGTTTAGGTATCAGAGTAATTGTGGCTTCATAGAATGAGTTGGGTAGACTACCTTCTGTCTCTATTTTGTGGAATAGTTTGAGGAGAGCTGGAATTAGGTCTTCTTTGAAGGTCTGATAGAACTCTGCATTAAACCCATCTGGTCTGTGCTTTTTTTGGTTGGGAGACTATTGATGACTGCTTCTATTTCTTTAGGGGAAATGGGACTGTTTAGATCGTTAATCTGATCCTGGCTTAACTTTGGTACCTGGTATCTGTCTAGGAAATTGTCCATTTCATCCAGGTTTTCTAGCTTTGTTGAGTATAGCCTTTTGTAGTAGGATCTGATGTTGTTTTTGATTTTCTCAGGTTCCGTTGTAATGTCTCCTTTTTCATTTCTGATTTTGTTAATTAAGAGACTGTCCCTGTGGCCTCTAGTGAGTCTGGCTAAGGGTTTATCTAGCATGTTGATTTTTCTCAAAGAACCAGCTCCTGGTTTGGTTGATTCTTTGAATAGTTCCTTTTGTTTCTACTTGGTTGATTTCTGCCCTGAGTTTGATTATTTCCTGCTGTCTGCTCCTCTTGGGTGAATTTTCTTCCTTTAGTTCTAAAGCTTCTAGGTGTGCTGTCAAGTTACTAGTGTATGCTCTCTCTAGTTTCTTTTTGGAAGCACTATGGGCTATGAGTTTTCCTCTCAGGATTGCTTTCATTGTGTCCCATAAGTTTGGGTTTGTTGTGGCTTCATTTTCATTAAATTCTAGAAAATCTTTAATTTATTTCTTTACTTCATCCTTGACCAAGGATTCCTTGAGTAGAGTGTTGTTCAGTTTCCATGTGAATGTTGGCTTTCTATTATTTATGTTGTTGTTGAAGAACAGCCTTAGTCCATGGTGGTCAGATAGGATGCATGGGATAATTTCCATATATTTGTTTCTCTGGAGGCCAGTTTTGTGACCAATTATATGGTTGATTTTGGAGGAGGGACCATGTGGCACTGGGAAGAATGTAAATCTTTTTTTTTTAGGATAAAATATTTCGTAGATGTCTATTAAATCTTTTTGTTTCATTACTTCTGTTAGTGTCCATGTGTCTCTGTTTAGTTTCTGTTTCCAGGATCTGTCCATTGGTGAGAGTGGTGTTTTGAAGTCTCCCACTATTATTGTGTGAGGTTCAATGTGTGCTTTGAGCTTTACTACAGTTTCTTTAAAGAAAGTGGCTGCCCTTGTATTCGGAGCAAAGATATTCAGAATTGAGAGTTCATCTTGATTGATTTTACCTTTGATGAATCTGTAGTGCCTCTCCTTGTCTTTTTTCATAACATTTTGTTGGAAGTCAATTTTATCAGATATTAGAATGGCTACTCCAGTTTGTTTCTTTGGACCATTTTCTTGGAATATTGTTTTCCAGCCTTTCACTCTGAGGTAATGTCTGTCTTTTTCCCTGACATGGATTTTCTGTATGCAGCAAAATGTTGGGTCCTGCTTGTGTAGCCAGTCTATCAGTCTATGTCTTTTTATTGGGAAATTGATTCCATTGATATGAAGAGAATTTAAAGAAAAGTAATTGTTGCTTCCTGTTATTTTTGTTGTTAAAATTGAGATTCTGTTCTTGAGCCTGTCTTCTTTTAGGTTTGTTGAAGGATTACTTTCTTGCTTTTTTTAGGGTGTAGTTTTCATCCTTGTTTTGGTGTTTTCCCTTCATTATCCTTTGAAGATCTGGATTTGTAGAAAGATATTGTGTGAATTTGGATTTATCATGGAATACTTTGATTTTTCCATCTATGGTAATTGAGATCTTTGCTGGGTATAGTAGCCTGGACTGCCATTTGTGTTCTTTTAGTGTCTGTATAGAATATTCTGGCTTTCTTAGTCTTTTTTAAGAAATCTAATAGGTCTGCCTTTATATGTTACTTAACCTGTTTTCCTTACTGCTTTCAATATTCTATCTTTATTTAGCGCATTTGTTATTCTGATTATTTTGTGACTGGAGGAATTTCTTTTCTGATCCAGTCTATTTGGAGTTCTGTAGGCTTCTTTTATGTTCATGGGCATCTCTTTCTTTAGTTTTTGGGAAGTTTTCTTCTATTATTTTGTTGAAGATATTTGCTGGCCCTTTAAGTTGAAAATCATCATTCTCATCTACTCCTATTATCTGTAGGTTTGGTCTTTTCATTGTGTCCTGGATTTCCTGGATGTTTTGAGTTAGGATTTTTTTGCATTTTGCATTTTCTTTGATTGTTGTGCCTAAATTCTCTATGGAATCTTTTGCACCTTAGATTCTCTCTTCCATCTCTTGTATTCTGTTGCTGATGCTCACACCTGTTTCAAGATATCTCTCCTTTGGTTTCTATCTCCACAGTTGTCTCTCTTTGGGTTTTCTTTATTGTATCTACTTCCCTTTTCAGGTCCTGGATGGTTTTGTTCAATTCTACCACCTGTTTGGTTGTGTTCTCCTGAATTTCTATAAGTGAGTTATTAAAGTCCTTTTTCATGTCGTCTACCAGAATCATGAGATATGATTTTAAATCTAACTCTTGCTTTTGGGGTGTGTTGGGGTATCCAGGATTGGCTGAGGTGGGAGTGCTGGGTTCTGATGATGGTGAGTGGTCTTGTTTTCTATTGTTGAGATTCTTACTTTTGCCTTTTGCCATCTGGTAAACTCTGGATTTAGTTGTTATAGTTGTCTCTGGTTGGAGCTTGTTCCTCCTGTAATTCTGTTAGCCTCTGTCAGCAGTCCTGGGAGTCTATCTCTTTCCTGAATCTCAGTGGTCAGAGTAGTCTCTGCACCCAAGCTCTCCTCTTGCAGGGAAAGTACACTGAGGTCTGGTGTTAGACCTTCATCTTGGCTAAAGATTAAGGCCTGATACAGGGCCTATCCCAGAAGATGTGTTGCCTCTGCAGTCTGCACAGTCACCTTCACATACTGTTCTCTGAAGGACCCAGGACCATAGTTGGCTTTCTCAAGAGCTCTGGTAGGCAAAGCCGTCAGGGGTGGACACCTCTTCTCTGGTGGGGAAGGTGCCTGGATGTATGGAGCCAGATACTGGGTCTGTCCCAGAAGCTGTGTGGATTCTTCAGTCTGCTCACGCACCCTTCATAGTCTATGAGCTGACCTGTGCATAATGGTCTCTGAGGGATCTGGGACCAAATATTGTTCCCTCAACCTTTTTTTTTCCTTTTTAAATTTTAATTAATTTATTTTTATACTCCATATTTTATTACCCTTCCCCTATACCCCTGATCCACTCTCTAACTGTTCGTCATCCCATACTTCCTTCCTACCCAACTCCATGTGGATATTCACACCTGCCATCCCCACATGACTTCTATCCTTCCTGGAGCCTACAGTCTCTTGAGGGTTAGGAGCATCATCTCTGAATGAACACTGACCCAGCAGTCTTCTTCTCTATATGTGTTGGGAGCCTCAAATCAGCTGGTGTATGCTGCCTCTTTGCAATTCCAGGGTTAGAGAGATGTCAGGGGTCCAGATTAATTGAGACTGATGGTTCTCTCAAAGAACAATCTTTTGATTTTGCTGATTCTTTTTTTCCCCAATTTTATTAGATATTTTCTTTATTTACATTTCAACTGTTATCCAGAAAGTTCCTATACCCTCCCCCATCCCCATCCTGCTCCCCTACCCACCCACTTCCACATCTTGGCCCTGGCATTCCTCTGTACTGGGGCATATAAAGTCTGCATGACCAAGGGGCCTCTCTTCCCAATGTTGGCCAACTAGGCCATCTTCTTCTATATATGCAGTTTGGGACATGAGCTCAGGGGGTACTAGATAGTTCATGTTATTTTTCCACCTATAGGGTTGAAGACCCCTTCAGCTCCTTGGGTACTTTCTCTAGGTCTTTCCTTGGGAGTCCTATGTTCCATCTAATAGCTGACTGTGAGCATCCACTTCCATGTTTACCAGGCACTGGTATAATCTCCCATGAGAGAGCTATATCAGGGCCCTTTCAGCACTATCTTGCTGGCATATGCAATAGTGTCTATGTTTGGTGGCTGATTATGGGATGGATTCCCGGCACCCACCGTCACTGGTTGGTCCATCCTTTTGATTCAGCTTCCCACATGATCTCTGTAACTCCTTCAATGTGTGCTTTGTTCTTAATTCTAGGAAGGGGCGAAGTGTCCACATTTTGATCTTCAGTCTTCTTGAGTTTCATGTGTTTAGTAAATTGTATCTAGGGTAGTCTAGGTTTCTGGGCTAATATCCACATATCAGTGAGTATATATTATGTCAGTTCTTTTGTGATTGGGTTACCTCACTCAGGATGATGGCCTCCAGATCCATCCATTTGCCTAGGAATTTCATATATTCATTGTTTTTGATAGCTGAGTAGTACTCCAGTGTGTAAATGTACCAATTTTTTTGTATCCATTCCTCTGTTGAGGGACATCTGGGTTCTTTCTAGCTTCTGGCTATTATGAATAATGCTGCTATGAACATGGTGGAACATGTGTCCTTATTACCAGATGGAACATCTTCTGGATATATGCCCAGTAGAGGTATTGCAGGATCTTCTGGTAGTACTATGTCCAATTTTCTGAGGAACTGCCAGACTGATTTCCAGAGTGGTTGAACAAACTTGCAGTTCCACCAACAATGGAGGAGTGTTCCCCTTTCTCCACATCCATCTGTTGTCACCTGAATTTTTTATCTTAGCCATTCTTACTGGTGTGAGGTGGAATCTCAGGGTTGTTTTGATTTGCATTTCCCTGATGATTAAGGATGTTGAACATTTTTTTCATGTGCTTCTCAGCCATTCGGTATTCCTCAGTTGAGAATTCTTTGTTTAACTCTATGCCCCACTTTTTTTTTCCTCTCTTTATTAGATATTTTCTTCATTTACATTTCACATGTTATCCAGAAATTTTCCCTTACCCTCCCGCGTCCCCGCCCTGCTCCCCTACCCACCCCCTCCCACGTGATGGTCCTGGCATTCCCCTGTTCTGGGGCATATAGAGTCTGTATGACCAAAGGGCCTCTCCTCCCAATGATGGCCAACTAGGCCATCTTCTTCTATATATGCAGCTAGAGACATGAGCGCAGGGGGAATTAGTTAGTTCATGTTATTCTTCCACCTAGAGGGTTGAAGACCCCTTCCGCTCCTTGGGTACTTTCTCTAGCTCCTACCTTGGGAGTCCTGTGTTCCAGGATATGCTATAGTGTTTATTTTGGTGGCTGATTATGGGAGAGATCCCTGGAAGCCGCCATCACTGGTTGGTCCATCCTTTTGATTCAGCTTCACACATGATCTCTGTAACTCCTTCAGTGTGCGCTTTGTTCTTGGTTCTAGGAAGGGGCACTGAGACCACATTTTGAACTTCATTCTTCTTGAGATTCATGTGTTTAGTAAGTTGTATCCTGGGTAGTCTAGGCTTCTGGGCTAGTATCNTTTCCCTGATGATTAAGGATGTTGAACATTTTTTCAGGTGCTTCTCAGCCATTCGGTATTCCTCAGTTGAGAATTCTTTGTTTAACTCTGTGCCCCACTTTTTAATGGGGATATTTGATTTTCTGGTGTCCACCTTCTTGAGTTCTTTATATATATTGGATATCAGCCCCCTATCTGATTTAGGATTGGTAAAGATCCTATAGACTTTCATTTTAGCAGTGCTTTCATTGTGTCCCATAAGTGTCGGTACGATGTGTCAATATCATTAAATTCCAGGAAATCTTTAATTTATTTTTTTTTCTTTCTTCCCTGACCAAGTTATCACTCATTAAAGAGTTGTTCAGTTTCCACGTGAATGTGTGTATGTGGGCTTTCTGTAGTTTTTGCTGTTACTGAAAACCAGCTTTAGGCCATGGTGATCTGATAAGAAGCCTGGTATTATTTCAATCTTCTATATGTTTAGGGTTATTTTATGGCCAATAATATGATTGATTTTGATGAAGGTACCATGAGGCACTGAGAAGAAGGTATGTTCTTTTGTTTTATGTTGAAAAACTAAAAAGTGGATTTTAGAAAAACAAAACAAACAAACAACCAAAAAACAAGTAAATTAAAAGATATGCAAGATACAGCCTGCAGAACTCAAAAACATGAACAAACTGAAGGTCCCAAGTGAGAATGCCTCAGATCCACTTAGGAGAGAGAAGAGATCAATCACAACTGAGGAGGGAGGGTGGAACCTCTGTGGGAAATTAGACAGTTGAGAGTAGGGGAAGAGGAGTGGAGAGGTGAACCTGACCAGGTATTAGGTGAGGGAAAAGGTCTGTTTCAATCCAAGCTCAGAAAAAATACATTGGAGTCATGATGCATAGACATCTGCAATTCTTTGACACGAGAGAAATATATCTTCTTCAAAATTTAAGTTTTCAGATTTTTCTCACCACTGTTATTCACAGCTTAAACAAGATTTTATAGCCAAGCATAACTCTGGATCTCTCTCATCTTAAAGTAAAGCTCTTTTCACAATGCCACCAACTGATAATAATTTTAGAAATGCACAGAGAAGTCAAAGACTGTTTTATATTAGTTTTCTGTGACCAAATGCTAGTATCTTCAAAACTCATGAAAACATATTTTCTTTACAGTTCTGGAAGGGAGCAGTCTCATGAAATAAACTCATGGATGAGCAGATCATTGGACATCATTTATACTCCAGGTATCTAAGTCTAATAGAAACTTTTATTCTTTCAAGAAACTACCAAGTTTAACCTGAAAATTTCCTATTATCTTCCACAATTCTGCTATCGCTTATTCTATAACATCCAGTCTGTATATCTCAACTACCTCTCTCCCTATTTAAAAAACAAAACAAAACGAAACAGAACACATGTGGTTATATTGATTACCCATATATTTGAGAATGTCCTTTCCATCTCAAAGTCATAACTTCACTACATTTGACAAATCCTTTTGACATGCCAATTTCAATTTCAAAGTTCTAGAGCCTAGACGTGGACAGTTATGGGAAGGTTCAGTGAGGTTCATTATTCTTGAACTATTAGCTCCTATCTTCTCCTTAAAATTCTATCTTTTTGAAGTTGAAAAAATTCAGAGGGAATATTTATTATATAACTGAGCAGGAACACACAAAAATCTCAAGGTGTATAGGTATTTATTCAATATGTATGAGTTAGAGTTTCTTAAGAAGCATTTGCATGCTTATAGAAGGCCACAATGCTTACTACAGTACCATCAAAACACACTTTCATAGGAAGTTAAAATACAAAACCAAAGAATTTACTTAATGCAATATAAGGCAAATTGATAAAGGAAAGTTGAGTGTTTCTGGTATTCCCTTTATATTTGTACCTATCATTAAAGGAGGTGAGGTAAGCTTTCAGATCCTGGGTGACCTACAAACTAATGACTCACTTGTTTTAAGTTGAAGGAGAACTACCATCCTCTTATTAACATTCACTGAAATTGTCCTGACTGAATCTTCCTGAGATCCTGAGACTATCATGAGAGAACTCAGAAGTGTCTTCTAAGTCTTCAAAATCAGAGATACAGATACAGATGTCAGATATCAGCAAAAGAGAGTAGGGAGAAGAGGCAGAGAAAGCAGCATTACTATTAATCCAAAAGCTGCTGTGTGGTACTTCTTATGGGGATTGTGTCCTGTGTAGTGAAGGAACTGCTTTATAACTAGGTGCTTATTCTCCCACATCACTCTAATCCAGGCCCTTAGAAAATCAGTGGGTTTAGGCACAGGCTGGAACAATCTCTGGCCTTTCATAGATGTTTCTAAAAGTCTCCAAGGACTCCATGGCTTCAGGAAATCCTTAGGTTGCTTTGAGCAGACAGTGGTGTGGCTGCTTGAATAAGGATAATTTGTCTAGTTACTGCTCAAGGAGGAAAGATGAAAATATCATTTGCAGTACAAAGCAGAATCATGTATCAAGTAGTCGTGTCTTATGGGACAGTATTCAAGTCTGTCCTCACTAGGTCCCTCCTTATGCTGCGGAATTCTGCGAAACATAGGAAATGGTAGGAAAGCAACATATGAAGGATACCAAGCTGATCAAAAGGTGCACCCATTTATTCTCTATGTATGAAAGTACTTCCATCTTCACATGGAGTCAGAACTTCAAGTGACACAAGTTGCTCATATCAAGGTGTTATATGTGCATATACTGTGTGTTTCCTTTCTTTGAACTGTAGTTAGCAAAGTTAATGCTGTAAAATATTATGTTTTAATACGGTGAAAATGGTTATGATGAATTTCTCTTTTAATAACAAGAAATTCCTACTCCAAACACTTAACAGAAGAACAATACTATTTTTTAAGCAATGAGAATTATTTGAGTGTGTTAAAGATCTAATAGTTTCTTCTCTGTTGTATATTCCCTGACAGTAAGGTATCATTCTATGTTATCCCAGTATATCTTTGAATTTTATTATTCAAAATAGAGAGTTCCTACATTAGAAATGTCATGTATAATTTTAATCTTTGAAAAGAAATTTATTCTCTAGAGAAATGCAAGTGGTTTGACATCAGGTGCCAGGGGACACTGGGCTTGTGCTAAGTGCTGAGATGAGCAAGTCTTGCAGCTGTTCCCCATGTTAACTGGTTCCCAATGATTTGCATGTTCTCATTGTGCAACCTTTGGGGACTTCTTCATATACCATTCACACATATACTGAGCCATTGTCATTGCAGTCAGGACTCAGCATGGACATGAGGGCTCCTGCTCAGTTTCTTGCATTTTTGTTAATCTGGTTTCCAGGTAAAATGAATTTACATGGGAATTTCACTGTGGTTAGTGTTGACTGGCTTTTGTAGGAAATCATCTTTTATAATGCTTAAGTATGTGGATATTCTTTATGTCTCCACATCTAGGTGCCAGATGTGACATCAAGATGACCCAGTCTCCATCCTCCTTGTCTGCATCTCTGGGAGAAACAGTCACCATCAATTGTCGTGCAAGTCAGGGCATCAACAGTGATTTAAGCTGGTTGCAGCAGAAACCAGGGAAATCTCCTAGGACCCTGATCTATTATGCAAACCGCTTGGAAGATGGGGTCCCATCGAGGTTCAGTGGCAGTGGGTCTGGGTCAGATTATTCTCTCACCATCAGCCACCTGGAGTCTGAAGATTTTGTAGACTATTTCTGTGTACAGTATGATGAATATCCTCTCACAGTGATACAAGTCATAACATAAACCCCATAGAAGAAGAAGTGAGAGGCAGGGCTGCCTCAGCTGCTTCTGCTCCTGAGCCACCCACTCTATATATTTCTCAAATGTCACCTACAAACTTCGTTAGTGTATAAAGAAGGAAATACTTAAGAAAATCCATGACTGAATGTCTGGGTGATTTGCTAGTTAAAGCAAAATCATTAGAATTGCGAGAGCTCTGAAATTCATCACAGATAGGGATCAAAGATTCTTTAAAACTATAGAAGAAAACTCCCAGAATAATTACTTTTAGTTTCACAAAAGTAAAATTTTGAAGCAAAAGTAGGTTAAGGGGGATTCTGTGGGAAGGTGGATATTTAGACGTTTTCGACTTGTGTCAACATGGATGACCCATGAGAGTTGATTTCAAAGTAAAAGGGAGGAAGAGTGTGGGAAATCTTGGAAAAGGTTTTAGGAAGGTCTAGAAAGATGGCAAAACAGGCACACTGCCTGTTATTGCACAGAACTGGAGTACAGTTCTTAGCATGAATGTGGTGGTTCACCACCATTTATAACTTCAGTTTTATGGATTCTCCTGAATTCTTTTCAGTTTCCTGGGCACAGGCATGCACATTGTCATGCATAAATGAAAATAAAACATCTCTTAGCCATAACATTAAATAGTAACAATCTTAAACTGAGAAAGCAGATTAACAAGAGGAAGCTGAATGAGTACAGAGTAGAAAGTGTAAAAAACCTGTGACTCAAGCAAGAGCTCTGTTAGTGGGATATAGTGATGGTAGCAGCACAGGTTAAACTAGACTGCTCAGCCATTCCTACCCACAGAAAAAGCCCACAGTGCTTACAAGTCTTAAAACCACTGATGACATTTAATGTTTCAGTGACTCTTGTTGGTTTGCATGCTGACACTTAAGGAGAAGCCTATTTTATCACTCATCTAGCCTGTAGACCTAGAAAAAAGAAAACAAATCAGAAAGCTAGAAACCACCTCCACAGATATACTCATGGACAGTAAGAAAGAATGCCATGGCCAAGATGTGGGAGTGGGTGGGTAGGGGAGCAGGGCGGGGGATGGGGAGGGTATAGGGGACTTTCGGGATAACATTTGAAATGTAAATGAAGAAAATATCTAATAAAAATTGGGGAAAAAAAGAAAGCTAGATGTGGAGATGCTGAGAAGTAGTGTTAGAAGAAGGATCAGGTCATGGATGACACAGAATTCACCAACATCATGTACCCTGAGAAAAATTAAACACTATTATTGATTATAGTGTAGAAACCAATAGCCTTAGTTCAATGAACTGCTTAGCTTCTACTGCTCCATCCCAGTGGTGTGCTGTCTGCAGGAATGTTAGCACAAGTACAGAAAGTTTCATGATTTATGCAATATTGTCTTTCCTACATGGTACTGTGCTTTTGGGAAAGATTGAAGCTTTGAAACCCTAAGGCACTGTCTTCGTCAGGGTTTCTATTNAAGTTGGGGAGGAAAGGGTTTATTTGGCTTACACTTCCATACAGCTGTTCATCACTGAACGAAGTCAGTACTGGAACTCACGCAGGTCAGGAAGCAGGAGCTGATGCAGAAGCCATGGAGGGAATGTTCCTTACTGGCTTGCTTCACCTGGCTTGCTCAGCCTGCTCTCTTATAGAACCCAAGATAACCAGCCCAGAGATGTTCCCACCCATAAGGGGCCTTTTCCTACGTGATCACTAATTGAGAAAATACCTTACAGTTGGATCTCATGGAGGCATTTCTTCAACTGAAGCTCCTTTCTCTGTGATAACTCCAGCTGTGTCAAATTGACACAAAACTAGCCAGTACAGGCACATTTATAGGTTCACTAAGATACACCATTCCAGTGTAGATATTTTTGTTTTCTGAACTTATACCCCAAATTATTTGGGCTGGTAGGGTACATGTGTATTATAATGTGGGATGAAATTGTGATGGTAGCAGCACAGGTTAAACTAGACTGCTCAGCCATTCCTACCCACAGAAAAAGCCCACAGTGCTTACAAGTCTTAAAACCACTGATGACATTTAATGTTTCAGTGACTCTTGTTGGTTTGCATGCTGACACTTAAGGAGAAGCCTATTTTATCACTCATCTAGCCTGTAGACCTAGAAAAAAGAAAACAAATCAGAAAGCTAGAAACCACCTCCACAGATATACTCATGGACAGTAAGAAAGAATGCCATGGCCAAGATGTGGGAGTGGGTGGGTAGGGGAGCAGGGCGGGGGATGGGGAGGGTATAGGGGACTTTCGGGATAACATTTGAAATGTAAATGAAGAAAATATCTAATAAAAATTGGGGAAAAAAAGAAAGCTAGATAGTTCTGTGAGAAAGCAGAACCTTATCTGACCAGAGGTCAAGAATATCTCTACTGATGTCAAGATAAGAGTTTTTAAAAAGTTGACTACCCCAAATCTGGAAGATTCTAGTTAGAGGACTGGAAAGAATTCACTCCAAGTTTTTGTCACTTAGATTAGGTCAGAGAACTAATCAAATGGGTCTAGGTTAGCCATAAAATAAGGATTATTATAGAAGATAGTATCATGGTAAGCAGGTGACCATTATTGTAACTTGCGAAGTCCACTGGTGACCTAGACATTTGATGACTTTTTTCCCCATCAGAGCTTTGTATAGCACCTTCTAGAACTGTGAAAGCTAGACATTTCTATATGTTCTGCAAGCACAATGTGTGGTATCATTGGCAATAGAGAGTTATAACCTAGTTCCAGTGGGCAAATAAAAGTGACAATAGCTGGTACCATTTGTGGCTTTGAAGCCTCCCTACTAAATATGATTCCTTTACATGATACCAGGGCCTTTATTTAATATCCGGTGATCTGTAGCAGAGTACTAGATATCACTGAATGCTCTTCATTGACTTGGCTTTTAAAATAAAGTTAGAAAATTGCGTGTTTCCATGAGAAATTTTTCTTAGACACTTACTTTTTGTTACTCAACATATTCTCCTTTACCCTATATCCTGCCTTTTCATTAAAGAACTTCTTGGTCCCTAGCATTCTCATGGATACTTTCACATCACACACATTATACAGTCTCCTCTCCTTCTGATGGTCTCCAACTCAATCTCCTGTCATGAGACCTTTATAATATCTAATTTATAAAGCCTCCAGATTAATTATTGAAGAATGACAGTTCAAAGACAGGACCCACTAATGAAAGTGAACAGGTGACATTGTGTCACAGTATAAATTTTATATCTATCTATCTATCTATCTATCTGTCTATCATCTATCTGTCTGTCTATCTATCTATCTATCTATCTATCTATCTATCTATCTATCATCTATCTATATATCTATCTTAGATATTATATTAGATATTTAGAACTTAGAGTTTATCTTGGTAGATTTTATCTTTGATGAGATTGAAAGTGCCCCGCCCCCTTGTCTTTTTTGATAACTTTGTGTTGGAAGTCAATTTTATTTGATATTAGAATGGATACTCCAGCTTGTTTCTTGGGTACATTTGCTTGGAAATTAGTTTTCCTGCCTTTTACTCTTCTGTAGTTCCTGTCTTTGTCTCTGACGTGGGTTTTGCATAAGCAGCAAAATGTTGGGTCTTGTTTATGAAGCCAGTCTATTAATCTATGTCTTTTTATTTGGGAATTGTGTCCATTGATATTAAGAGATATTAAGGAAAAGTAATTGTTTCTTCCTGTTATTTTTGTTGTTAGAGTTGCGATTCTGTTCTTGTGGATATCTTCTTTTAGGTTTGTTGAAGGATTACTTTCTTGTTTTTTCTAGGGTGTAGTTTCTGTCCTTGTATTGGGGTTTTCCCTTTATTATCCTTTGAAGGGTTGGCTTCCTGGAAAGATATTGTGTCGATATGTTTTTGTCATGGAATACATTGGTATCTCCACTTATGGTAATTGAGAGTTTTGCTTGGTATAGTAACCTGGGCTGGCATTTGTGTTCTCTTGTGGTCTGTATAACATCTTTCCAGGATCTTATGGCTTTCATAGTCTCTGGTGAAAAGCCTGGTGTAATTCTAATAGGTCTGCCTTTATATGTTACTTGAACTTTTTCACCTTACTGCTTTTAATACTCTATCTTTATTTAGTGCATTAGTTGTTCTTATTATTATGTGTTGGGAGGAATGTCTTTTCTGGTCCAGTCTATTTGGAGTTCTGTAGGCTTCTCGTATGTTCATGAGCATCTTTTTCTTTAGGATAGAGTATTTTTCTTCTATAATTTTGTTGAAGATGTTTTCTGGCCCTTTAAGTAAATGTTGCTTCAAGCATACAGATCTATTGCTGCTTGAATAAGGATAATTTCTCTATTCGCTGCTGAGGAATGAAAGGTGAAAATATCATTTGTAGTACACAGCAGAGCCATGTATCAAGTAGCAGTGTTTTCTGTGACAGTATTCAAATCTGTCCTCACTAGTCAACCCTTTATGCTGAGGAACAGTGGGAAAGAGTAGTAAATGGGAGAAAACCAACATATGGAGAATCTGAAGCTGAACAAAGGTGTACCTATTTAGTCAGTATGTATGAAAGTACCTCCATCTTCACATGGAGTCAGAAGTTCAAGTGACTCAGATCAAGGTGTTATATTTGGATGTGCTGTGTTCCTCTTTTTGAATTGTAGTTAGCAAAGTTAATGATGTAAAATTTTATTTTTTAATTTAGTGAAAACGGTTATGATAAATTGTCCTTTTAATTGCAAGAAATGCCCACGCTGAACACTTCCCAGGGGAACACATAATTTTTTTTTTTAACCAATCAGAATTATTTGAGTGAGTTAAAGATCTAATAGTTTCCTCTCTGTTGTGTATTTTCTGACAGCAGGGTATTCTTCTATATTACTCCAGTATATCTTTGAAATATGTTGTTCAAAATAGAGAGTTCCTACTTTAGAAATGTTATGTATAATTTTAAATATTTCAAAAGACATTTATTCTCTGGAGACATACAAGAGGTTTGACCTCAGGTGACTGGGGACACTGGGCTTATGCTAAGTGCTCTGATGACTAACTGCTGCAGCTAAACCCAGTAATATCTGGTTCTTAATGGTTTGCATGCTCTCAGTGCACAGCCATGGGGAGTTCTTTATATACCAGTCACCCATATACTGTACCATTGTCATTGCAGTCAGCACTCAGCATGGACATGAGGGCCTGTGCTCAGTTTCTCAGATTTTTGTTGCTCTGGTTTCCAGGTAAGAGAAACTAAAATTGGTATTCACTGATATACTGTGATTAGTATTGACTGGCATTTGGGGAATGTCTTCTTTTACCATGCTTACCTATATGGATATTCATTATGTCTCCACTCCTAGGAGCCAGATGTGACATCCAGATGACTCCATCTCCCATGTCTGCCTCTCTGTGAGAGATAATCAGTCTCAATTGCCAGGCAAGTCAGGACATTAGCAGCTATTTAAGCTGATACCAGCAGAAACCAGGGAAATCTCCTTAGGTCTTGATCTATCATACAACCAACCAGGAAGATGGGGTACTATCAAGGTTCAGTGGCAGTCGGTCAGGTACAGATTTCACATTCAAGATCAGAAGAATGCAGGATGAGGATTTACAGATGTATTACCACATGTAACATATTTGTGTTCCTCCCAGTGTGATCCAGAACTTAATAAAAATATCTTTCCTTTATGGTCCAGCTGTTAAATTTGTGAGAGGGAGAGGTACTGAGAAACTTCAGATTACTAATTGCAGCTGAGGGCTTTGGGACATGAGATCATGGTCTACAGTTGGGGAATGTGCCATGCATTTTTTACCTCACCAACTGTAATACTAATGATATTGCATCTGACTTAGGCAATAGTGAACAGATGCCCTCTTAACAGCCAGCAATAGATGAGCATGAAGTTGAGTGAAAACCCATTCTGAACCTATAGGCCTTGTCTGCCTTTGTCACTCACCAGTCAGTAAAGAAGACAAGAAACTAAGACACATTCTTTATTCAAACTGTCTCCTTTAATAAATAATTTCATCATTTGCCACATTTTATGCTTCATATAGATTTCATTTTGTTAATATAAATGTTGCAGGTTGGATTTCCCCTTTGTTTTCAGTTTTGTAAAGTATTACTTAACTTTCAGAGTATATCTTTACTTCTCATGAAATGTTTATTTTCTGACAGATAAAATGTTCCCTTTTATCTATCCTTTTCAAACAATATTGACTGCATGTTTTATTCCAAGTACATACACAGTAACCATCCTATTATCTTCATGTTAGCATTTTCTGATTTTTGGAATTTTGTATACTTTCTCCTGTGTCCCCATTTGTTTGAGGTTTGATATTTTTATATAATGATAATATTTTACTTTTTCCTTCATTTTTATTAATGTTAGTTAATTTAATACAAACTTATTTTCAAGATAAATTATCTTTGACTTCAGAGAGTGGTTATTTTGTTCTCATTTTTAAACTTTTCTGGTTTAAAATCACATTTTTTTTGTAAGGGAAATTTTACTGTTATTTCTTGTAAGAAATTTGGCACTATTCAATTTTCTCTTCATTGGTAGTTTTTTTTAAAGATATTTATTTATGTATTTATTTAATGCATATAAGAACACTGTTGCTGTATTCAGACACACCAGAAGAGTGGACTGGAGTCCATTGCAGATGGTTGTGAGCCACCATGTGGTTGCTGGTAATTGAGCACAGGACATCTTGAAGAGCAGTCAGTGCTTTTAACTATTGAGCTATCTCTACAGACCTCTATCATTAGCTTTTTATTTTTTCTCTTTATTAGATATTTTCTTCATTTACATTTCACATGTTATCCAGAAATTTTCCCTTACCCTCCCGCGTCCCCGCCCTGCTCCCCTACCCACCCCCTCCCACGTAATGGCCCTGGCATTCCCCTGTTCTGGGGCATATAGAGTCTGTATGACCAAAGGGCATCTCCTCCCAATGATGGCCAACTAGGACATCTTCTTCCATATGTGCAGCTAGAGACATGAGCGCAGGGGGAACTAGTTAGTTCATGTTATTCTTCCACCTAGAGGGTTGAAGACCCCTTCCACTCCTTGGGTACTTTCTCTAGCTCCTACCTTGGGAGTCCTGTGTTCCAACTAATAGCTAACTGTGAGCATCCACTTCTGTGTTTACCAGGCACTGGTATAGCCTCCCACAAGACAGCTAT
>LR749678.1:2019687-2180000 GCA_902729485.2 Mus minutoides | reverse complement strand
TGGAGCACAGGGGCAGCACTGCATAGAAAAGTTGATAAACGAAGGTATTATATAGAGTACTTAAGGTGTTATGGTCCTTTTTTGGCAGGAGAGTTGACGATGTGATCAGTTAAGTCATATTAGGTAATTCTGGGGTACAGTGGTTCCTCACCCAGTGGTTTGGTTGTTTGCTTTCACATAGCCCAGGCTAGCTTCAAACTCTTTATGTAGCTAAGGCTCTTCCTGTCTCCACCAACCAAGTGTTGGGATGACAAGGATAAGCCACTGTACCAGCTTGTCCGCTATGGTAGATTTGTATATTTGTGTATCTACATGTTTGGGCAGGAGAACTCATCCATGCATTCATGTGTAGGGACCAGAAGTGAATATTACATGTCTTCCTTAATTACTCGCCACCCTTTTGTTGTTGTTGTTGTTGTTGTTTTTATTTTGGAGACAGAGTCTCTCATTGAACCTGGTTTGGGTTGGACTGGCTGGCCAACAAACCCTCAAAATTCTCCGTTTTCCATCCCCCAATGTTGGTGTTATAGACACATGCCACTGTAACCAGCTTTTATGTGAGTATTGAAAATCCCAACCGTAATCCTTATGCCTGTGCCATATGTATCTTACCCACTGATCTGTCTCCCTAGCCCCTTGACTGGTGTGGGTACAGATAAACAGTGTCCTACAAAGATGAAGAGTGTCTTCTAGAAGCCAAAGAAGACCAAAATTCACTAGTAAAAATATAGCAGGGGAGGAGCGTGCAACTGGCTCCTCGTGCTTTTAGTGGGAACCAACTCTCCTGGCACCTTAACCAAGCCTCCAGCCTCCAGACCCATGCATCCCTTCTGTTTAAGGCACCCTGTAAATATTTGTCATTTCAGCCCCAGAGAACACAGGGAGGAAAAACCAAGCCAATGTGATAATCACCTTCAATATTTACTTACCAAAGAGCCCTATAGCTTGAAGCAATTAATATCGCTAAGAGGGAAAGGAAAAAAAAAAAACAGCTGCTTATCAGAAGACCCATTCTGATGGGGCAATACACAAATGTTTTCAAACAGCTGGTACCTTGTGAGAAGAGGCCCCTGTCAACAGGATATTCCTGTTGGCATGGGACTCCTTATTTGCCTAAAACAACAGAGCCCCATTTCTGCAACAGTCAACCTATACAAACAAGGAAATCTGGAGAAATCAGAAAACACAGACATCACAGAAAATCCCCTGGACATGAACGTAGACAACACTGGCTGAAGCACAACACAAACACCCAAGAGCATACAAAAGCTTGCCTTTTGAAAGCTTAGACATCTCCCTGGGAACGTTGCACCCAAGTTCCTCTAAAAGGAAAAGCATAGACCAGCAAGGCTGGAAGAGAGCTTAGGGATTATCCATCCCATTTTACTGATTGCAGGAACTCTCTCCCAAAGATGGGACATTTGTCCCAAGTCACCCAGCAACAAATGGCTGATGAAATTCTTGACCCTACCTTTTCCCACTCCAAGTCGACGGTCCTTCCCTCCGTCACCCCTCTCCCTCTCTCTTTCCCAGACAGCTCTCTCTGTGGTCCCCGTTCCTAGGTCCTACCTGTGCTTCTACTGTTCCTGGCTCTCATGCAATGCTGGTTTCACACACACTCTCTCTCCATGCCCTGTAAGTGTGTGAAAATTCCTCACATTTATTCCAAGGAGCTGGTACACAGAGTGAAATCGTTCTCCCCAGGAAGCTGCTCTGTCTCCCAGAGGTAAAACTGGTAGCCTGGCAAAGTCTTCCCTCTGTGACTCTCTTTGTCACTGGGACTGTTTCCAAAGGGACCCTTATATCTTCAGTGGTGTGTAGGACTGTAAAGACTTGGGGAAAGCTATAAATAACAGTGTCCAACACCCATCCTAGGCACACCACCAAGCAGTCACACTTCTCACCCATGGCATGCATGCTTCTTATGCTGCCTGCTTCTGATGTCTGGGCCTCCGTGTAGCAATGAGATCAACACAGTGGGGTCTGACAGCCTAGTTGTTGGGTCAACTTCATTTTCTCCTTCCCCTTCCACCTGCCCTCCGAAGGGAGTGTGCTGACCTGCCAATCTATTGGCCTTTTTCCCCTCTATGAGAAACTCCTTCGGCTGTGCCTCCAGTCCAGAGTCAAGTCTAAACGTCCTTGCCTTGACACCGGGGCCATTTGTTATCCAGCAACCCAGGAGCCTGCATGCTCCCTACTCTGAACACTTGCTGCACGGGTCACTCTTTCCATCCTTACACACTCCCCACTTCTTAGAATACTGTCCTGCTCTCTCTCACTCACACCGATGGCTCTTTCTGAGCCCTGGCTCTGAGCAGCACTGGCATCAGAAGACCTAGACATGCAAATCCTAGCCCACTGCTGTACCAGGAACGCTGGGCGCTGGGACCAAGCAGCAGTCTGGCTTTTAGCAGGGCATCTGGGTGACACTGATGTGAGCTAAAGCTGGAGGAGTTTCCCCACTCCTCAAGGTGCTCTTAGCCAAGTTGAGGAGCTACATGTTTATGACAATATCCCCAACCTCTCAACTCTTGGAACTCTGAACTCCTATAACTCTGAACACAACGCAGAGACATCCTTCCTTCCTGCCCTCTGTTGGTATCATTTTCCATTGACTAGCCAGAGAAACTTTGGCACGTTTAAGTTTGTGTCTGCTCCAGTGTCCGCACCAAGGCCTGAAACGGGATGAATGTGCCCATAAATAGTACTCTGGATATTTGTAAAGCTATGATTTGCAAAGTCCATTAAACTCTAAGGCATCATAACTGTTTGCTTCAGTGCTTTCCCCAAAGTCCCTGGATCCTTCCTGCTAAACTCCAGATGACCAGAAAGTCTATGAAATCTCCATCATATCATCTATAAGCTTTTGCATGTAATCCCCTAATACATCGTTTCTCCTCGCCCTCTCTCTGACAGGGTCTCATGGAGTCCAGGTTAGCCTTAAACTCATCTTGGATCTGAGGGTGATCTTGAACTCCTGACCCTCCTGCATCTACTTCCTGAATGCTGGCATGACTGACTTATACTACCATCGATGGTTTTAATCCATGCTGGGGGATTAAATCCAGGGCCTTGTCCATGCTGGGTAAGTAGCCCTCTACTAACCGAACTATGTCTCCAACCTTATTGTCATATTTAATTATAGCCAAATCTACACTAAAACACAAAGCACACCACCTTAACTCTTTTTACATGCAGTAGTACTAAGTAGGCTCATTCATTGCCAGTGTTTTTGCTTGTTTGGTGTTTTGAGGCAGGTAGACTACTGATTAAAAGCAGAGAAAGGTGGACGCTGGTGTTCTGTATGTCCATTTTAATAGGCCCAAATAATGACTTAAGTTACTTGAAAGTGATTTAAATTTACTTGACAGTAAGCTCAGCAAGTCAGGTGTAGTCGCTGTATCCCTCCCTACTGAGTCACCTTCCAGACGCCTGCCTATAAAGGGTTCTGTGCTGTGGTGGCTTCAAGCATCACCAGGAGCTCTGTGTTGTGTCTCCCATGGATGAGGGGGAGGGGCTAGTGTGATAGTCACAGCAAACATCGATTTCGGTCGGGCTTACTAGAATCCGTGCACTAACTACTTTGAAACATACCATATCTAGAAAATGATATTATCTCTACAAGGCAGGAGAAACAAGCAAAGAATCAAAGCCCGTGGCTAATGAGCTGTGGGGCTTGTGTTTCAGATCTCAGAGTCAGTGTGTTGAAACATCTGTTGCTGCCCAGAGTCCAGGTGCCGGAGCTCTGGAGGTGCCCACATCTTGTGGGAGTACAGAAGTCCTTTGCCTTCTGGCTCTATGCGTGTTTGTCTTCCTTTTGTATCTATGGATTATAAACAGCCCATGCAACCTTCTCTCCACCACGCTATTATTCAAGTTCAGCCTGTGTTGTGCCTTGTAAAATCACTGTCCCTTGTTTGGAACAAGATCAGGGCCAAGTCTTTGATCTACCGCCTGGCCCCTCTGTGATATGGTATGCTGTATTTCTCTCCTCAGATCCTACTTTCCTCCTTTCAAGTAAGAATAATATAGCTGTCTGTGCATGGTGGCATATGCCTTTAGTCCCAGCACTCAAGAGGTAGAGGTAGAGGCAGGTGGATCTCTCTGAGTTCAGGGCCAGCCTGGTCTACATAGTGAATCCCAGGACAGTCAAGTCTATTATATGGAGATACTCTGTCTCAAAAAGCCCCCCAAAGGCCGAACGGGGACGGCCGGAACGAGCGGGGCCAAACCGGAGCAAGCGGAGCCGATCAGAGCGAGCGGGGCTGGCTGGAACAAGCGGGGGGGTCGTACGGGGGCGACCGGGAGCAAGTGGGGCTGGCCGGAGCTAGCGGGGTCGAGCAGAGCGAGCGGGGTTGACCGGAACAAGGGGAAAAAAAGCCCCCCAAAAATAAACAAATAAAAATTTTTAAAAATTTAAGAAAGAATGTGAGTCTAGGGCCTCTTCCTTGTTTGTTTGTTTGTTTGTTTTGAGACGAGGTTTCCTGGAACTCACTCTGTAGACCAGGCTGGACTTGAACTCAGAGATCTGCCTGCCTCTGCTTCCCAAGTGCTGGGAGTAAAGGTGTGTGCCACCACTGCCCGGTTCTACCATCTCTTCCTTAAAGCTCACCAATCCAGATGCATCCCAGAATTCTGAAGACCTCAGGTTTCTGAAAGGCAGGTACACATACTATATATAATAGAGCACTCCCACTGAAGTTCAGGGCAGCACCCCAAATATCAAGCACCTTACTGCTTTTTTGCATTGAGCATGAATATTCATACTGACAGAGACACAAACAGGTTCACATTCCTCCAGACCAACCCTTATCACCAAGCAAGTTACAAAAGCATTCTCCTTTCGGGGCGGTGGTGGCGCATGCCTTTAATCCCAGCACTTGGGAGGCAGAGGAAGGCGGATTTCTGAGTTCAAGGTCAGCCTGGTCTACAAAGTGAGTTCCAGGACAGCCAGGAGTATACAGAGAAACCCTGTCTCGAAAAACCACACACACACACACACACACACACACACACACACACACACACAAAGCATTCTCCTTTCAGAGCTCTCAGGAATGTGAACTGTAGAGGCTGTAGATTCAGAACTGCCTTTGCCTTTAAGGCGTACTGCCAGAGCCAAACATGCTCACAGGACATGAGTGATTTTTTTTTTCAGTCTGTGGTCCACAGGAGGAAAACACTTTACAAGAAGTGGCTCTTCCTTCACCCCCACCCCACCTTCCCAATCTGGCCCATTTCTCAAGCCCCTCCCAGACCACCTCCTTTGATCTGTATATTTGAAATCTACCTTCTGCTGATCCTAGGCCTGTTTTTAATTCTTCCTTTCCTCTCCTCCTTCCTTTCTTCTTTCTGTGTTAGGAATTGAACTTAGGCCCTCGGGCATGCTAGGTATGCGCTCTATCACAGCCTAGCCCGCTTTTCTGAGAGATGGGCTTATGTAGCCAAGGCTAACCTTGGACAAGATATATGTCTAGGGATGTCCTTGAAATCCTGAGCCTCCTATGCTGAGGAGAGAGATAAGCCACCCTCAGCTTTGACTGAACTTCTTTACATCCTCCTTTATAACTGGTGTCTTTCCAGATAAGAACAGTTGTTTGTGTCTGGCCTCACAGCTTTGGACTCCTCTCCCCCCAAATCGATGATTTTTTTTTTCTGTCACAAAATCAAAAGTGAGCTTGCTCACAGAACCGCTTTGTGGATTTCTACCTATCATATCCTGCATTCCTTGGTTAGCTGGTCTGGGTCATTGTGTTAGGGCTGTTTAAGGTAAGCTTGCTTGCAGAAGTGTGATCGCAGCTTAGGGACATTACAGAAAGGTGGGTGTGATTATATCTCTACAAGATAGCCCACCCACATAGCCCTCTGTTGCTGAAAGGGTGGCTAAGGGAGAGGGAACCAGCCTGGCCCATTAGTCCCCAGGGAGGCAGCCAATTGCAGGTCCCTCTAGAACTCTGGCACTTCTCTGTAATCCTGCAACTCCACACACGTTTAGGGAATGCTTCTGCAAGGCACAAAGGTGTGGGCAGGGCAGAGGCAAGGCGCCATTGTGTACCTACTTCAGCTGGCGGAGCCTTGTTGTTGCTGTCATGACAATATTGCATCATGGAATGGGAAAGGCCCTTCCCTGATCTAAGCCATTATTATGTGGGTCCTATTCTGGCCACAGACACCACGTGGGTAGTCAGGCCTCCGCTGTTATTTCAGCCTCAGGGGTGAAAACATCCGAACAGTGGAATCTTTTTTGTTCCTGGCTCCAGTCTCGGAATGTACAGACTTCGGATTCACCGACTTCTCCACGAATCATCACCCCAAGCAGAGGGCTCCCAAAGCGCCTCTATTTTTTCTGCGTCTGGCTCACAGCTGGGATCCTCCCCCTCCCCCATCATCCTATCCGTTGTTCAAGAAAACTATGGGAATCCGGGCGACCGCTGACAGCACAGCACAGACGGATCGAGTGATGGTGAAAGGAAGGTAGTGGGGGAGCTAAGCCCCCAGGACTCCAGGAGAAAGTCCACAGAGGCATCTGAGCCAGCATGGCCTGTCTTGCCTGCGCCCCTTGTGGTTCTCGCTGGAACTGCAGGCTGGTATCATGGGTGACTGTGATGTGGCTCTGTCGCTGGCTTTGATGGGGCCGAGCGGGCCTCTTCAGAGGAATGCAGACCTGTCTGCACCCGAAAACCAAAACCATGTCCAAGGGGCGGGGCTGAACGGCTTGAAGAGAGGCCTCACCTCACCTGGGCGGACGCCACTTTTGGAATGAGACCTGGCCGAGTGGGCGCGGGAGGTGGCTCCAGGCCCGGGGCCAGCACGCAGCTTTCCCACGTGTGCACAAGCGGGCCTCCTCCTGGGAAGCTACCAAGAGGCCTCTGAGGAAGGCAGCATGTGGCTTTCCCCTCTGTGTGCCTTTACCCTCAGGCAGAGAACCCTAATAGGATTTGAAGGTCCAACTCTGAGAGGTCTCGAATCTAGAACCCTTTCTTCCAATCCCTGGCAATCACACCCACTCTGGTCTCCTATTACTAACCAATAGGCGTCCATGGTTAATGAGGACTTGACATGTGTCTTCTAATCTGTACCATATGTTGGAGATATAGGAGAGGGGGGAGTGTGATTGTTTGTTTGCTTTTAGTAATAGGTATATGGAACTCAGGGCTCACGCGTGGTAGGCAAGCACTCTACCAACAGGCAACACCCCCGTTTCTTCTTAATTAGATATATTAAGACATGGTCTCATTATGTTGCCCAGATTGGCTTTGAACTCACCATCCTCCTGTCTCTGTTTCCCTAATAAAAAAAAAAAAAAAAAGGATTAGAGACTATTCCGTAAAGCTCAATTTTATTAAATTGTTTTGTTTTGTTTTGTTTTGTTTTGTTTTTCAAGACAAGGTTTCTCTGTATAGCCCTGGCTGTCCTGGAACTCACTTTGTAGACCAGGCTGGCCTCGAACTCAGAAATCCGCCTGCCTCTGCCTCCCAAGTGCTGGGATTAAAGGCGTGCGCCACCATGCCCAGCTTTATTAATATTTTTTTGTTTGTTTTCTGTGTTAAGAAAATATAAGTTAATTTTACTCATTTCCTCTTTTTTCTTTTTACAGTGTACACTCTGAATGTTGAAAATGGCCCCTGTATTTTTATAGAAAGCCTTAGAGTTCTCCGTTCTCCCAAAAAGCATGTTATTGGCCCCAGGGCCTTTGAACTTGATCTTCTATCTACAATGCTTTTAGTTCAGCAGAAGTCCCTTCTTCCTTGCTATTCAAATCACAAAGTTCACATACCCAGCTCCTTCCTTCCTTCCTTCCTTCCTTCCTTCCTTCCTTCCTTCCTTCATACAATCCGGTTAAGGCCAGCTTGGCAGGTGGCAACCCTCTCTGTGTTCCTCCCCAAGTCTTACACTATAAACCCCCTGAGAGCAAGACTTTAAGGTTCCTGTTGGCTGAGCTCCCCTTGGTCCCCATGGGAAACATTTATTGAATGGACACGGAAAGGCTCCTCCTAGGAGTGACTGCGTCAAACACAATCTGCCACGAAGCCAAGACCTATGGTCTGGACACTACGGTTCTGGGTTGTGGGGAGTGGAGAGGACACGAACACCAGTGGAACAGCCTTCCCTTTTGCCAATATCCACCTGAACTTTGGAGTGAAGGGCTCACTCCGTGACTAGAAGTGGTTCTTGTCTTGAGTTCTGTCTGTTCCGTGAGCTTGGAGAAGTGGCTGTCTGCCTCTCTCAGAGGCCCAGGGTCCCCTAAACGTTGATGTCTAAGGGCCCTTCCTGCCCAAATGTGAGGATTAGAGATTGTTTTTGAAGATTTAGGATCCTCCCGAGGGCAATTTACTCTGTGAAGTACTCCTAAATCGCATAGCTGGCATTGTGAAGTCTCCATTAACTACCCAGCCAGAGTGCTCAGGGCTAGAAGTGTCCTGGTTAATTTAATTTCCTGGCTGAATATCAACTACGGGGAGCATCCCTATTTGAAAATACAAATAGTATATGAATCCATTCACCAGCACTAAAAAGCTACTTCACCGGACAGAAATTACCTATTCTTAGAAGATAATTTGGCATTGTTATCTCCTCCTGAGAATTAAAACAGAGCCCTGGGGCTGGGTGGGAGAGACCCTGTGAGAGTTGGCCTGGCTGTGTTGGCACAGCTGTGTGACTTTAAGGCAAGCATAGCTTCAGCCTGCAATGGATCGGTTTTCTTGTGGGGGAGACTGGGGTAACATGACAGACACAACCTCCGGGAGTGTGTCATCCCTTCATGTGCATGAAGGTCAATAATAAGAATCAAGTGTTTAGCACGGAGCCGAGAGTGTGGCAGATGCCTGCCACTTGCTGTTATCTCCAATGTCTCTGAGCAGCACAACGTGACACAGCCACATACCTAATTAAAGGAGGGTGAGTGCCAAGACAGGGCTAGCCTCTGGTCCTGGACAGCCTCCAACATGCTCAGAAGCCCCCACGCAAGCCCCCTTGATCCTTGGTCTCAATTTTCTCTCGGGTAAGATGAGGGGGCCTGACTAGTCCTCCCACTTGCCCACAGAGTCTGGGAGCCCCTGAGTTTTCACATGCCAAGGAGGTTTTGTTAGGTTTGGTTTGGGGTTTGTTTGTTTGTTTGTTTGTTTGTTTTCTTCTGTGACCCTTGGCCTCTGCTAGGCTAGAGAGCCAGGCTCCTTCTCCCATAACCAGGCTCCTTCCAGTCTGTCTCCATAGGTACTGACTTCCTGCCCAGCTCAGTAATTGTTATCAGCCAGCCAAAGCCTGCCCTGGCAGCTGCTGCCTATGCAGCCTTCCTTTGGGAAAAGCTGTCCTGTGACGCCCTCTGGAGGAAGGAGGCTTCTTTTCTTGTGCCACCAACTGCCCAGGTCCAACCTGGGCTCTGGGAACTGACTCCTGCCAGGCCTGGAGGAGCAGTAGAAGGTCTGCAAATGCCCCTTCTGGGACCCTAGGGTAGACTATC
Organism: Mus minutoides; assembly: GCA_902729485.2. Classification (NCBI taxonomy): domain Eukaryota; kingdom Metazoa; phylum Chordata; class Mammalia; order Rodentia; family Muridae; genus Mus; species Mus minutoides. Next base: position 2,170,540 of record LR749678.1, on the reverse strand, counting down.
CTTCCCAATTTTGCATCTGAAGTCCTAGGCAGGCGTTCTACACTTCTACCTGTGCTTTCCGGAGTGGCCCAGTTCAGCCTTCTGTTTTAAAAACCCTTAAGGCCTTTCTCTTCTAGGCACCAGAAGCCATCCTGTGGAGGCACTTAGATGGCCCTAGGTGGGGGCTCACTTCCTACTGCAACCCACTCACTCTCCATTACTGACAACAGACCAGGTATTGTAAGTAGAGCTACCAGATTTGTTTTCTACAGCCATTCTGTCCCTGCCCACATTTCCCAAAAAGCTTAAAATGAGGTTGCCAAGTTGAAATTGATGAGTGTGTAATTAAATGTCTACAAAAGGTAACATTATGTCAACTGTCTTTGCAACTGGCCTCCCCAGTTAGCTATATATAACTCATTTGATATGCAAAGTGGGTAAATTTCAATGTGTATGATAGGCTATGGGAGTGGGGCCTTGGAAAATCACCGTGCCCTAGGGCTCCAAAGTCAAAAGCAATCCGGGCCCTTCCCACCCCCTGCCTTAGCCATCTAGAATCACTCACAGCTCCTCTTACTGACTCCACTCTCCCCAGATTCCAGGCTTTGTAACCGCCACCCCTCTGCATCTCCCAAGGCCTTCTAGTCTATACCCACCGCTCACCTTCTCTTTCCTGCCTGGCTGGTTCCTATGAATTTTGCAATAGACATTTCAGGAGTTGCTTCCTCTGAGACAACCCAGTCAGGACCCTTACTGTGAGCTCCTGTGAGCTCCTACACCTACCTGAGAGTTACACAGCCACACAGAAGCCTTGCACTAGCATCTTTCACCTTCCTGCTCATCTCTGCACTGGCTCGATTCACCCCGATGACTAAGGCTAAGTCTCTCTGAGCCTCAATGTCCCCAGTATTCGATTCAGTTCCTGGGTCCTAGGATCTAAGTAATGGCTGGTGCCTGTCCAAGGATAAAGGATGATAGATGATCAGTGGGTGAATAGATCGGTGGATAGGGAAGATGGGTGGATAAAGGGATGTATCTATGGATGGATGAATGGACAGATGGATGGAGGGAGGGCAGGGGGAGGGACAGGGAGGAAGGGACAAATAGATGAATGTGGGTATGGGTGGGTGGGTAATGGGTAAGTGAGTGGGTAGATAGATGGATGGATAAATGAGTGGGTGGGTGGACGAGTGGTGGGTGGATAGATGCATAGATGAATTGATGACTGAGTGGAGAAATAGGATAGTGAATGAGAAGGATGGATTTATGGATGGATGAATGGATGAGTTGATAGAGGAATGGATAGCCCTGTGTGTGTGTGTGTGTGTGTGTGTGTGTGTGTGTGTGTGTGTGTGTTTGAGGGTAGGTGGGTGGGTTGGTGGATAGGCAGAAAGTGGAAAGTTCCAGCACTGAGTATATAGGACAGGGATTCATTGTCTCCTGGTATCTGAGGTTTTTTTTCCCTTACATACTGTCAGCTGGCAATCTGGGCTCTTCTGCAAATGTGTCTTCAGGGAGCAGAAGTTCATGCTTTCACAACTTAGGTCATGACCTTGGCTGTGTTCCTTTTCTACGTTGTGTTTGTATGACTAAAAGGAGCTAAAAATTTTCATAAATCAGCCGGGCAGTGGTGGCGCACGCCTTTAATCCCAGCACTTAGGAGGCAGAGGCAGGCAGATTTCTGAGTCTGAGGCCAGCCTGGTCTACAGAGTGAGTTCCAGGACAGCCAGGGCTACAAAGAGAAACCCTGTCTCGAAAAATTTTTTTCATAAATCATAGAATTATAAGGGATTAAGCAGGACAATGGGTAGAATTTGATAAAAATGACCCAGTCTGTTTTAGGGATGAGCAAAACACTATGGGCTGAAAGAGATAAACTTGCCTGCCTGTTGATGTACGTGCTAGATGACCTTTGTCTCTAGTTTTGAATGTGTTTGGAATTTTACATAATACTTTTGCTCCCAGATTTTGCTAACTTTTCTTTTGAGACAGAGTCTCATGCAGCCCTGGCTAATCTGAAACTCACTGTGTAGCCAAGGCTGTCCCTGTATTTCTGATCCTCCTGTCTCCACCACCAAGTGTTGGGATTACAGGCATGCACCAACATGTTTGCCTCCCCCCTCCCCAGAGGACCCAAGTAAACTTCACTCAGGGCATATTCTTCCCTTCCAGTACATCAATCCTGGACCATGGCTTTTGAATAAAACTTCTTGCTTTTTGGCTATCTCTGGGCATTTCTTCAACTCTATGAACAAGATGCCAAGAACCTGGCAACAGTCCAGACAGAGATACCAGTAACAATTTCAGGTTCACTCCCACGCTACAGTAAGCTTCTTCCATCACCTTCCACACAGCCCTCATCTCCCCCCCCACCCCCACCCCCGCTTTTCTGCTCAGCTCCTCTCACCCAGTCTTCTGATCCCTTTGCAGAGGACATGGCTGCCATATGCAATTTCACCTTTGCGCTAACACAGGAACATGGATTTAACATAGTGTCCCTAAATAGGAGGAGGGGAGTGAGACTGAAAGCAGAATGAAAATGCTAGTTTTAATCCGGGAAAGAGCACAACTCACAGCCTGTGGTGTGGAAGGTGTATCCCCACCCTCGGGCAGTCATCGAATCAGGAAGGAAAAGCCACCCTTGACACATACCAAGGTACCCTTAGCTTTTCCTCTCCCCAGATTTATGATGACATTTAGTCTAAGAGGCATCAGACCCATTAGTACCTGCTTTAAAACTTCATTCCTCCTTTAGAAAGAGTAGAAGTATGAACCACAGCAAATGAAATCGTAGAGTCTTCTTGGGGTCAATTTCCCTATTTGCATTCTCCACTTCTCCTTGGTACCCCCCTGCAGCTTTCTCTGCACCCAGTCTACTATTCCTTTTCTATAATAGTAAATACCTATACAATGTATCAGTTTAGCTTTGCTCCCCCCTAACCCCCCAGACAGGGTTTCTCTGTGTAGCCCTGGCTGTCCTGGAACTCACTCTGTAGACCAGGCTGGCCCCCAACTCAGAAATTCGCCTGCCTCTGCCTCCCAAGTGCTGGGATTAAAGGCGAGCACCACCTTGCCCGGCCCTAGTTTAGCCTTCTTTTGATACATTTGTATCATGGTATATGTATCAATATTATCAGTAATTTCCTAACTTTGTTCCCCTTGGTGAATGCTTGCTGGTCTCCACACAGGCCCTGTCCATGCCACCTTACCATGCCACCTTACTTTCTATCACGGTGATATCTCCTTCCCTCCTGTATGTGTTTCCATACATATTCTCTTGACTAAGCCAGCTCAGTCAGTCGATGGGTTCTCCAGGGAGGGAGGGAGTGAGGACTGAAAAGTAAAAGACAATTAAACAACACTATAACATGACTCCAGCCAGTTCTGAAGCTGAAACAGGGTTGGTTTTTTGTTTGTTTGTTTGTTTGGTTTGGTTTGTTTGTTTTTGTTTTTTCCAGTCTGCTTTTATGTCATTCTAGGTACATACAAAGAATATGATCAGTCCTAAGGCATAAACGGAAAAGCCAAGGAACAAACAAAGCATAAACCAAGTAGTCAAGGATCAAACCAGGCAATAATCAAAGTAATCAAGCAAGACGGTAAACAAAGTCCCGGAGGTCACAGGGTTTCGGGTTTGTCAGAAGGACCAAGATACAAGGAATACAATACATTCCTCAGCGGTATTTACCTTGAGCCTACAAGGTTGTCCTAGTACAAAGTCAAATTCCGGCCAAATTCCTAGAAGTGGCCCCAAAAGCTCTCCCCATGAATTAAGGACTCTGATCTTCATATAAATGGAGAAGCCGGCAATGTGTGGGTCAGCTGCTTTCCCTTATAATAATGTATTCAAGGTTAGCCGGGTATAGCCCATCCTTTCCAGGAAGGTAGCTCAGGATTGAATACCAAACTTTACACGTGCTGGGCAAGAATGACCTCCACACGACTTCATTCTTTTTAAAATCCTGTTAGGGATCCAGGCCACATTTTCCTGATCCATTCCTCACCCTGTAGACACATGCACTGCCTCAGCTCTACCTCTGTGAGTACAGGTGCACTATTACCTGTTTTGAATCTCTGCTCTTAAAACTTTTGGAAGCTGGGCATGGTGGCTCACACCTTTAATCCTAGCACTCGGGAGGCAGAGGCAGGCGGATTTCTGAGTTCGAGGCCAGTCTGGTCTACAAAGTGAGTTCCAGGACAGCCAGGGCTATACAGAGAAACCCTGTCTCCAAAAACCAAAAAAAAAAAAAAAAAACTTTTGGCGATCAAAAACTTTTGGCGATCTCACCAGAAGTAGAATTGCCGGGTCATGTTTGGGTCAAATTCTATGTTTAAATTTTCTAAAAAAATAAATAAATGAAAGAATAGATAAATAAATAAATAAATAAATAACCAAACCACATGCTATTTCTATAGCCGCTGTGTCATTTTACACCCCCCCCCAAGTCTGTGCTAGGAATTTCTTCACATCCTTGCCAGTGTATTATTTTCTATTTTGATTTGTGCTATTGCTGGGGTCCCCCCTCCCTCCCTTCCTTTCTATTCCGTTGCTGTTGTTGTTGTTTGTTTATTTGTCAGGGGTTTTGTTTACTTTTTAGAGATGGTCTCAATATGTAGCCCTGCCTAACAGGGAACTTTCCATGTAAATATCTCACCTTGAATGTGAGGCGATCCTCCTGCCTCTGCCTCCCATATTCTGTGATTACAGGCATGTATCAGTCCAGCTACTGTAGTTTTAGAAATTGCTATTTTACTGTATGCTCAGCGGCATCTCATTTGTATTATTTCCCTCGGTGTGATAAAAATCCGTGCCCCTATACTTTATTGAACTCCTCCACTGGAAACAGCTTGCCCACCAGCAGGGCTTGTGCCCACCAGGCAGGACCAGGCTGTGAGGAGTCCTCTCCTTGTGTGTCCAGAGCTCAAGTCCCCATTTTGTCTCAGGTGACTCGGAGGTCTGAATCCTACTGCTAGCCCCTGCCCGGGATACTCCACAAACAGCCAGGCATGTGTCTAGAGGGGGCGGCTACTAACTGGCATTGGCCGAAGTTCTACATGCAACCTCTGGAGAAATACGACATGAGACCCTGCAGGCAGCCTGGCTCCTTGGCACTACAGCCCGGGAGGCTTATTTTCAACAGTCCTGTCATTATGCCCTTTGGAACTGAGTCGAAATTCTTGAATGAATTTCCCTCGTGCTCTGAACCACAAGAATTTATTTTAGTCAGCGGTGCTGCATTCCGGAGCTCTGTTGGGGACACAGAGGCTACCGGGGTATCTTTTTAGTGAACTTGATGTATCCTTGATACGCAGTTGCTTAGAAACATGTGAGGTCTACAGTGTCTGCCTTTTCCGCGCTTAAAATCAGAACGTTGAGTCTGGCTGAGAGTATTTGTGGGAACGTAAAGCATTTGAGATTGGGGCCGGTCCAGGAAATCTCAGAGGTGTGGACTCTGTGGAAAGAGGCTCACGAATGCAATGTCATCTGGGAGTTCCTTTCTTTATGTTGACCCTCTTCATCCCCAGTACAAGAGGAAGACACACTGCAGGATTGCTGGCTCGTATTAACTCGATTCCAGTGGCCCAAATAATAAACACAAACGTGTTAATTGGGGTTGGGGAGATACCAACAAAAACAGTCTCACTTGCCATGCACTGGTGGCGCACGCCTTTAATCCCAGCACTCGGGAGGCAGAGACAGGCGGATTTCTGAGTTCGAGGCCAGCCTGTCTACAGAGTGAGTTCTAGGACAGCCAGGGCTATACAGAGAAACCAACCTTATCTCAAAAACAAACAAAAACAAACAAACAGCAGTCTTTCTTGGGTGTTGTCCCTTTCCCTGGCCCAATCTCACCAAGGGTGCTGGTGAGAGTTGACCACAGTGCCAGCCTCAGCCTTTTCTATCCACCCATATGCCTGTGCCTATGTGCAAAAACACACCATTCTGTTTTCTAAACACAGATCACAATATCTCATTGTATACTGTCTTACATCTGTCTGTTCTCATTACTCTACATGAGAGCTTTTTCAAAGTCTCATTACTCAAGTCTGTGTGTGTGTGTGTGTGTGTGTGTATGTGTGTGTGTTTATGTGTGTGTGTGTATGCACAGATGTGTGAGTGTTTATATGTAGGTGTGGATCTGCATTCTTGATGTGTGCATATGTAGGCCAGAGGTAGAGGTTTTTCCTCAATCACTCTACTTTTATTTTTAAAGACAGAGCCAATCACTTAACCCAGAACTAATTCATCTAGACTTGCAGGCCAGCTAGCCCCAGATATCCTCCTATCTCTGATCCCCATTGCTGGGAACTCAGGGGTACCCTGTTAAAAACAGCTTTTTCCACGAGTCCTGGGGCTCTGTCCTCAGGCACCTGTGCTCACACTGCAAGCTCCTTTTCCCACTGCGCCATCACCCCAGCTGCTAAACAGAGTGATGTTACAACTAACATATTTGTTTTATGGCTGCATAGCACTCTGTCATAGAGATCTTGAGGCCGACTTAACCACACCTCCAGCAGACAGACATCTAAGTTGTGTATACACTTTTGTGCTGCTGTGATTGAACACCCTGACAAGAAGGAACTTAGGGAAGGTTTACTTGGCTTGCAATTGAATTGCAGAAGAGTGGACTTCATCTTGACAGGAAGACCCTGCCACAGTCAGGAAAGGCATGGAGGCAGAGGCAGGAAGCTGGCTGATCATATTTCATCTGCACTCAGGAAACAGAGAGAAAACAGGAAGTGCACCAGGATATAAAAACCCCCAAAGTCTTTCTCCAGTGACAATGTCCCAGACTGCACTGTCAGCTGGGGACCAAATGTTCAAACACATGATCTTATGAGGCAAAATTATATTCAAGGTTATAAAGATTACTGTTATTCACTATAACAGCAATGCTAACATGAAATGTTTAACCATTCTGCTTAAAATAGATATGGAAATATTTCTTTAAGAAGAATATATAAAAATGGTATTCAGAAATGATGAAGGCATTTTTTTAGAAAGTCAAGTGGCCTTTAGGGAGGTAGTTTACCTTGGTTTTGGCTAAAACTCAACTATTTGCCCAACATTGCTGAATAGAGCACTGGTTGCAATGCCTGCAGGAATCAGGTATTAATGTAAATGAGCTGAGATGTGGGTGTAAGTCAGTTAGGGGAGACCAGGGACAGGGTGAGCAGCTGGCCACTCTGCTCCTCTGTCTATGTGGCCTCTACTCCACTACAGCCAAGCTTCAGGACATAGGACACTGTCTGACAAATACTCCATGATGACCTGAATCTTTTAAAATGTGAGCTCTTCAGGGTATCCAGTTTTGGTCCTTGCTACAGTGCATTTCTGAAATGATCCCTAAAGGCCCGTGTGTTTAATTGTTGGGTCCCCTGAATGCTGCTGTTGGGAAAGTGTGGGGTCTAGTGGGAAGCCTGAAAATCATTAATTATGACTCTCTCTCTCTCTCTCTCTCTCTCTCTCTCTCTCTCTCTCTCTCTCTTTCTCTCTCTGTGTGTGAGTGTGTGATATGTTTGCATGAGTATGCGCATGTGTGTGTACATGTGGGAGCCAGAGTACAACATATGTATGTGTTCCTTACAAGAGATCCACGTGTTGTCCTGAGACAGTCTCTCAAAGGCCTCCAGTTCTCCAAGTAAGCTGTGTGTGGCCTGTGAGCCCCAGCTTTTCTCTTGCCTTTGCCTCGGCAGCACTGATATTACAAGCCTGTGTCACTGGGCAGCACATTTTACACGGGAGCTGGAGGTCGAGCTCAGGTCACGAGCTGGTGTGGCAAGCAACTTACCCTCTGAGCCATCTCCTTGGCCCCATAATCATCCACATTCACTTCCCATTGCTCCCTGCTATGTCATTTCTGCTCCTGGGCAGGAGCAAGGATTCCTCACAATCAGCTCTTAGATGCCTTGACAGAGGGAAGCCCCCAGTTACAAAGTGAGTTTTCGGTCTTCAGCTCTGTGCTTTCAGGCTCATGGTATTTCTCTGCTAGAAGCACTCAGACTTCTCTGAGCTACAGATCACAGGAACACCTCCACACAGGCTTCACCACCAGGAGCTTTCGTGCCCCGGGGTGTGTCAGGAAGTCTGGAAGCTGCAGCCCAGAAGGAGCTCTTCAAGCTCTCAGGCTTCTGTCTCTCCTGTTCTACCAAACTGAACGTCTGACCCTCTTTCTCAAGCTCAAAGGACAGCTGTAGGGCCTCCAGGCAGGAAGTGGAGGGAGGACAAAAGATAAAATCATAATCCAGTTGAGCCTGTTATTTTCTTATCAGGAAAACAAACAAGAGATTCCCTGGAAGTCCCACCCACTATCCTCAGTGGTCACCTGTAGCTGAATGGGGCACATCAGAGTTTCTTGGCTGCTTTCAATCATTAGGGTCTTTATTAGCACAGACACAGAAAATCACAATGGAAACTGAGTGAGCTTCTAGAAGTGTCCCTCGGGCTGAAGATAGTCTTTTCCTTTCTCCCAGTGACAGCACATTTGTTTTAAAGTGTTATCTTTCCCTTTGGCAAGAGGCCAAAGTCATATCTGCTTGAAAACTGAAACTATCCATGTGCTCACTCTGTCAGATGCTCTAAGTCTGTGGAATATACAAGGTGAGTAGGACCCTCAGGTTCTACACCGTGGTCCTTTGGTCCAGAGTTGAGTGGCAGTGAGGGAGGGAACAGAAAGCAGCATCTTGTCCCATGCTCTTTACAGGGCCCAGCACCCTTCCTTCTGTTTAATGTCATCTTTCTCTCTGAGACATGCTCCTTTCTCTCTGAGTGTGTGTGTGTGTGTGTGTGTGTGTGTGTGTGTGTGCCTGCGTGCATGCACGCACTCTCGCAATGGCTTTCTGTGAAGGTCAATAGACAATTTGCTGGAGACAGTTCTTCCTTCCTCTATGTGAATTCAGAATTGAACTCAGGTTGTCACTCTTGGTGGCAAGCACCTTTACCCATAATGTCATTCCACTGACCCCATTTTAGTGTTTGTTGATGCTACTGTTTGAAGCCTTTCGTCTTTGTTTCTCTGTGTGTGTATGTTTGTGTGTGTGTGTGCCTCTGTTTCTCTCTCTCTCTCTCTCTCTCTCTCTCTCTCCATGGACCTGGAGGTAGAATGCTGTGCCTCTTACATCCAAGTGATTGAGCAACATCTCTACATCTGCTTTCTTACTTTTGACTTAAAAAAAATAGTTTATTGTAACATAAAGAACAAATATGGGAAATCCACAGAAAACAAATGTTGGTTTATTAAATTATAATATTCCACCTAGAAACTTATTCCACCTACACAGCGTAGACCATTTTAAAAAACATTAGTGTCTCAGCCTGGTGGGGTAACTCATATCTGCCATCCCAGTACTTAGGGGGCTGAGGGTAGGAGGAGCACCATGAGTCTTCAGCCAGCCTAGGCTACAGAGTAAGTTTCAAGCTAGCCTGGGCTATTACAGAGTGAAACATTGCCCATCCCCCAAAAGGGAGTGACAGGAGACATGGCTCAGTGGATAAGAGCATTTGCTATGCAAGCATGAGGACCTGAGTTCAAATCCATATACAAAAGCTAGGCATAGCTACCCATGCCTGTAAGCCCAGCTTTGTGCGGGCACAGACAAGAAGATTCCCTGGGGCCTGCTAGCCACCATCCTAGCTCCAGGTTCAGTGACAGACTGTCTCAAAATACAACAGAGCATAACACCTAATATCCTCCTCTACCTCCTAACTCATAGATCACACACACACACACACACACACACACACACACACACACACTGGACTGAGCCAGATGAAAGCCAAGCGCTTACCCTAAGTGTGGCAGCATCCCACCGTGATGGAGCCCTGAAGTAGCATCACTTGGGGACTTGGGATCTGGTGATGACAATGGCCACCATGGCAACAGAAGCTAGACAGGCCAACTGTGTCATGTCCCTCCCCTAGACCATCACTGTCTAGGAGGTCTTCCTGCTTCCCCGTGTCCCACATCTGGGGAGAAGGTGAAGGCTGGGCATTCAGGGGCACAAGCTCAGATGGGAAGTGCAAGGAAGGAATTTGGAGAATTAAATGAGGACTGTCATTTCCAAATATAACCAGGGCTTGAGAGGTTACTCTTAAGTTTGACTGGATGTGACCCAGAAACACCCCTGGAGTCCAGGTCTGTGATGTGCTAAGAACCCTTTCTAGAGACTGCACAGAGCCCGTCCTATGATCCTGTTTTTTTCATTGTTGATTTTTTAAAAAACATGTTTCCCTCTGTATCTCAGGCTAGTCATGGGCTCACTGCGTATCCCAGGCTGGCCTCAAACTCACATATATACTGCTTTACCCTTCCAAATACTGGGATTAAATGTGCATATTATCCATATTATCCCTTCCCCTAGGGACGTTACAGGTGTGGCTGCTGTATCACAGGTGCGTCAGTAGGTGGCAGAGAGGAGAGAGGCTATGTCTAGGCTCAGTGTTCTGACCTGTGAACTTCTGAATGATTAGTAGTAGCCTAACATTACCTAAAAAAAAAACTAGCCTGAGACAAACACCAGTTCAGTGCCAGGGGACCAGACCTGAAACTAGCCTGAGATGACCACCAGTCTTGGTCCATGGCCCTGGAGCAGCAGGGATCTGTTACCACCAAAAGCCAGTTGGTTTGGGCTGCTGCTTGTCTGAAGGCTGTACAGAACTGCCCCAACCCCTGGGCATTGTGGGAGAGCTGGCCTTGGGGTCATGAGAGCAGGAATGCTGACCCCACTCCATTGTTGGAGTTGCACATGAACAGCCACAAGGATATGAGCATGGAGAGCAGTCCCGATCACTTGTCTCCTTTGTGGTAGTGTGGTTGAGAGAGATACCCTCCTTCTTCCTCGTCTCTCATTACCTACAGTAAGGGGTCATGAGAGCATAAGAGCTGTCCCTGTCCCTCACCAGCTGTAGCACTTGGAAGAGCGGGCTCTGCACCTTGCCTGGGCAGCATAAGAGCTGACCCTGGTGGTGAGAGCAAGGGTAAGCCAGCCCCAAGGGTATGAGCCTGGGAGAGTGGGACCCTTGTGTTGACATGGGAAAGGGAGCTATGCCACCCTCCTCTCTCCCTTTGCCACCATGGCAGGCAGGAGACATGACTCAAGTTATCAAAGTGAGAGAGCTAGCCTCATCTCTCACCAGCTGCAGCACTTGGGAGAGCAGGCTCTGCACCTCACTCGGGCAGCACAGTAGAGCTGACCCAGAATGTGGAGCTTGTGAGTGAGCTGACCCCATGGGCTTAAGTGTGGGAGAGCTGGCCCTGCCTCTTGTCTGGATTGTGATGGTATAGGGGAGGAAGAGATTCCCCTTCCCATCCTTTGACCTTTGCCACCAGTGCAGGGTAGGAAAGTTGACCCCGACAGGGTTGTGAGAGCAGGAGGGCTGTTCCCACCCTTCACTGGCTTCAGCAGGACCTGCCTCTTGCCTGGGCAGCAGGATAGAGTGGCCCTGGTTGTGGGTTTTGCTGGTGAGCCATCCCCAAGGGTGTGAAAGCCTGAGAGGCAGCAGGCTGATCAGCTCAGATAGCGCTCAGGCCCAGATCCAGGGCTTTGGACTGGCCCACACCATCATCTACCTACCCGTACATTGATGAACAGCTGGAGTGCATGAAGCTGGTCCTACAGATCCAAAGCTATAGGACCTCCATGACACAGGGCAACAACAGGGTATCCTAGAGGAGTCCCAGTGAGGTTCAAGTATTGATAGAGTAACAGAGGCAGGAGGCCTTGTACCAGACTAATGAGTCAACGAACAAAGTGTATAATGTGGGATACAATGTGATACACTAAAGCTTCTACAATGAGTTTTTTTTCCCCTCTGTTGGGGCTAGGGAGAGGTTGCAAGGGCAGAGTGTGCATGCCAGACAAGCACTCTACCAACTGAGCCCCAGCCCCAGCCCCAGCCCCAGCCCCAGCCCCCTTTCCAATTATTTTTCAAGTACTTAATTCTCTGTTCCACATGCTTTTTGCTTAAAGTAACCAGTGTGTTATAACTGAAGCTGAGAGGCCAAATCTTTTTAAGTTCAGACTCAGTTTTAGAGAACCTTACCTAAGTTTGAACTCAGGTAGACTAACAGGCTGGTACCTAGCACTAGTTTCTAAGTTACCCCACAACAAAACCCGAACCTAACTCCAGTCTCTAGGCTAACAACAAGACCTGGGTCTCCAGGTTACATCCCCAACAAGACCAGTGTCTTCAGGTTATTACTCCAACAGACCTGCACCCCCAGGTTACAACCCCACCCCCTGCCTAACGACCACCAATGCAGAGAGAAGCAGAAATTAAGTTTATGATATGACTCCCAGCACCAGCCAATTATATTAAAGGCCATGGTAGCTCTCCAATTAGATGCTTAAACACCGCCCCCCCCCCCCACACACACACCTGTTAGTAACTTTCTAAAAAGCCCTGCCCCGTAGATATTCAGGACTCCTCATCACCAAAACCATCCTGCGTGAGAGGGGTGTGCTGAGGAGCCAGAGCTAGCTCGAATAAAAAGGCCCTATTATGATTGCATCAGATCGGCTCCTGTCTGTTTGGGGGGAATCACTAACATTTCCCTGGCACTACAAAGCCACATGTATGCTACTGGATTAGAGAAGAGCTGTTGTCAGGATTTTATTAACCAAGATTACATGCAGTTTTCTCACTAAAAGAAAGAGTAGGAGCTAAACCGGCTCCTGTAGTCCTGTAACCCTAGCTTCTCAGGAGCCTGAGGCAAAAGGATTGCTACCTGGCTATGTGTGGTGGCACATGCCTTTAATCCCAGCACTTGGGAGGCAGAGGCAGGCAGATTTCTGAGTTCGAGGCCAGCCTGGTCTATAAAGTGAGTTCCAGGACAGCCAGGGCTACACAGAGAAACCCTGTCTCGAAAAACAAAAACAAAAACAAACAAACAAAAAAATTAGCCTAGGAAACTTAGCAACGCTGTACCCCATATATATATATATATATATATATATATATATATATATATATATATATACTTCAGATAGCTTAATGGTAGAACACGTGAGTGCCATGTTTGATCTCCAGTGCTTCAAACTAAAGGAGTATGAACTCACAGAATACTAAAGCAGACACTTTTCCTAATCCTGGCATTCTATTAGGAATTGCACGGAGATTCTAAAGATATCACGAGCACCCTACTCACCCTAGCACCTGGAACAGAAACGTCAATCTATTTGAGGCTTTTTAACCCTACATTTATGGCAGACATTACTAGTCAATCACATACTCCTTTGTCTGGAGACCAGGTATTGGCTCTATCTATCTTTGTCCGGCTCCTCAAGTGGCCACTTTCAGTTAATTGGGTTGGGAGGCCGGACTAAAACAATTTAGCCTGTAGAAAAACCAAGATGAGTCTAAAAGTGCCAACGCATTTAAAAGGCTCTCTTATTGATTTGCCTCCTGAGCGCTTGAGCGCGGATCTCTGCTGAATGCTTTAGTGGAACCCAGTGACTTTTTCAGTGTGGATTCGATCTCAAGAAGCTTCTCCATTATCAAGAGCTGGAGTCACGTGACTAATGCTATTACAAGATATGAAGGAGTAACATGGAGATGTATCTAAAAATCATAAGGGATGAGTGTGTCCTGGTGGGAGCTGGTAGCCCATAGTCTTGGAGGATGTCTGAGCTTTAAAACTGTGGGGATGGGAAAAGTAGAAGGGCAGATTCTAGCTGGAGAAGGGGAACTAACTGACTGAGCAAATACCCAGAGGGCAAAGCAAAGGTCGTGGTGAACATGGTTCTGTCTAGCTAAGAAACAAAACACGTGGAACAAAAACCCACTAAGGTTTGAAGGCCACCTGTCCTCCGAGAGTGGAAGGCTACCTTACCTCCAATAGTTCAGAGCCTTGAATACCTGACTTAGGGTGAAGGTCATACTCTGTAAAGAAAGCCAGGGTGGGAGATCTTGAACAGAAAGTGTGGCAGCCCCACATGCACTGAAGAACAAGGCTCTGTGGTTCACTGACTGTTAAAGCAAAAGCCCGGAGGGTCGCCACAGGGCGTGCTGTCACAGAGTCCAGTCCGCAGACGGAAGACACACCTGCACTTGAACTTGTAACACAAAGAGGATTTTGAAATTTTTGTTAAAATCTATTAAAATTTGTCACCCTAACTTTTTTTTTTTAAGACAGGGTTTATGTATTCCAGACTGACTTCAAACTTGCAGAGTGAGCCAAGGACGACTTTGAACTCCAAATCCTTTCCATTTCACCTCCGGAAGACTGAGATTATAGGCTAGTACTCCCAAGCCCTGTTTATGCGGGTTTTGAAGGTTGAACCTAGGGCTTTGTGCACGCTAGGCAAGCATTCTACCTGCACCTCTAGTTCTGTTCTAACCATTTTCAAAGTTCACAGTTAGTGACCTCAAGTACACAACTGTCAGCACAGTCTACCTCCAGAGTACAGGCTTCTCAAACGGAACTCTGCCCCCTTAAGGCACTAGCTTCTGTTTTCTTTCTCCCTCAGATCCTGAGGGATCATTAGCTTCCTTGTTTTTATGCAGAGAGAACATAAAATGACAAAGGACTTTGGACTAGAGCAGTGTGATTAGTATTCAAAAGCTGGGAGGACTTTAAAGGATACCGAAGAATAGCGAACAAGCTGAGAAAGTGAACTAAGAAAGAATCAAGTACTCTGTGGGGCTTATCTTCTCTTCCCCTCTCCTGGCCACCTCCGAGGTTGTGATCCACCTGGTGGACCAGAAGCTTGCCTGCAGGGCATGGGAGAGATTGTAAAAAGAATAGCTCTGGGGGTTGGGGGAGGGAGCAGAAAAGGTCATTAGAAAGAACTGGGAGGCGGCAGTTGGTCAACAACAATGGTTTACTGGCAGAGAAGTCAGGAGAATTTGCTGGAAGTCACAGGTGAAAGCCAGCTCTTGTGATAAGAAGAAAGCTGGCAGCCCGGCCCTTGCTGATGGTCCGTTAGCATAGCCAATAGGCAGTACCCTAAAAGGAGCAAAGAAATTGGCTTAATGCTGAATTCTTTGGCAATGGAGAACTGCCTTGAGGGTTTAGTTCCATTATCACCAAGCAAGGAAAAGATCCCTGAATTGCAGCTAAGAGGCTACTTTGTTAAGCAGTGCACTAGCTAAACAACTAGTGGTTGTTTAGATGCTTGGGGAATACCCATAATTACCTAGAGTGGGGACGGGCCACTTTACCGATGCTGTCTTGAATTTTGCAAGGTTGTGTTGTGTATGTCCTCGTTCCTGTGGAATACTTGCCAGTGTGTGTGGAAGCTGGGGAAGTGAGACATGGGTGTCATTCCTCAGAATGGGTTTTTGTTGTTGTTGTTGTTTTTCTTCTTAGACAGGCTCTCTCACTTTTATCAGAAATTGTCAGTTTAGCCAAGCAAACTGGCCAGAGAGCTCTGTCTCCACTTCCTCAGCACTGGACAAGCACCGATGCACTCTGCATTTTTTTTTTTCTGTTTGTTTGGGTTTTTGTTTTTGTTTTTGTTTTTGTTTTTCGAAACAGGGTTTCTCTGTATAGCCCTGGCTGTCCTGGAACTCACTTTGTAGACCAGGCTAGCCCCCAACTCAGAAGTCCACCTGCCTCTGCCTCCCAAGTGCTGGGATTAAAGGCCTGTGCCACCACCCGGCTGCACTCTGTATTTTTATACTCTGGGTTCTAGAGTTGAAAGTCTGTCTTTGAGGCGGGTGGTGGTGGAACACGCCTTTAATCCCAGCACTTGGGAGGCAGAGGAAGCGGATTTCAGAGTTCAAGGCCGGCCAGGTCTACAGAGTGAGTTCCAGGACAGCCAGAGCTACACAGAGAAACCCTGTCTCGAAAAAAAAGAAAGAAAGAAAGAAAGAAAGAAAGAAAGAAAGAAAGAAAGAAAGAAAGAAAGAAAGAAAGAAAGAAAGAAAGAAAGAATATCTGTCTTAATGTTTGGTAAAGCCCTTTCTTAGTCGAGCTATCTCCCCAGCTCCAGACTTTTTTATATTGGATGAATTATCATCTAAAACGGTGGTTCTCAACCTGTGGGTTGTGACTCATTTGGGGGTCAAATGATCCTTTCATGGGGTCTCCTAAGACCATCTGGAAACACAGATATTTACATTACAATTATAGCAGTAGCAAAATTACAGTTATGAAGTAATAACAAAAATAATTTTATGTTTGGGGTCACACACGAGGAACTGGATTAAAGGGTTGCAGCTTTAGGACAGTTGAGAATGACTGTTCTGGAAGCTCTGGGCAATACATAGTCTCTCATTCCTTATCCTAGCTGGCTGAGAACCAGGATTATTCCTCCTCCTCCTCTTCCTCCTCCTCTGCCTCTTTCCTTTTTCCTCTTCCTCTCCTCTCCCACTTCTTTTTCTATTTTTCTTTTTCCTTTTTTATCAAAACATAGTCTTTGATGACTGACCTTGAATTCACTCCTGCTTTGGCCTAGAGACTATGGATACCACCAGGCCTAGATGAGAGTCTACATTTCTATAAGATGCTTGGATGATTTACAGGTACCTTGAATACAAGGCCTAGCATCTTTTCTGTGGTTCTCTATTAAAACACACATTCCTGGCCTAACCTTTGAGCATCTTATGAGCTCCCGGGACGGTCTATGCTAGGCTGTAATTATCACACCAGTTCGATAACTTGACTGAACACTGGGATTACTCAGACAGCTTTAACTTATGCAATGTCTGATCTCATTCTCATCCTCAAAATTCTGATTTAAAGGGTCTGGTGTGAGGCCCATCCAAGCTCTGGCATTGCTAAAGCCTTCCTGACTGGTTGTCAAGAGCACCCAGGCAGCCCAAAGCAGAGGTTATCTGTGGGTGGCCTAAAGTAGTCAGCGCATCTAGTTAGCCTGACCCACACAGGGTCTCATAGTTTGCCTGCCAGCACTTAAACATGGAAGTTTCATATAAGTATACATACAAACACCTAGATTTCCAATTTCTCCTTAAAAATTCTAAATCAAAGACCCTAAGCTCCAGCACCTTCATGGCTACCATGAGCCAATATGACAGAGCCACTGCCTTCAGAAGCCCTGCCCATCTGAGTCCCTGCTGATATCACCCCTATAGTTGCCCAGTAGGCACTAGTGTGTCCCAACCCTGATTGGAGCCTGGAAGCAGGCACTGAACCATCTCCATTGGATTCTGCCTTTCTTTGGCTCTGCTGCTTGGCTAGAAGACAGACAATTCTTTCCAAAATTGGGTTTCAGATTTTTAAATTACACAACAGCCAGGATGTTGCAAACCTGGGTATCTTGCCCATACACCTTTATCTTAGATTTGTTACAACCTGCACAGCATTGTTTTACAGGAGCTCCTGTGGATGTCCAAAGATAAATTATGATCCCTTGTTTGAAAGCCATATGCACCACTTGGTGAATCAATACCTGGCCAGCTTTGGCCTTTCAAGGGAATGCTTCAACCCATATGGTTCACCGCCAGACACCAATTGTTTGCATTTACACTTAGAGTCCTAATACATTCTGGACCCAGAGTTCTTCACAGTTTACAGAGCTCCTTCCCAGGCATTCTTCCACAGACTCTCCACGGTGAACCATGACAAAATAAATAGATTGCCTTTGGTGTTAAAAAAAAAAAAAAAAAAAAAAAAAAAACAAAACAAAACAATAAAAAACTCAAAGAGGCAAAAGTGAGGTTGACATGCCCTGCTTGTCAGCATGTTTTTTTTTTTTCCAGACTTAGCCTCTCTCTGCATTGCCTCTAAAGCATTATCCTGGAAGAAAATGCCTGATGAAGAGATCTCAAGAGAACTGTGGCTCTCTCTCACCACAGGACATCAATCTGGAAGCCAGAAGTTTCTGGAAATGCTCTCTTCTGCACATCTGCTTTCTGACCTCATGCTGTTTGTACCAGATGGTTCTTGGAAAGGTCCTAGTTGATCAGAGGAATAAAGTTCCTAAGGGATGCTTGGCCCAGTAGAAAGAGTGTAGATGGGAGAGTTTTTCATACCTGTCCAAGAGCTCCACGGCCTCACACCCCACCGACTTAACCAAGGGCAGCCAGATGCATCCAACTGATTGAGCGTTCATCCCAACCGAAAGAAAGGGATGTAGAGACAGTAAACAGACAAATAAGAGTCTGATGGGGTGTGAAGTAGGCAGGTGCAGGCTTAGTGGATAGATTGATGAGCTCAGAGTGGAGAATAGATGGCTGCTCAGAGGTAGGGGACAATGAGCTTTGTAGTAATAGCCTCTTTGGAACTGGCATGTAGGAGCCATGGTTTACTGGAAGTCTGTGTGGTACTAGGCTACCCTTTCCACTCTCCCTGATCCAACAGTGACTCTTAAGATGTTGCACTGGTCTATTCAAACTCACTCCTTTGCTGGAAGGAGTAGGATGGTCCCTAAGTATGTGCATCCATGAACATTGTTATTAGTAGGATGGTCCCTAAGCATTTGTATCCATGAACAACCCATATGGTTCACCGCCAGACACCAATTGTTTGCATTTGGGCCTCTGGGCTTGAAAGCAGGCATAATAGTCAGCAGAATTCTGTTTCTGACACTTTATGCCCCGGCTCTTGTTTCATCCTGCCTCTGCCTACACAGCATCAGACTCCCAAATGGCCTCCCCACTTCTTCTCCTTCACACGGATCCATCTTCCATACTGTAGCTACAGACAGAGATCATCCCCATGCCCATATACAGGAACCAACTGGAAAACTAAAGTAATTGACAGGTGATGCCATGCCCTGCCTGGGAACAGTTCAGTAATGCCCCTAGAGAGTTTAGACTCTAGCCTTCAAGTTTCAGAAAGACTATTTCAATTCCACATTAGAATCCCTCCAAAAGCCATTCGAGACTCCTAATATGGAGACACGGCCAAATCATTAGAGTCTGTGAGAGCAAGACCCAGGCATTTAGGCTAAAGCTCTGTAGGAGACTCTTACATGTCATTAAGAATGAGACTTTGGCTGAGTGTGGTGACAAAAACTTGTGATCCCAGCATTTGGGAAGTTGAGGTAGGAGGGTTAATTTTGAAGTCAGCAGGGATTGTAATAAGACTCTACCTTGTTCTTTGGGGGGGTATTAATTTATTTATTTATTTATTTATTTATTTATTTACTTACTTACTTTACATCCCAACTGACCACAGTTTCCCTTCCCTCCTCTCCTTGAAGTCCTTCCTCCTATCTCCCTTCCACCCCACCCCCTATCCACTCTTCTGTTTCTCGTCCGAAAAGGGGAGGCCTCCCACAGACACCAGCCAGCCTTGGCATGTCAAGTGCAGTGAGACTAGGTGCATCTTCTCCTCCTGAGGCTAGAAGAGGCAGCCCAGTATGGGGAAAGGGTCCCAAAAGCAGGTAACAGAGTCTGAGCTCCTGCTATTAGGAGTCCCACGTGAAGACCAAGTTATACAACTGTTACATATGTGCAGAGGGCCTACCTAGGTCAGTCCCATGCATGGTGGTTTAGTCCCTGTGAGCCCACATGGGGCCAGGTCAATTGATTCTATAGGTTTTCTTTTGTTTGTTTGTTTGTTTGTTTGTTTTGTTTTGTTTTTTTGAGACAGGGTTTCTCTGTATAGTCCTGGAACTCACTTTGTAGACCAGACTGGCCTCGAACTCAGAAATCCGACTGCCTCTGCCTGCTGTGTCCTTGACCCTTCTGGCTTCTGCAATCCTTCCACAGAATTCCCCAAGCTCCACCTAGTGTTTGGCTATGGGGCTGTGCATCTGTTTCCATCAGTTACGGTGTGAAAACTCTCTGTTGATGGTTATGCTACAAGTATAGCAAAGTATCTTTAACAGTAAGACTCTGTCTCAAAAACAACTCTTAGGAAGGAGGGGCCAGCATAGCCTATACAAGACTTTGTCTCTAACACCAACCCCCCTCCCAATATCAATCTACCAGAAAACAATCAAATAATAAGACTCACTGCTCTTCCCTCCTGTGTGAAGAGAACAGAGTGAAAGAAAAGTTAGAAAGAAAGAAAGAAAGAAAGAAAGAAAGAAAGAAAGAAAGAAAGAAAGAAAGGAAGGAAGAAAGAAAGGAAGAAAGAAAGGAAGAAAGGAAGGAAGGAAGAAAGGGGGCAGCTTAAGAGACTGGTATAGGGTTGGAGAGATGGCTCAGTGGTTAAGGGCATTGACTGCTCTTCTGGAGGCCTTTAAGTTCAAATCCCAGCAACCACAACCATCCTTAATGAGATTGGATGCCCTCTTCTGGTGTGTCTAAAAATAGTTACAGTGTATTTACATATAATAATAAATAAATCTTTAAGAGAGAGAGAGAGAGAGAGAGAGAGAGAGAGAGAGAGAGAGAGAGAGACTGGTCTATGTAAGAGATGCTAAGTCTGGAAGAAGAGTAAGCAGACATGGCCAGGGGTGAAAGGTGGCAACACAATCAGGAATACCAGCTAGGAATACCAGAGAGATGAAGACATACAACACTGAACTCTGCCCACCACACATGGGTACAGACACACAACAACACCAACTAGAAGAACTGGTTAAAACAGAGAAACATTAAACAGTGACTAGTGCTAATGTCAACCACTCTTGTCCCTTAGCATCTCAGAGGAAAGGGTAGAAACAGAAGAGTAGTTCACAGTGAAGGGAACAAAACCTCTGAGCCATCACTTGGCTCCCTCCCATCTGTGACTGTTACTGTGTCTGACATGTTCCTTCAAATATTTTAAGGTCCTTTCCATAGTCTCTGAACCCATCCTACCATCCACCCCTCTTCTCCCCTGGTTCAGGGATACATCTGAATTTGAAAAAGTATTGAATGCTATATGGTTCAATAAACATTAATTATCAGGCTGCATGTCTGCCTCCCCGAGGGGATACCCGAGCATCGCTAACATGCCACTGAAGTTCAGGATGGGGGGACGCAGTCCATGTTTCCACAGGGGCCAGGGCGGATGCTGTGGTTTTTAATCTCCTGTGTTTCCAGATGCTGCTGGGGACCGAGAGGAGCTAGGATGAGGGTCTGTAGAGCCACACTTCCCCTACTTGCCAGGCAGAAGGGGGATGGCTGAGCCCTGGACAGGGCAGAATCCAGTTTGGCTCTGAGTGAGTGTCTAGAAAGTAAGTAGGGGCTGGAAGAGAGGCTTTCTCTCTGAAAGCCTCCCCTCCCCAACTCCCTCCATGGCAACCCTTGCTTGTCCAAACTGTTTTGTTGTTATGGTAGATGTGAATACATAAGTCTTATTTGGGGTCAATGGGATTAAATACCTTTTGTAGGAAGGGATGCCCAGGAAGGAAAGCTCATTGGCTAAACACTCAGGGCTTATCTAGACACCTCATTAGCATGGAGAACTTTAAGTTTTTATGCTACATGACCAGTTGTCATGGCTCTCTAAATGGAGTGTCACGGTTACATGTTCTAAGACAGGCAGCCCCTGGCTGGGAGCTGGTTTTAACACCTGCCATCCTCAATTATGAGAATTCCCAGGGTTTTGAACCTTTTTCAACCTTACCATGTCTTCTGTCTGGTGGCATGGTCCACTCACCCCACAACTAACAATCCCAGCCAATTTCACAGACCTGCGATTAAGAGTTTCAGCTTGGTTCTAAAGGCTTAAAAACAATGTCAGAGGGTGGAAGTACCTACTCAAGGCCCTCTAGGGGGTCGGTAGCAGGGTTACAGAGTTAGGATCATGCCGCCCTGGGAACACTCACTACATCCTTTACTATAGCTATGGCCGTGGTATCTCCTTGTGGCAAAATCCAGTACAGGGCTCAAACCTCCAGAGCATTTAGCACACCAGAGGTGATTTACAAATGTGTTAAAGAGATAAACACTGTTTCAGAAACATCTGGGGTCTGAGAAAATGGAAATCCTTAAGTAGAAGGTGAAAGAGGGCCCCGGGGTCATCAATATCAGAGTGTCCATTTGGGTCATCAATATCGGAGTGTCCATTTGGGCATGCTATTTGGTAAAACAAACTGATTCCCACACAAAAGAATATTTTCTGAAACAATTGGCTTTGTCTACCCCTGCTCAGTCTGACAGCCACCAATAGACTGGTTAAGAAATGTCAGGGTACCTAGTCTTACACTGAGGTCCTTGACATCCATTTGGAGTTGAGTTTTGTGCAGGATGAGAAATATAAATCTATTTTCATTCTTCTATATACAACCATCCAGTTTTGACCAGTACCATTTTGGGATGCTGTCTTTTCTCCTGTGTGTATTTTTTGGCTTTTTTTGTTTTTGTTTTTGTCAAAAATCAGGTGTTAACAGGTGTGTGGACTTATGTATGGGTCTTCAATTCTATTCCATTGATCAACGTTTCTATTTTTTTTTTTTTTTTTTTTTTTTTTTTTTTTTTTTTTTTTTTTTTTTTTTTTTTTTTTTGGTTTTTCGAGACAGGGTTTCTCTGTGCAGTCCTGGCTGTCCTGGAACTCACTTTGTAGACCAGGATGGCCTCGAACTCAGAAATCCGCCTGCCTCTGCCTTCCAAGTGCTGGGATTAAAGGCGTGGGCCACCATGCCTGGCTAAGGTTTCTATTTTTATGTCAAAACAATGGCAGTTTTGTTACTAAAGCTCTATAGTACAATGTGAACTCTGGGATGGTGATTTCCCCCAGCAGATCTTTTGTTGTTCAGAATTATGTTAGCTAACCTTGGTGGGGGGGGAGGGGGAGAGGGATTTAAGAAATTTTTTTTGACCTCTGTGAAGAATTGTGTTGGAATAGCTCTTGGCACAATGGCCATTTTCACATTATTATTCTTACCAATCCATGAGCAAGGCAGACCTTTCCATCTTCTGATATCTTCCTCAATTTGTTTCTTTTAAAATATATATATATATATATATATATATATATATATATATATATATATATATATATATATTGATATAGTACACTGTAGCTATCCTCAGACACACCAGAAGAGGGCATTGAATCCCATTACAGATGGTTATGAGCCACCATGTGGTTGTTGGGAATTGAACTCGGGACCTCTGGAAGAGCAGTTAGTGCTCTTAACCACTGAGACATCTCTTCAGCACCTCAATTTGTTTCTTAAGTGGCTTGAAATTTGTGATCCCTAAGCTTCTCACCTGCTTTATTGAAGTCCGTGAAAGTTGGTTTCTCTGCTTTCTTCCTCAGGATATTTATCACGTGTATTCAGGAAGACTGCTGATGTTTGTGTGTTAATTTTGTTAACTGCTGCTTTGCTTAAAGGGTTTTTCAGCTACAGAAGTTTCCTGGTTGAGTCTTTGGGGTCTTTTATGTATAAAATTATATCATCTGCAGATAGAGATATTTTGAGTTCTTCCTTTCCTATCTGCATTCCTTGATCTCTTTCGATTTTTTTTAATTGCTCTAAAGCTTCAAGTATAATATTGACTAGATGTGGAGAGAGGACGTCCTTCTCTTGCTCCTGTTTTTAATGGAAATGCTTTGGGTTTGTCTCCATTTAGGTTGATATTGGCTCCAGGACTTGCAGTAAACTGTCTTTATTTTGTTGAGCTGTGTTCTACATATCAATAGTCTCTCCAGGACTTTTTATCTGGAAGGGATGTTGAATTTTGTGAAAGACCTTTTCTGCTTCTAATGAGATGATCATGTGGTTTTGTCTGTTTTATGGGATGGATTACATTTATTAAACCATCCCTGAATCTCTTGGACTAAGCCAATTTGATCGTGGTGGGCAACCCTTTGATGTGTTCCTCTGGGGCGGTTCCTGGTTGGGGGGAAGTGTTTCTGGTTGTTTTGTTTTATAGAGAAAGAGCAGGAACTTTGGTAAGCAGGAAAGGGAATAGTCTGAAGGGGGTTTGTGAACAAATATGATCAGATGCAGTGTACAGATATATTAGTTTCCTTTCCAATGCTGTGATAAAACACAATGATCAAAAGCAGCTTTTAGAAGACTGGGTTTGTTCTGAGCTTCTGGTTCCAGACAGAGTGTATAATGGTGCAAGAGGCATGGCAGCGGGTGGCCAGAGCAGGAGACTGATAAACTTATCTTTAGCTATAAATGTGAAACACTGAGAGTGAACGGAAATGGAGCATGGCTATAAACTCTCAAAGCCTACTCTAGTAAATTCCCTTCCAGCTAGGCCCCATCTCCTAAACATCCCCGAACATCCCCAACTAGACAGTGAGTATTCAAATACCTGATCCCATGGGAGACATCTCTCATGCCCGCCGTACCTCATGTGCACAAAGTTCTAGGTTGGATGCTCAAATTCACATAAAGCCAGGCAGAGTAGCACATTACCAAAATCCCAGCACTCAAGAGATGGACAGGAGGGAACATTGGAAAGTTCAAGGTCACTTTTGGCTGTTAGAGAGTTCAAGGCCAGTCTGAGATATATGGTCTATAGGAGAAAGTTTAAGACAGACAAAGGATTATGATCAATTCCACAACAAATGTTTGTTAGGTTAATTGTGTCCTCTTCCTTCATGTCCCCTTCCAGTAAGTAACAAGACCAGACTGATGACTTTGGGACTCTTCAAACCAATGGCTTGGCTAACCTGTGCCATTTACAGCTGCTGTAAATTCTTTCTCCAAACACAGAGAACTCTTGCTTGTCTGTCTGATGCCTGACTCTATCCTCTAGGCAGAAGTAATTAGCTATTAAGGCTGGATGTAGGGAGTTTTGAAAGGATTCCATTCTCGTGTTATGTTAGTTCAAAACACATTTCCATAGAGGCACATGCATCTGTCTCTACACTCTCTCTGAAAGAGAAACTGCTGAGAGCTTCTTGGCAAGGTCACTGAGCAGGCGGCCTCCTTTACAACACTCACCTCGCACGGGAGTGAGACTTGGAACACGATCAGCCTAGTAGACTGCACACTGTTGGTTTGTGTGTGCACTGCCCTGTTCTGCTTTCAAGATGTTTCCCAACAAATTATGCCACTGAATCTTCATTGAGGTGCCTAGGTGATGCTACCTACCATAGAG
Source organism: Mus minutoides (assembly GCA_902729485.2). Classification (NCBI taxonomy): domain Eukaryota; kingdom Metazoa; phylum Chordata; class Mammalia; order Rodentia; family Muridae; genus Mus; species Mus minutoides. The sequence continues at coordinate 2,145,711 of LR749678.1, read as the reverse complement.
AAAAGACATCTGAGATTAGGGCAGGCTAAGTGATGTAGCTCAAATCACACAGTGGTCACTAGCACACCTATATCACCAATCAAGGTATCTTGACCCCAATAGCTAATTACTTACTTACCAGTGCTCATTCATTCATTCATTCACTCATTGGTTTGACAGGCATTTACTGAGAATGTCATGCAAAAGTACCATGTCAAGCTCTGAATATTCGATGATGAGTGATACATGGCTCGGCCTTTGGTAGCTCAATCGGATGAGTTAAGAGACAGAGCTACACCGTGTGTGGGAGAGTATAAGCAATGTGCTTTGGAGAAAGAGGGGAAAGCAGAGAGTCATGCCAGGGGTTCTTAGTGACACCTTGGAGAGGCAATATAAAGAGAGAAGGAGAAGCAATAAAGAGACCTAGGGGGGGTGACTCAGTTGGTAGTGTATGGCACACAAGCATGAGACCATGAGGTCAGATCCCCAACACCCACATAAAAAGAAGGATGTGGCAGCAAGCACCTGTAATCCCTTCATGGAGAGGTGGGAATTCAAGGATCTTCGTGGCTTGGTGCCAAGCAGCGCAGATGAACTGACACGTTGGTAAGCTCTGGGATCGGGATCGGTGAGAGATTCTCTTTTAAGGTGGATCACTGACAAGATGTCTCAGCAGACAGAGGTTGCACCAAGCCTACAGCCTGAGCTTAATCTGTAGGACCTACATGGTAGAAGGAGAGCATCCACTTCCAAAAGGGGTCTTCTGGGCTCCAAATGCACATGGTGGTGTCCATGTCCCACCCAGCCACAAATACATACATATTTATGTATACACACATGCGTTCATGTAATCTAAATTTTAAAAGAGAAGATGGAAAGTAATAGAGGAAGACACCTAGTGTCAGTTTCTAGCCTACACACACACACACACACACACACACACACACACACACACACATGTACATAGGTGTACCAGGATACTGCAGGGAGAAAGAATGGGATACAATTCAAATGGTCCAGAGGCACATTTCAGGAGACATCAGAAACCACAGTGTGGCTGAACATGAGCATGCATGGTGGAGAGCAGAGGAGCAGGGGGTGGAGGAGCTAGTGGGCACCTGATGATTCAAATCTGTATATCCAGTAGAGCTGGACTTGATCCAGTAGGCACTGGGCTGCCCAGTTGTCTGTGTAGACATTCCTGATTTTCCTGTTCAGTTCGAAGCATGTTTGCCGCTTCTTGATAACAGTCACCTCCACAGTCTGACTGTCTTCCCTCCTGGCGCATCTTTGATCTGACCCAGTTATTCCACACAGCATTGCTCAATCTGAGCCTAGCTTCCACAGAGGCAGGGAAAGATGAGGAGGGTGAGGGAGGAGAGAGATGGTTAAGCAGTCAAGGAGGCTCCACCAGGCTGTGGCTAACAAAGGTGAGTGTGAAGTTCATGTCCTCAGGATGATGTCTGTCGTCTTCTCTGGCAGGAGTGGAAGTGCTTCCTTCTCCCCCCATCCCCCCACTGCCTGAACACACGACTGGGACTGCACAGAAATGTGTCAACAGCCACATGTTAAAGAGAAGCCAAGTGCCCAGTACATGTGTGTAGAGGCTGTCCCTAGACGGTTCTCAACTGTCAGCAGCGTTTTCTTGTCCCTAAAGCTTTCCCTAGTCACCCAAAATCCTTGGGTTTCCTACTGCCCCCACGTAGTAGGGACTGGAAGGCAGGGCTACTCAGGTAGTAGATGTAAACAGAAGACCAGTCCGGCATCCTTCTTTCTTTGCCCTTCTTTATCGTGAGCACCAAGAACTTGAAGTTATTTAAGTATAACATACAATGACCAGCAACTTGCCCCACCCGTTAAAGGTTTGAATATCTTACATCCCAACCAGGACCCTTGAGAGCATTCCATTGCTCAAGAGAACAGCAAGACACCTGCTGGTAAATGTGCCTCTTCTGAATACACCACGAAATACAGCCAAATCCAGGACCTCGTAAGACCTTGTATGACTCACCCAAGAGCCTGAGGGTAGGCCTTGCCACCTCCGTGTATAGTTTTGGAGACATGTGGGTGGGTTTCCTCTTAGCCAGCTCCAGATGGGTGATAAACTACCGGGGAACTGAGATAGGAAGGTGCCCCCACAGAGGCTGGGTGAAGGTCAGTGGCTCTTATTTCCCATGGTCAACATGGTGCTGCTAGAGGCAAGGGACACTGTGAAGCCTGGGAGGCATCTACCACACACAAACGCCAGAGACAACGTGAACTTGATCTTCAGTAACTCATCACTCGTCATTTCTGACAACAGATTTGCACTGGAGGAAAACAAGCGCTATAGAAATCAAGTAACTTGTCCAAGGCCACAGAAGTAGTGAGTGAACCTGACGTCGGGCCTTTCCCATACACTACACTGCTTCCACGGTGACGTAACTCCATATGAAGGGCCCTCAGGAGGCTCTACTTGGGTAGTGAGAGCTGTTCTCCAACAAGCTTCTCTCTCTCTCTCTCTCTCTCTCTCTCTCTCTCTCTCTCTCTCTCTCTCTCTCCTTCAGTAACTAGTTATAATGTTAGCCTCCAGGCAGTTATCTGAGTATTCCTCAAGACCAGCCACAACCGCGGTATGGAACATGTGCATGAAAGATGAGACTAAGCCATCATTATGCCTATGTTCCTTTTAGAACATTTTTAGATGTGTTTATTTTCTGTATATGAGTGTTTTGCCTGAATGTATATGTATGGACCACGTGTGTGCCTGGTGCCTGTGGAGGTCAGCAGAGGGCAGCAGATCCTCTGGAACTGGAGTTACAGACAGTTAAGCTGTCATGTGTACAATGAGAACTGAATCTGAGTCCTCTGTAAGAACACCAAGTGTTCTTAACTGCTGCCCTTCTCTCTAGCCCCTACACCAATTTTTCTTTACATTCGGGGGACTGCAGGGGACTGCTTAGGATCTCTCACTGGGTGATTACAGGGCCAAGGTCACCTTAGGGCCTAGGAAACCTGGAGCTGCCCATACTCATGGTGCAGTCCCCTACCCGGTAACTCTACTCCTGGGATTCTGTACACTCATTCTTCTCCTGTTTCCATCCTAGGGAGTTCTACAACTCTTGATGCCACTCTTCCCTATTGACCAGGCCCATCACTTTCAGCCATCCTGCCATGAACAGCTTTGCACTTGAGGCCATGGGAATTCAGCATGTATCTCTTCCTCAAAGCTACTTGTGGGTTTTATCACATGGCTCTGCATGAAGAAATGACTTCATCCCAGACTGCTTGTTCAGGTGGCTGCAGAATCTTGCCAAGTTTTCTCTAGAACACTGTGAGTCCTGTTAGACTCCTGTTGGTCTGAAATTTTTCAGTCTTCTCCAGTGAATCAAACTTAGGTGCTCTGTCCTCCTGCTTCTTGGTGATGACAACAGATGGCACAGTACTCCCTGTGAGCTTGGTCGCTATGCATAGGCTCAGGACAAACTGGGCCTGCTATAATCAGATTCTGCACCACCCAAGACTGCACAGTAAGGGATGAAAAAAGGCCACTCCAGATACCCATGATATATGAAGTCCAAAAGCTAACAAAGAAAAGACGATGAGGGTCAGGTACTGTAAGAGGCCACCACAGCATCACAGAGCACACCCCAACTCACACACAAAAGAGTTCACCAAATGCTAGTCAGAGGGATTAGAAAGATTCCATCGGTTCCCAAATACTAAGTCTGTCCTTTAGGCAGGGGCCAACTGAGGTGGCTCTGAGGAGCTCTGCATAGTGAGGTGTTCTGGTTGGGAGTAGGGTCAGGCTTTGAGGCTACACTTAGGTTTGGTGGGGCTGATTATGATGGAGTTAGAAGTGTCTCTCCTGGAGCCAGGCGTGGTGGTGCACGCCTTTAATCCCAGCACTCGAGAGGCAGAGGCAGGCGGATTTCTGAGTTCGAGGCCAGCCTGGTCTACAAAGTGAGTTCCAGGATAGCCAGAGCTACACAGAGAAACCCTGTCTCAAAAAACCAAAAAAAAAAAAAAGTTTCTCTTGGAATTAGGGAGATGGAGCAGCCATGGAGATGCCATTATTTGTCCTCCCTGTCCATTTGGGTGAGAATTAAACACGACAGTTGCTCACCATGATATAGATAGTTCACTTGTACAAGCCTTCTGTTATCTAATAGTTATTCCAACAGTTCTACAGAAAGAGATGGAAAACACTACCCCAAAGTGGTCCCTCCTTGTTAGATCTCTTTTTCTTTTCTCTTTTTTCCCTCCTCCTCCTCCTCCTCCTCCTCTTCCTTCTCCCTCCTTCTCTTCTTCTTCCTTTCTCATGCAAAGCCTGTGGAAACCGTGTTCTTCTTATCTCAAGGTCCTGGAAATTTACACAAGTCACAGGTGCACTATTGTTAGTACAAGCTTCACTGGAAGACACACGCTGTTAGTACTTTTCTTGTTGATATGACAAAATGGTGTATGGAAGCAATTTAAGACAAGAGTATAGCTCACTGTGATGGGAAGTCATCGCACGCAGCTTGATCTGTAGTGAGAAGTGTGCTCTCTGGTCCTGGCAGAGCTGAAGGCCTAGTCCCATTGTTCTCTCTCTCTCTCTCTCTCTCTCTCTCTCTCTCTCTCTCTCTCTCTGTGTGTGTGTGTGTGTGTGTGTGTGTGTATGTCTGTCTGTCTGTCTGTCTGTCTCTCAATGTTTTAATTACCATTTTACCATTGTTTAGGTAGCTGAAGAGGTCCAGGTGCTCTGGGTCTGATGCCTCAACAATGCCTTCTTTCAAAGAAAGGCTGAATGTTAGGCAAGTGACCAAGTCTCCAGCCCTAGATGTCACAGCAGGGATAGCGCTTCAGAGTCCCCCGAGAGACGACAGTTTGGGTTCTAGTGTCTCAAAGGTCAGTACAGGGCTGGGGTCCCAGTGGTCTATGCTCTCAGGATGTCATCAGTACAGGGCTGGGGTCCCAGTGGTCTATGCTCTCAGGATGTCATCAGTACAGGGCTGGGGTCCCAGCAGTCTATGCTCTCAGGATGTCAGGCTATAGATTTCAGCATAAGGATCTAACCACGGCTCTCAGCCAGAACACAGATCTCAGCAGGTTTGGTGTTTGAACTCCTATCTCAACCAGGTTCAGAGCACCCAAGGAGTGGCCACTGCTTTGACTCCATCTGGTCTTCTCAGTGATCAGCTTGCAACCCCACCCTAGATCCTCTTGGCATATAGCCAAGACAGGATTGCTTCCATTTAATAATCAAAGCCAAGTGTGACCAGCTGAACCTCTTGCAAACACACTTCTAGGGAGAGTCATTAGAAAACAAAACATCAAGAAGGAGAAGTTAACAGTAGAACATGGAAGAAGGAGAAGTTAACAGTAGAGGACAAATCCACTCAAACAGGTATGCAAATCACAAGGGATAAGACACAACCACGACCCATGACCATCCACAACTGACTAACTCCACTATAAAGGAATCCAAAGCCACAGAGGTAGCTGACTTGTTAAGAATTCAGTTTTAGCAGGGTGTAGTGGCGCATGCCTTTAATCCCAGCATTTGGGAGGCAGAGGCAGGCGTATTTCTGAGTTCGAGGCCAGCCTGGTCTACAAAGTGAGTTCCAGGACAGCCAGTGTCATACAGAGAAACCCTGTCTGGAAAAACAAAAAAAACAACAACAACAACAACAACAAAAAAGAATTCAGTTTTAGCCGGACGTGGTGGCACACGCCTTTAATCCCATCACTTGGGAGGTAGAGGCAGGTGGATTTCTGAGTTCGAGGCCAGCCTGGGAAGAAACCCTGTCTTGAAAAACAAAAAAACAAACAAACAAAAAAAGAATTCCGAGTTTTACTCTTTAAAAAATTAAGGGCCGGCGACGTGATGGCGCACGCCTTTAATCCCAGCACTCAGGAGGCAGAAGCAGGCGGATTTCTGAGTTCAAGGCCAGCCTGGTCTACAGAGTGAGTTCCAGGACAGCCAGGGCTACACAGAGAAACCCTGTCTTGAAAAACAAAAAAACAAAAACAAAACAAAACAAAAAAGACAGAATGAGATCTGTGAGAACTCTGAGCTGCAGCCCAGGAAGTCCCAAGAGAAAGTGAAGAGCGCTCCCACTTTTAAAATGCTGAGAGATCTCAAATCAATAACCTAACGATGCACTTGGAGGCTCTTGAAATAAAACAGCAAGATAGTGGGGAAGAAATTAGTAGAGATTAAAAGAACAATACACAATCAACCCAATCAAGAGCTGATCTGTTGAAAACGGTAGTAAGATTGACAACCTCACTTAGTCTGACAAAAAGAAAGAGGAAAAAGACACAAATTAACAAAATCGAAATGAAAAGGGTGTGGTTAGAATTGACTTCAATGAAATCCAGAACACCATTAGAGAATATTTTTTAAAAACTTACATTCCAAAATACTGGAAAACCTAGAAAACTGGATAGATTTCTCAATACATATGACCTACTAAAACTAAATTCAAAAGATATAACTAACTTAAGCAGACCCATTTCAAGCAACAGGATCAAAACTATAATCAAAAGTCTCCTCTCAAAGATAAACCAAATGGGGGCTGGAGAGATGGCTCAGCAGTTAAGAGCACTGACTGCTCTTCCAGAGGTCCTAAGTTCAAATCCCAGCAACCACATGGTGGCTCACAACCATCTGTAATGGGCATCTGATGCCCTCTTCTGGTGTGTCTGAAGACAGGAACATGAAATAAATAAGTAAATAATTTTTTTTAAATAAAAGATAAACCAGGTGGATTCACTGCCAACGTCTATCAAACCCATAAAGAAAATATCATATAAATTATTTTTCACAAAAGTATTTTTTTCACAAAATAGAAAGTGAAGAAACACTACCAAATTTATTCTTAAAAACAAAACAAAACAAAACAGTATTACCCTAGTACCAAACCAGACACAGACAAAAAGAAAAAAGAAAAGAAAATTACAGACCAATTTCTTGATAAACATATATGCAAAAATTCTCAACAAAATACTTGCAAACAGATTAAGAAGACTACACAGGGGCTGGGTGGGTGGTTCAGCAGTTAAGAGTGCTAGCTGTTCTAGAGGACCAGGGTTCAATTCCCATCAACCACATAGTAGCTCTCAACCATCTGTAATCCCAGTTCCAGGGGATCTGCTGCCCACCACATGGCATACTAACATACATGCAAGCAAAGCCAAACAAAACAAGTCTCTGTAGCTGACGAAAATCCACGATATAGACAAAGAAATCACTGTGTGAGAATCCATTTCTAATACATTCACAGTTGAAGGTAATTATACAAAATAAAGAGGAAACACATTTTTGAGGGCAGAGTTTCACTGTCCTCAAGAGGAAGAGGAGATGCACTCATAACTGTTGATAAGGAGAGAGGAAGGTCTGGGCATGCGATGTGCCAGCATGGCAGACACCTGTAATCCTAGTACTCAGTAGACTAAAGCAGGAGGGGGGAGAGTTCAAGGCCAGCTGGGCTATTAAGTTAAGACCCAGTCTCCACAAATAGATCAATTAATTAAGAGAATGCATTAATATGTAAATAAATATATGGAGGGAGTTGTATTTCTTCCCCTCAGAGATCCACCTGTCTCTGCCTCTGCTAGAATTAAAGGCACGTGCTACCAAGCCCAGCCATTTTTCCTCTTTAGTTTCCTTCTATCTATGTCAAGGAATTGATACACATACACACACACACACATATTAGAGAGCGAGACATAGTGTTTTTATGTGGTTTCACAACCCTCCCGCTACAGCATGCTAAGTAGCTGAGGCCTACAGACACACGCCATGGTATCTAGCCTCTTTTGGATTCTTACAAACCTTCTCATAGGATCAGCCACATCCTTCACGAGGCCCTGTATGAAATGTAAGGGTAAGGCCTTCTGTTCAAAAATAATGGTTAATACTTAAACAGCTACATCAGGGAATTAGGGTAAGCATAGAGGTGTATGATGTCAGCCAGAGGCCAGTCATGGTGGCAAGCTAATCCCATGGAGAGTCTGAAGCAGGAGGATGATGAGTTTAAGGTCATCCTTGGCTATATAGTGAGTTCAGTGCCAGCCTGGACTATATGAGACCCTGTCTGACATTAAGTAACTCACTTAAAAACTTAAAAGCCAACAGAGTGCTAACCCGGGCACAGCTACCCAGGCTCCAGGCCCATCACGCCTGCCCTGCAGTCTACATCCCCACACACATCTTCCTCTAACACCGAACCCCTCACTGTTCATCTCAGATTTGCTCTGCCAGTCAGTCACCCCTCAGTCTCACATTCTATCCTGGCATGGCCCATGCACTTCAGGTAGCAAAAGAGTCCCGACTCTCCGTGCCTGTGCCTGCCAAGCTCTGGAGCCCCAGAGTCACCAATGTTATTCTTCACCACCTGATGCCTGAGTCAGTCAGTGCACTGGCGTGGGCGTGGCCAGGTGTTCTCTTTTGTGGTTTGCTCTTCTCAAGCAAGAAGCTTCCCCCGGTTTTCTCTGAACTGTCTGAGGGTGGACAGAAGTGGTGGTGTGCACCTGGGAACACTCATAAACAGAAACACGACTTTGAAGCCAGCCTAGGCTGCCTAGTGACTGCTATGCTGTCCTACACTACGGAACAAGAGCTTGGTCCAATAAATGGGAATATTATAAAATAAAGAAAATGGATGAAGCGAGACATCAATCAGCCTTCTCCAAAAGAAGGAAACACTTGGTCCCTGAGGTAGCACATACATTTTTTTTTTTAATTAAGGAAACATCAGAGCTTCCTTGCACTGCCCTGGAGTTACTGAATTTGCAGAACTTTCTGCTTTGTCCTCTTTTATTCCAAAAAGCTCCTCATTATCTCAATTCTTTTCATTGGTTCCTTTGGGGCATTTGAAACAGGGCCTCCTGTCACCCAGCTTGTTTTCAAACGCAATATTCAGTGGGAGCTGGCCTTGAACTCCTGGCCCTTCTCCATCTCCAGAGGTGCTGGGGTTATAAATGTGCCTATCACGCGTGGCTCATGAGTTTCGCTGAGTGAGACTTGTGGGACCACGAAACATTGTCGTGATCTTCTCGTTTCTTTCTTGGACAGAAGGCAGACTGCATTTCTGCCATCCCAACACATTTTTTTTTCCCTTGTTCCCGCGGCCGCCCCCGTACGGCCCCGCTCACTCTGGCCAACACATTTTGATAGGTCTCAAAGAGCGAGGCAGGGGCCTGACTGGTGATGTATGCCTGACTCCAGCTGTAGGGAAGCTGAGGCAGGGCGGAGGAGGGCTGTGAGTTCAAAGCTAGCTGGGGCTAGATAACAAAACCATGGTGTGTCTCCAAGGACTAAAACAGAAAGCAGAGAGCACGTATGGGAGCCTACTTTGTAGGGGCTGGGTGGTGAGAAGGGCCGTGTGGCACTTTGTCAGATCCTTGCTTATGCTTTGCTCTGTCCCTTTGTTCCTTGGACACCTGTACTTGCTTTCTTCCGGGGCGAGCCGGGGTCTTCAACAGCCTCTAAGCCTATGGTGAATCAGGGTCAGTGGGTCCAGTATCTTGCCTGCCGTTTCAGCTTTTCTGTCTCAGCACTCCTCTCATACCTCAGACATCCTGACATCCTTCAGTCCACCTTGTCCTCATCTGCAACACATGAAGCCCATCTCTCTCCATTGCCGAACGCCCCCTACTTGCCTGCATACCACTTTCCCTCTGCTCATCCCTCAGTCTCGTCCGTTTCCTTCCAGGCACCTATTTCATTGACGCTCCTCATTCTCAGTCACTCCACTCCTTCCTCTTCAGTTCTCTCCTCCCTGTACAGAAACATCTCATGCCTCCATCCTGACATAAGTCTCCCTTCCCCTCGCCCTGACCTTTGTGGCTTTCCTTCTCTTCCCTGCCAAATGAATTCAACAAATAGTCCTCGCACGCTGTCTGCACTTCCTCACCTCCCACGCACGCTCAGCCCACAGCAATCTGGTTTCCTCCTGACCTCGCCACTGAAACTACCTTGACAAAAGGCTCCTTTAGCTGAACCCAGTGGGCGCGCTTCGGTCTTTGTCTTAGTGTACCTCTCTAGCAGACTTTCGGGTTAAGCATCCCTTTCTTCATGCAGCCCCTTCCAGGGGTTTCCTCGCCTTGCTCTCCTGATCCTCCTCCTCCATTTCCAGTTTTTCTGCTCTGTGGGAACACTTTAATTTGGACTTTCCCTCTGCGTGCTTAGCCCCGGATATGAAGAGAGCTGAGAGATCACCTCACAGAGTGGGGCATGAACACAGGCTTCCGCTAACGCTATTGCTCACTGGGAGTTAAACTGACCCCCAGTGTCCTGTTTAACCAAGAGCCTGCTGAACCCAGCTTGGAGGTGCCTCATCATTTAGATGTCACCTGCTCTGCAGCATCGGACAAATGACAACAACTCCAGCCTATGTCTATGACTGAAAGCGGGGGAAGAATTGGTTTACGCTCCCTCCCTTCACAGCCCCCCCCACTCTTGCTTTTGTTGAGAACATTGCCCCAACAATTCCCTCGCTGTCCTCTCTCACCTGGGAGGGATCACAGCCATCAATCAGCCAGCAGAATGCTAGGCTCGAGTCTTTGAAAGAGCATCTCCTGTCCTTGTCCTCGTCCACCAGAGGAGGCTCCCTCAGTGTCTTATCTGTGTGCTGTGTCTCCAGTTTCTAGTTCTACCTTCTCTTAAACTAACCATAGCCACAACTCCCAAAGTCCTTATCACCAGTGACTTCTGAGCCACAAAATCCACAGGCTTCCCACTCTGTGCCCTGTAGTATATAGGGTACACTTACTCACTGTGGACTCACTTGGTAATACCTTCCACTCTCACGCTCTCTCCCTTCTCACTTCTCAGGTCCTCTTTCTCCCTTGTTTCACTCTCACTGGTAAGTCCTTCCTAGACTCCCTCTTCTCCTTCTTTCTACTGGCATTCAGTCCTCAGTAATGTTAGTTTCCTTACTACCTTGAAACCAATAATTCTCAGAGTCTAGATCCCTCTATATTAGTGGTTTTCAGGCCTCCTAATGATGGACCCTTTAATACAGCTCCTTGTGTTGTGGTGACCCCAACTGTAAAATTATTTCTTGCTACTTTGTAATTTTCCTACTGTTGTGAATTGTAATGTAAATATCTGTGTTTTCAAATGATCATAGGTGACCCCTGTTAAACGTTGTTGGACCACCCAAAGGAGTCACAACCCATAAGTCTCAACCATTACTCTGTAGTCTTTTGACATCTCTCTTGGGCGTCTGATAGACACTTCAAGTTCAGCAAGACCAAAATGGTAGCCCATCTGCTTCCCCCAGGGAACTCTTGATTTCAGATGAAGGGAGCCCCTATCTCCCACGCTAAAAACTGTGTGATGCGGTTTGAATGGGAAATGCCCCATGTGGACTCATGAGTCTCAACACTTGGTCTCCAGTTGATGGTGCTGTTTGGGAATATTATGGCACTCTTAGGTGGTACGGCCTAGCTGGAACAATGGGAACAGACATTGAGGTTTCATAGACCAGCCCCACTTCCTGTCCACTTTCTGCTTCCTGACTGCATGCACAGGTGACCAGGCCATCACTGCCATATCACCTCACTATAAACCCAATGAACTCTCCATAAGCCATTTCTCATCAGTGTTTAGTCATAGGACAAGAAAAGTAACTAGCCTACCTTGGATCATCTTTGGTGCCTCTCTACCTTTTCAGCCTCCATATTCAGTTGATTAGGAAGTGCCAGCATCCATCTGGAAAGCAAGCTTTCCTCTGCCTTCATACAGCTCTCTTGAGTTGCAGAGTAGCCTCTTGCCCTCACGATTGCACCTTTGCCCCCTGCCGAGTTTGATGCCCAAGCTGAATATGAATGAACTTTTTAAGGCAGGCACCACCTAGGCCCACATTTTTTCCTTGAACCCCAGGATTGTTTCCTGTTCCACTTGGGGTAAGACTGCAGCATCCATTATCTGTTTCCAGTCCCCTGTACATCCCTTGATGTCACCTCCCTCTGTCCCTCTTCTGCTTGCTCTACCCCAGACACCTTGGATCTTTCCACTCTCTCTTGCAGGATATTTAATCACACTGTGAAACCTGAGGTTGTGTTATTTACTGAAAAAGCCTCTTTCTAGTTGAGGTGTGGCTAAGCCCTTAGCACACACCTTTACTCTCTCTAGTGGGAATACAGACATGCCTTAAGTACTCATCTTTAATCCCAAACAATGAAAGTAAAGTTAGTTTGTAGATCAAAGCATCATGTTTGAAGGTGAGGGGCAGACATGGCGAGTCGGAGAAAGATTTGACAGGAAAAGAGATTAAGCTAGACACAGGTGAAGACAAAATGAGCCGAAGAATGAGAAGGAACCAGAAGATTAAAACATATCGCTAAAGATAAATGCCTGGCCAAGAAGAACAATTCAGTCAATTCTGACCTCCACACAGACACACACACACACACACACACACACACACACACACACACACACACACACACACAAAATGTATGTGAGCACCCATCAGTTTTTTAGTTTGTTTTTGGCTGACTTCCACATTTGAGCTAGATTTTGATTGTGAATGCTCAGTCCTGATTGAGACATCTGTGTCATGCCCTCTAAGGCCCAGGGAACATCATGGAGGAGGGAGAGAAAAACCTGTAAACCCTGGAGATGGAGCAAATCACTGTGGCGCTGCCTTCTGGGAGCCTCCTGTCACCATCTCCCCAGTCTGGGGATTACAGATGTGTGCACCTGGATTTGCTTCTAAGACCTAAATGCTGGTCCTCACGATTGCACCTCAAACACTTTATTGACTGAATCATCTTCTCAGCACCAAGATCTTCGTTTTGTAAGAGAAAGGTATATCAACTTTTTATGGACTCACAGACTTTCTAGAAGCTCAGAGTGCCCAGTCCTTCCTGTAATTTTACAAAGCTAAAACGAAAACAAATGCCCAGGAGAACAACAGTGTGATCTCAGCTTCTGGGAAGTGAAGGCAAGAAGACAGAGGATTTGAGGTCCACTTGGCTACATATCAAGTTCTAGGCCAGCCTGAGCTACACAGTGAGAACCTGTCTCAAAAAAAAAAAAAAATCTTACCAAGTCAACAAACCGCCAAGTAAGGTATTCACAGTCCCTTACCCTGACAAATACACCTTGGACAGAATGAAAAATATCCAAATGCTAGAGTTTGAGAAAAAAGATATCAAAGATGGCTGAAATCAGTTCCTCTGTCTAGTTGCTGTGATGATGAATAAGCAATAATTAAATGGTTAACAGAAAGGGGATAGACATACTTCCCAAGCCATCATGTATTTATCTTGTATAGTACCTTGATATCTATTCTCTATGGTTGGCAGGGTTTGATTCATTTGCCTTTATTTAAAACAAACTTGGCTTCAGATACTAAAGACACCAGGAGCAGGGCAAGAGCCAGGGAGAAAGAGTTAGAAGCCAGGAGAGCACATAGACATGTACAGAACAGGGCTATGGAAATGTAGGAATCTTAAATGTAACTCAAGCTGTTAGGACCTATCAGTTATTCACTATTCAGGGTGTTTATAGAATGAATTTTGATATTGAATGCTCTGTCCTAATTGAGACATCTATATCACATCCTCCACCCCCAGGGAACATCATAGAAAAGGGAGAGAAAAAACTAAGTGGTGGAGGATGGATGGAGCTGTGCATGCGAGCTGGCTGCTGGATATGGAGTAGCTGTCACAGTCATGTATGCCGGTGGCATGTGTGAACATGTGCGCGCATGTGCACACATGTATATATACACAGACACACACATACACACAGAGAGATAGAAACAGAGACATAGAGACAGAGATAAGCACAGAGAGGAATAGGAGTTATGAAAAGGAGAATCAGTGAGAGTGGGAGGTAGATTAGAAGGTAGAAGGGAGGTTATTAGAATTTCAATATATCTCATGCATGTATGTTATTGTGTTTTAGTTAGGGTTTCTATTGCTGCTATGAAACACCATGACCAAAAGCAAGTTAGGGAAGCAAGCAAGTTGACTTATATTTACATAGCACTGTTCATCATCAAAGGAAGTCAGGACAGGAATTCAAACAGGGCAGGAACCTGGATGCCAGAGCTGATACAGAGACCATGGAGGGGTGCTGCTTGCTCCTCGTGGCTGGCTCAGCTTGTTTTCTTTCTTTCTTTCTTTCTTTCTTTTTTTCTTTCTTTCTTTCTTTCTTTCTTTCTTATAATTCTTTTTTTTCTTTTTCCAATTTTTTATTAGGTATTTTCTTCATTTACATTTCAAACGCTATCCCGAATGTGTGTAACACCCTCCCCACACCCTACTCCCCTACCCACCCACTCCCACTTCTTGGCCCTGGTGTTCCCCTGTACTGCATATAACGTTTGCAAGACCAAGAGGCCTCTCTTCCCAATGATGGCCCACTAGGCCACCTTCTGCTACATATGCAGCTAGAGACACCAGCTCTGGAGGTACTGGTTAGTTCATATTGTTGTTCCACCTATAGGGTTGCAGACCCCTTCAACTACTTGGGTACTTTCTCTAGCTCCTCCATTGGGGGCCCTGTGATGACGGTGAGCATCCACTTCTGTGTTTGCCAGGCACTGGCATAGCCTCACAAGAGACAGCTATATCAGGGTCCTTTCAGCAAAATCTTGCTGGTGTATGCAATAGTGTCTGTGTTTGGTGGCTGATTATGGGATGGATCCCTGGGTGGGGCAGTCTCTGGATGGAGGGATAGATACAGAAAATGTGGTACATTTACACAATGGGGTACTACTCAGCTATTAAAAACAATGAATTTATGAAATTCCTAGGCAAATGGATAGATCCAGAGGGTATCATCCTGAGTGAGGTAACCCACTTACAAAAGAACACACATGATATGTATTCACTGATAAGTGGATATTAGCCCAGAAACTTAGAATACCCAAGATACAATTTGCAAAACACATGAAACTCAAGAATAAGGAAGATCAAAGTGTGGATACTTTGCCCCTTCTTAGAATTGGGAACAAAATACCTGGAAGGAGTTACAGAGTCAAAGTTTGGAGCTGAGACAAAAGGATTGACCATTCAGCCTGCTTTCTTATAGAACCCCGGATCGCCAGCCCAGGGTAGCATCCCCCACCATGTGGTGGGAGTGGGCCTTCCCCCATAAATCACTAATTGAGAAAATGCTCTACAGGTTTATGTACAGCCTGATCTTACAGAGGCATTTTCTAAATTGATGTTCTCTCCGCTCAGACAACTCTAGCATGTGTCAAGTTGACATACCTATCTAACATAGATTGTCAAAACTAAACTACCAGGACTGCTGACAGAGGCTAACGGAATCACAGGAGGAACAAGCTCCAACCAGAGACAACTGTAACAACTAACTCCAGAGATTACCAGATAGCAAAAGGCAGACTTAAGAATCTTAATAACAGAAACCAAGACAGCTCATCATCATCAGAACCCAGCACTCCCACCTCAGCCAGTCCTGGATACCCCAACACACCCGAAAAGCAAGACTCAGATTTAAAATCATATCTCATGATGCTGATAGAGGACATGAGGAAGGACTTTAATAACTAACTTAAAGAAATACAGGAGAACACTGCTAAAGAGGTAAAAGCCCTTAAAGAGGAAACACAAAAATCCCTTAAAGAACTACAGGAAAACACAACCAAACAGGTGATGGAATTGAACAAAAACATCAAGGACCTAAAAAGGGAAGTAGAAACAATAAAGAAAATCCAAAGTGAGACAACTTTGGAGATAGAAACCCTAGGAAAGAAATCAGGGACCATAGGTGTGAGCATCAGCAACAGAATACAAGAGGTGGAAGAGAGAATCTCAGGTGCAGAAGATTCAATAGAGAACATGGGCACAACAATCAAAGAAAATGCAAAATGCAAAAAGATCTTAACTCAAAACATCCAGGAAATCCAGGACACAATGAGGAGACCAAACCTACAGATAATAGGAGTAGATGAGAATGAAGATTTTCAACTTAAAGGCCAGCAAATATCTTCAACAAAATAATAGAAGAAAACTTCCCAAACCTAAAGAAAGAGATGCCCATGAACATACAAGAAGCCTACAGAACTCCAAATAGACTGGACCAGAAAAGAAATTTCTCCAGACACATAATAATCAAAACAACAAATGCACTAAATAAAGACAGAATATTAAAAGCACTAAGGGAAAATGGTCAAGTAACATATAAAGGCAGGCCTATTAGAATTATACCAGATTTTTCACCAGAGACTATGAAAGCCAGAAGATCCTGGACAGATGTTATACAGACCCTAAGAGAACACAAATGCCAGCCCAGGCTACTATACCCAGAAAAACTCTCAATTACCATAGATGGAGAAATAAAAATATTCCATGATAAAACCAAATTCACACAATATCTTTCCACGAATCCAACCCTTCAAAGAACAATAAAGGGAAAACACCAACACAAGGACGGAAACTACACCCTAGAAAANAAAAAAAAAAAAAAAAAAAAAAAAAAAAAAAGAAAGCCAACATTCATGTGGAAACTGAACAACACTCTACTCAATGATTCCTTGGTGAAGGATGAAATAAAGAAAGAAATTAAAGACTTTCTAGAGTTTAATGAAAATGAAGCCACAACATACCCAAATTTATGAGACACAATAAAGGCAGTCCTAAGAGGAAAACTCATAGTCCTGAGTCCCTCCAAAAAGAAACTAGAAAGAGCATATACTAGCAGCCTGACAGTACACCTAGAAGCTCTAGAACTAAAGGAAGCAAATTCATTCAAGAGGAGTAGATGGCAGAATATAATCAAACTCAGGGCTGAAATCAACCAAGTGAAAACAAAAAGAACTATTCAAAGAATCAACCAAACCAGGAGCTGGTTCTTTGAGAAAATCAACAAGATAGATAAACCCTTAGCCAGACTAACTAGAGGGCACAGGGACAGTATCCTAATTAACAAAATCAAAAATGAAAAAGGAGACATAACAACAGATCCTGAGGAAATCCAAAACATCATCAGATCCTACAAAAGGCTGTACTCAACAAAACTAGAAAACCTGGATGAAATGGACAACTTCCTAGACAGATACCAGGTACCAAAGTTAAACCAAGATCAGATTAACTATCTAAACAGTCCCATTTCCCTTAAAGAAATAGAAGCAGTCATCAATAGTCTCCCAACCAAAAAAAGCCCAGGACCAGATGGGTTTAGTGCAGAGTTCTATTAGACCTTCAAAGAAGACCTAATTCCAACTCTCCTCAAACTATTCCATAAAATAGAAACAGAAGATACTCTACCCAATTCATTCTATGAAGCCACAATTACTCTGATACCTAAACCACACAAAGATCCAACAAAGAAAGAGAACTTCAGACCAATTTCCCTCATGAATATTGATGCAAAAATACTCAATAAAATCCTTGCAAACCGCATCCAAGAACACATCAAAACGATCATCCATCATGACCAAGTAGGCTTCATCCCAGGGATGCAGGGATGGTTTAATATACGGAAATCCATCAATGTAATCCACTATATAAACAAACTCAAAGACAAAAATCACATGATCATCTCTTTAGATGCTGAGAAAGCATTTGACAAAATCCAACACCCTTTCATGATAAAAGTCTTGGAAAGGTCAGGAAATCAAGGCCCATACCTAAACATAATAAAAGCAATATATAGCAAACCAGTAGCCAACATCAAAGTGAATGGAGAAAAACTCGAAGCAATCCCATTAAAATCAGGGACTAAACAAGGCTGCCCACTTTCTCCCTACCTATTCAATATAGTACTTGAAGTCCTAGCCAGAGCAATTCGACAACAAAAAAAGATCAAGGGGATACTAATTGGAAAGGAAGAAGTTAAAATATCACTGTTTGCAGATGATATGATAGTATATATTCGGGACCCAAAAAATTCCACCAAAGAATTCCTAAACCTGATAAACAGTTTCAGAGCAGTAGCTGGATATAAAATTAATTCAAACAAATCAATGGCCTTTCTCTACACAAAGGATAAAAAGGGCTGAGAAAGAAATTAGGGAAACAACACCCTTCACAATAGTCACAAATAATATAAAATACCTTGGTGTGACTCTAACTAAGGAAGTGAAAGATCTGTATGACAAGAACTTCAAGTCCCTGAAGAAAGAAATAGAAGATCTCAGAAGATGGAAAGATCTCCCATGCTCATGGATTGGCAGGATTACATAGTCAAAATGGCTATCATGCCGAAAGCAATCTACAGATTCAATGCAATCCCCATCAAAATTCCAACTCAATTCTTCACTGAGATAGAAAGGGAAATTTGCAAATTCATCTGGAATAATAAAAAAACCTACGATAGCAAAAAATATTCTCAACAATAAAAGAACCTCTGGGGGAATCACCATGCCTGATATTAAGCTGTACTACAGAGCTATTGTGATAAAAACTGCATGGTACCGGTACAGCGACAGACAGATAGATCAATGGAATAGAATTGAAGACTCAGAAATGAATCCACACACCTATGGTCACTTCATCTTTGACAAGGGAGCTAAAACCATCCAGTGGAAAAAGGACAGCATTTTCAACAAATGGTGCTGGCACAACTGGCTGTTATCATGTAGAAGAATTCGAATTGATCCATTCTTATCTCCTTGTACAAAGCTTAAGTGGATCAAAGACCTCCACATAAAACCAGAGACACTGCAATTTATAGAGGAGAAAGTGGGGAAAAACCCTCGAAGATATGGGCACAGGGAAAAAATTCCTAAACAGAACAGCAATGGCCTGTGCGGTAAGATCGAGAATTGACAAATGGGACCTTATAAAATTGCAAAGCTTTTGTAAGGCAAAAGACACAGTCAGCAAGACAAAAAGGCCACCAACAGATTGGGAAAGGATTTTTACCAATCCTAAATCTGATAGGGGACTAATATCCAACATCTACAAAGAGCTCAAGAAGCTTGACTCCAGAAAAATGAATAACGTCATTAAAAATGGGGTACAGAGCTAAACAAAGAATTCTACACTGAAGAATTCCGAATGGCTGAGAAACATCTGAAAAAATGTTCAACATCCTTAATCATCAGGGAAATGCAAATCAAAAAAACCTTGAGATTCTACCTCACACCAGTCAGAATGGCTAAGATCAAAAATTCAGGTGACAGCAGATGCTGGCGAGGATGTGGAGAAAGAGGAACACTCCTCCATTGCTGGTGGGATTGCAAGCTTGTACAACCACTCTGGAAGTCAGTCTGGTGGTTCCTCAGAAAATTGGACATAGTACTACCAGAAGATCCAGCAATACCTCTCCTGGGCATACACCCAGAAGAGGTTCCAACTGGTAATAAGGACACATGCTCCACTATGTTCATAGCAGCCTTATTTATAATAGCCAGAAGCTGGAAAGAACCCAGATGTCTCTCAACAGAGGAATGGATGCAGAAAATGTACATTTACACAATGGAGTACTATTCTGCTATTTAAAAAAATTAATTTATTAAATTCTTGGGCAAATGGATGTATCTGGAGGATATAATCCTTAGTGAGGTAACCCAATCACAAAAGAAGTCATTGGATATGCGCTCACTGATAAATGGATATTAGCCCAGAAACTTAGAATACCCAAGATACAATTTGCAAAACACAAGAATATCAAGAAGGAAGACCAGTGCATGGATACTTCATTCCTCCTTTGAATAGGAAACAAAATACCCATGAAAAAAGTTACAGAGACAAAGTTTAGAGCTAAGACAAAAGGATGGACCATCCAGAGACTACCCCACCGGGAGATCCATCCCATAATCAGTCATTAAACTCAGACACTATTGCATAGGACAGCAAGCATTTACTGAAGGGACCCTGATATAGCTGTCTTGTACAGAAGTGGATGCTCACAGTCATCTATATGATGGAACACAGGGCCCACAATGGAGAAGCTAGAGATAGAACCCCAGGAGCTGAAGGGGTCTGCAACCCCATAAGAGGAACAACAATATGAACTAACCAGAACCCCCAGAACTCGTGTCTCTAGCTCCATATGTAGCAGAAGATGACCTAGTCGGCCATCATTGGGAAGAGAGGCCCCTTGGTATTGCAATCATTATATGCCCCAATACAGGGGAATGCCAGGGCCAAGAAGTGGGAGTGGGTAGGCAGGGGAGCAGGGCAGGGGGAGGGGGGAGGGAACTTTTGGGATAGCATTTGAAGTGTAAATTAAGAAAATATCTAATTAAAAAAAAAAAGTGGAAACAGTTAGGGACATTGAACTATAAAACCAAAAATGTTTGGACTATGGAGACAAAGGATGAGAAAAAAAGAAAGAAAATGAGAGACATTTTGTTGTTGTTGTTGTTGTTGTTAACCTGTCTGCAATATGGCAAATATGTCTGTAAGCTTCTTGTTAAAACTGGAAAGAGGAGGGCTGGTGAGATGGCTCAGCAGGTAAGAGCACCCGACTGCTCTTCCGAAGGTGATAAGTTCAAATCCCAGCATCCACATGGTGGCTCACAACCATCCGTAACGAGATCTGGCGCCCTCTTCTGGAGTGTCTGAAGACAGCTACAGTGTACTTACATATAATAAATAAAATAAATCTTTAAAAAAAAAAAAACTGGAAAGAGGAAGTCTCTAACCAACCAGAGGGCATGGGGAGAGTGACAGTGTGGTGTCATGGTATCTAGTATACACAGGTGGTATGTCACGAAGCTTGAAGGCTGTGTTTCCTGCTCATTTTCATGAGGGCAAATATTTCCAAATGTGACTTGGTTCCCCCTGGACTTGACAGCCTGTAGGAAAAGTTGGGGTTACATTACAACAGCATTCATTCTTTCTCTTTAGTCTGTGTCTGTGATAGGCAAAATAATACAACATAAAAGTACCCATATTCATATCCTGGGGCTAAAGAAATGGCTCAGCGGTTAACAGCACTGAATTTAATTCCCAGCAACCAAATGGTGACTCACAACCATCTATAATGGGATCTGATGCCCTCTTCTGGTGTGTCTAAAGACAGCTACAGTGTACTCATATACATTATATAAATACATACATACATACATACATACATACATACATAAATAAATCTTAAAAAAAAACCAACACACACATATCCTGGGTCTAGGGAGATTGCTCAGTTGGTAAAGTGTTTGCCTGCAACCATGACAACCTGAATTCAACCTTGCAGAACCATGTTTAGAAAACAAAGAGCTGGGTATGCTGGTGCACAATGTAATCCCAACCCTATAGGGAGACAAACGGATCCCTGGGGTTTGTCAGATATCAGGTGAGTTCCAGGCCAGTTCCAAACCTTGAGAAACTCTGAAGAAAAAAAAAAAGTAGGAGGGAAGGAAGAGGAGGAGGAGGAAGGAGGATGAAGAGGAGGGTGGGGAGGTTGGAGAGATGGTTCAGAGGCTGAGAGTACTTGCTGCTATTGCAGATGAACTTAGCTCATTTCCTAGCACCCATGTGCAATGTCTCATGACAGCCTGTCATTCCAGGTCCAGAGAATCTGGTACCCTTTTCTGGCCTCCAAAGCCACTTGCATATACTTGCACATGAACACACGCATATACATAAACAACAACACAGTTTTTTAATAAGGTAGATGGCACCTGAGGTATAACACCTGAAAGTGGCTTCTAGCCTGTAGGTGCATGTGCACACATATGCACACACACACACAAGCGTGCACAGAAATGCACATGGGAACAAAAGAAAGAAACAAAGAAACAAAGAGATATCGACCTCCTAATTCCTTGAACCTGTGAGTATATTAGGTTGCATGGCAGAAGAAGTTGGGGTTGCTAGTTATTCTTGGAAGAAGAATGTTAGGACCATGAAGGTGGTTCAACAGGTAAGAAAGCTTAGCTCCAAGCCTGATTAGCTGAATTCAATTCCTGAACCCGAATTACCTGAATGGTAACAGGAGAAAACTGACTCTCACAAGTTGACCTCTGACCTCTTCATGCATGCACCCCAACACACAAATTAAATAAGTTCATATAAAAACAAAAACAAAAAACCCACCACAACCCCCCCAAATTTAGATATGAAGATTATTCTGGATTCTCCTGGTGACCCAAATAAAACCAACCACAGAGGTCTCCAAAGAGGGCGATGGGACAATCAGAGTTTAAGAAGTCAAAGCGGCAACGGACACAGAGGCCTGAATGATGTAGCCACAAGGTAAGAAATGTAGGAAGCCTCTGGGAATTGGGAAAGAGAAGGAGATGGATTCTTTCCTAGACCCAAATAGGAAGATAGCCCTAAAGACAGCTAGTTTTAGCCCAGAGACACATATGGGAGCTGACTTCAGAGCTGAAAGATTATGCATTTGCATTGGCTCAAGCTACCATGGCTTGCGGTTATTTGCTGCACCAGAGGTGGGGGGAGGGGTTATACAATACCTTCCCACTGGTAGAAGAAGACTCCTTCTACCCACTCCTGGGCAGATAGTGAAAGAACTCATAAGTGGATCTACTTCATTTTCCATTTCAGAAGCATTGGTGATGTTTGATGACTGTGTGGCCATGGCCATTGCTGCCTGAGAGCTCCCATGCCCCTCTATGTCTGCCCCTCAATTAGATGTCACTTTCAAACATGGCTGCTTTCTTCTACAAACTAACCTTACCTTCATTGTTATGGATTAAAGATGTGTCGCCGGGCATGGTGGCGCACGCCTTTAATCCCAGCACTCGGGAGGCAGAGGCAGGCGGATTTCTGAGTTCGAGGCCATTCTGGTCTACAGAGTGAGTTCCAGGACAGCCAGGGCTACACAGAGAAACCCTGTCTCCAAAAACCAAAAAAAAAAAAGATGTGTACTAAGAGTGTGTATTATATCTTTTCACCAAGCCTGCTCAGCTTGGGGTTCTCCAGCTCGGGAGTCAGGATTAAAAAGAAAAAAAGACAGTGAGACAACGTTGTAGCATGACCCTAGTCAATTCTGAGACTAAAGGCAAATTTAATTTTCCCAATCTGCTTTTTATACCATTTTAATTACATGCAAGTATTAAGGGCAAGCAGTACAATAAGGAAATAACAAGGCAGTAAGCAAAGTCCCGGGATTACTCCCATGACAGTTGTTTAAAAGGGCTTGTCATAATGACCAAAATACTTGAGCCCACCTCCTTGTCCAAGCCCAAAATCTTGCCTGAAGCCTACTTCTTTTGTTGCACCTTAAGATTAAAAGTCCTACTTCCCTATTATAGCCTAAAGTTAGATTCTTGCTGAAACTTACTTCCTTATCATGCCCTAATGCCAGATTCCTGCCTGAGCTTACGTTCCTGACAAGGCCAATGCCAGATTCCTGGCTGAAGCCCATTTCCTTGTCCTTGGCCAATGTCAGACTCCTGCCAAGCAGCACCCAAAATGCTCTCCACAATCTTTGAATTTGAACCCTTGCCAGAGCAGCCACGTTGGTGGATTAAAATTCCTCTACAGCTGGAGAAAAAATGAAAAAGAAAAAAGAAAAAAAATTTTTTACAGTAATGGGAACACTCACCCCTACATTCTGCTTTCCCCATTGTGATGGTTTAACATTCTCTCCACTGTTTTCCCCACCATGATGATCTAACATGAAGATTAGCATCAACATGAAACTTTCCTCCCTTGATCTTTTTCTGTTGGGAAATGTGGTCAGTGACCCAAAAGCCAATAGATGCACCAGCCATTGACTCTATTTCACGTAAGCTCATGGCTCTACTTACAAACTGCCTGTCCTTAGGCAAATGCCTTTGTGCACAAGGACCTTTTGGAAGTGCCCACTGCATTGCCAGAGGCCTCCAACTAATCTCAGCCATGCCTTCCACTTGCACAAACTTCAATTTGAAGTTACCCGTCCTGTGCCCGTCTCCCAAATCCAGGTTTCTCTGCAGTGGAACCCATGAAAATGTTATCTTCCAAGGGGTAAAAAGGCCATTGTCCCCATCAATCCTATAGGGTTCTACCTGGTCCTTAATGGGTAAGAAATCACCTTGCCAGATTTTGGCTCTAAAGGTTCAATTATCAAGTCAGTGTCTTTGAAGAGAGAAGGAAAGAAAGAACTGAATACCACTGCCTTTCTCCTCTTCCTCCTCTTCTTCCTCCTCCTCCACCTCCTTTTCTTCCTCTTTCTCCTCCTCCTCCTCCTCCCAAAGCAACTCCAGCTCTCCTCCTTTATGGGACTTAGATCAAGCAAGGTTCCCCCCAGCACATGCCCACCTCTTTAGTGTGACCCAAGTGTTAGTCTTTGACTAACAGCATTGACAAGAAGAAAGAGGGAGGCCTGTCCTACAGACCGGGCCAGGCCCCATCCATCAGACTCGCTTTCTGCAGCTGAGTTGCTTGTTGAACTCATTTGCATAATTTGCTTCAATATTTACGGAGCCAGCCTCATTTTCTGGGCTGTCTCCATTGCCAACAGCTGGGAAGGCTGCAATTTCAGCATGATGAGCTTGCAGGGAAACCATCAGAGGCTTGCACTGAGACACAGCTTCCAAACAAAGGCAGCCCTGGGGAGCTAGCTCCACCTGGGTCTACTCCAGATCGCTGCAGCTGGAAGTCAACTAGAGCTACAACTGCAAGCCAGGGGGTGCCAGTCACAGCCAACAACCCCAGTGGCAGCCACGGTGGTAATGGCTTAGTTCTCCCTCATGACATTAATGTCCTAATAGCTGACTGAGACTGAGAACTCTAAGCGGAGTTCCTCACTTGATCTTCAAAGCAGCCCCAGGAGGAAGCAGATCAGTTAGGAGCATTTTTTTTTTTTAAATGAAAAAACGAGACTTTGTCAGCCAGGAAAAGCCCACCAAGGGCATTAGCTTAGCATCAAGCACTATTTCAGGATGGAAATGACATCATTAGGCTTCAAATGTGTTCCAGCTAGCTTCAGACTTCATCTGCGCACAGATGCGTGGGCAGTCCTCCTGGCTGCTGTTGCCCAGGTGCCACCCACGTCCACGGGGGTCTAAGTGGTTGGGAAGTGAGGCTTCTGCTAGTCTTGAGAGCCACTGGATTGGGCAGGTTGGAGTTACATGGTTATGACAACCCGGACACAGTGATTTGGTTTAGACAATGGTCATGTGTCCTTCTTCTCTCCCAGTTCCATCAGCAGAAGTGGACCCAAAATATAACTTGGAAAATGATTTGGGATGAAACGGAAGAGAATGAAGTGCCCCTCCCTGGCAGAGGCTTGTCTTGTCTATGTTACTCTGGGGAGGAAAAGGCTGGGCAAGGTGGTGCTTGCCTGTGATCCCAGCATGTTAGGACACTGTGGTGGGACAATTGCCCAGAGTGCAAGGCTATCCTGGGCTACACAGTAAGTTCCAAAACAGTCTGAGCTACAAAGTGAGACCTTAGACTAGGGAGGTAGTTTAGTTGGTAGAGTGTTTACCCAGCATGCACAAAACCCTGGATTTGATCTCCAGCTGGTACCACACAAACCATGCATAGTGACCCACAACCATCCCAGCATCTGAACTCAGGATGTAGAAATGGGAAGGCCAGAAATAAAAAGTCATCGTTAGGTATATAGTCTATTCACTGACAGCCTAGACTACAGGAGGTTCTTGAAAATGGATGGATGGATGGATGGATGGATGGATGGATGGATGATGAGTGGATGGATATTTTGTCTTAATACATAAGAAAAGGGACATAGAGAAACAGCTAAAGGGTGGGTGTGTGGGAGATGATACCCAAACCCAGATCTCTGTGACTATGAAGTATTTGCTCTGTCCCTCTGAGAGTTCCACCTTGATCATCCTCAAATAGTCAATTTGTTCCTCTTGTTGCTGTGACAGGGACATTTACACTTAATTTCAATGCACTAATATATTGAACTTTGTCATCGTTTTTGAGCTAAGAAGCTTGTGTTTCATGTTGTATTGATACCTATAAATTGACACCTACACCTGAGTAGGTGGGTTTAAGCAACTTCTTGTAGCTCTTAAATAGAGCCAATCTCTGGGGTACTGTAGTTCTGGGAAACCTTATGGATTCCAGATCCTTCCACTCCCCACAGCCCACAATGGACATGGACCATGTTCTACTTTCTACCCCTGACTTTATATCATTAGGTAAGCTCACAATTATGAATGAATACCTTTTACTACACCCCTACCCCGCAGTCCAACTCTTCCTTCCAAGGACTGGAAGGCTCCTCAGGGACCCAAGACTATTACAATGCATAAATCCAACCAATGGGCAATTTCTACCTTCTTACCTGCTCTCCTGGCAACAGCTGCTGGCCACAAGACAACTCAGAGCTACTGCCACTTCTGTCCACTCAAGGATTTTAACAGTCACTACATGGCACTCACCACATACCACCACCACCTCCAACACACACACACACACACACACACACACACACACACACACACACACACACACTCTTATGCTCTGTTAACAGGTGACACCCTTCCAAGACTCCCAGGGCCTTTGCTGAGAGTGCTGTGAATACAGATGGCAGCAAAGAGACATGTTCTGTTCAGAAGCCTTCCTCCAGCAGAGGCATCAAGGTGTTGCCAGACAGCTGGGCCAGGGCCAAGTCCCAGAACATCCTCTGAGACTCCACTCCTACCTCCTCTGAACCACTGTTACCACCTGCTGCATCCAGGAACTTGTAACCATTGAAGATCAGCAGTCTGGCCAGGTCTTTGTCTCAGAAAATAATTCTTCTCATGCTGTTACTTATTTGTTCAACCAATATGTGGTGATGGCTTCTGAGGTCCAGGCCTTGACCTCAGTATCAGTATGCAAAGCCAGCAGCCTCAGAGAGTAGCTCATCCTGTCAGCTCAGGATGTCCTAGCAAAATACTATAGGCTGGAATATTTAAACCCCAGATGAGTCTTTCTCATAGATCTCTAGGTTAGAAGTCCAAGATCAAGGTACCAACTCATTGGGTTCCTGCTGATTGTTCCCTACTGGGTTTGCAGATGGCTAGCTTCTGCCTTGCTGTGAACTCAGAGGGGAGGGAGAAAGAGAAACAACCAACCTACCTTTTAAGATGAATCTCATCCATAAAACATCTTCACAAAAACATTCACAATAATGCATAACCAAATATCTGTGCACTGTGGCCTGGCAAACTGACATAGAGTTAACCATCCCAGGAGTAAGTGAATGTCTTAAGGAGCTGTTTAGTGTAGTTAGTTAATCTAACTAGGCTGTTGGACGTCATGTGGTGTATGGTGTATAGAAGGTAGTGACTGGCAATTATTATCACACTGGGATTCAATTACACTTAAGACACATCCTCCTCCTTGATCACACAAAGAACTTTGTCCCTTAGTGCCCCCAGGACCTCAGTAACTGTGACAAGGGCTATTACTGTCAAGTCTCTTCCCAAACCAATGACAGCCTGTTCTTGCCATCTGTTGAGGAATAATACCTTTACCTATAGGACCAGGGAGGTTGGCAGTTACCAGCAACTAGGATCCAGCTTCAGGGAGAAGTCTAGACAAGCCAGTGGGACCAAAAAGAGTGGAAAGCAGCTGTGCGGCCATTGTGCCGCATCTGTTGGTCCTCAGGTCTCCCTGTTAGCCACAATCACTACAAACCCCACGCAGGATTCAGCGGGCCTCCCATCTCTGCAGCCAGCATGACATTCACCAGGCTCCCTTCCTACCTTTAGGCTCTACTTTGGGACATGTGACCAGCCCATTCTGCTGATTTTGTTAGAAAAAAAAAACGAAGAGAAAGGGCCAGTGTAATCATTCAACACATTTATGGGGAGCCCATTCTATTCGTGGTAACAATCTGACTAATGGATTCATTGGAGGAGTTCACTGAGCCCCGACTTTGTTTTCCATGGGGTACATTCCCATTCACTTAGTTTCTAGTCACCCACGGAAAGTACCAGAGTTCCCCTTACGCATTTATTTCAACCCAAGGCTCTCATGGTAAAGATGTTAAATGTTTCTCAATGCTAGTTGCCCCAAAAGAGAAAGATCCATCCTCATTTCACATTATATTTTTGAGACAGGGTTTCTTGTAGCCCAGGTTGACATTAAACTTGCTATAAAATCAGTGCTACCCTTGACTTTCCGATCCTCCTGCCTCAACATCCTAAGTACTGGGCTTGCAGGCACCCTCCACCATGTTGGACCCTTCAATTTCCCATTGGGACCTCAATTCTCCCATCTCTGAGAGGAGAAGTTAGGATGGATGATATCTAATGACATCTTATCCCTAAAAGCGCTGGGTTCCAACACTGTGCAGCAAATGGCCTGCCTTCCTGGCCTCAGGGAGAGGAAAAAGGAACCACTATGGGGCCCAAACAAGGCTCTTCTGGGGAATGAATGGGTAGGGGTGGCACTCTGGGTTGAGAGTTGTTTAATCTAGGATCTAGACTAAGAAGAGAAGCCAGTTCTGGTGGGGCACACCTGGAATCCCAGCACTTGAGAGGTAGAGACAGGAGGATCGGGAATTTAAAGACATTTTCACCTACATACATAGTTGAAGTCAGCTTGGGTTACACAAGACTCTGTCTCAAAAAATAAAATATCTAGACTTGGAGGGGAAAGGGAGGTGTCTAAATGGAGAATTTCCTGAGACATAACCTCGTTTTACAGAACACTATTTCTTGGGAGATGTAAGCAGACATCTTCTTACCCTGGATAGGGAACCAACAACAGATCAAAGTAAAGAGAGTGCTGAAGTCCAACTTGGGGAGCCAGTGAGTTTACCGGGGTTACTTGCAGAAGTAGGAATGACTCAAAAGTCAGCTGCCTCACAGAAAGCCTACCCATCCAGCTCATGAAAGCTTAAAACCCAGAGCTAACGTCACTATGTCCCTTTCAGGTAGCTCAGTAGTTAAGAAAATATCTCATCTGGGCAGCCTGGTGAGTCTAGGCCTCTTGCAGGCAGCCTGGCTGTAAGGTCTCAGACACTGAGACAGATTGGCAGCAAGATTTGTTTAATACCACGGACAGACAGACAGACAGATAGATAGCAACTTGTGGGGAACTCTCAGATCCCAGCACCAGAGACAAACAGTATGGTGGGGTCATGGAGGGAGGACATGAAGACCCAAAAGTGTCAAAAGTAGAAGTTCCTTCTTGTACCCTCCATAGGATGGCGGAGGTTTCACCAAGCCTGCAGCAAGGCTCTTTGATTCTCAGGAAGGAGGTAGAGAAGAGGGTGGCTACCAACACCCCTTTGGTGGGAACTCCCCCACCTCCTATCCCTTAATCCCCACCCCCACTGTGAGAGATCCTAGTTCCAGGAAGCCTACCAGCTAGGGACTCAACAGTCCTGTCCCAGTAGGCTGTGTCCCCCATCTGTGAAAGTAGAAAGGCTGCTGCAGGGTATTGTGGCCTGAGCAGTGGCTGGATTCCAGCCTTTCATTCATACACTTGTCCCATCTCCTCAGCAGCCCTTGCTGTTTTTAGAAAATTGGAGGTGGGTGGTTTATTAGTGTTGTGTTTTATAAAAAAGATAGAGAAATTAGGGATGTTTGGTGAAGTATCCACAGCACCAATGTTGTGTTTTATAAAAAGATAGGAAAGGAGGAATATGTTTGGTGGAGGCATAGTATGGTGTAGGGGAAGGGGATGGCTATGTGGGTCCATGCTGAGGCATCCCCCGCCCCCTTGAGGTACCAGCCAGGCAATGGTATAGTATAGATAGTATAGATAGAGTTTATTCAGGGCATGGAGAGGGGAGTTGAGAGAAAGACAGAGGGGGGTGGGGAGGGAGAAAGGGAGGGGGAAGGAGAGGGAGGGGAATAGAAGCCAGCCATGAGCACATGGAGTTGGGGGGGAGGGAATGGGGAGAGAGAGGGAGCAGGAGCAAGAGGGCAAGAGAGTGAGGAGGGGGCAAGCAGCCCCTTTTATAGTGAGTCAGGCACCGCTTGACTGTTGCCAAGCAACTGTGGGGTGGAGCCTAAACGAAATGCCAACAAATAGTACATCTGATCAGTTTCAGGGACTTCCTGAGTCTCATCAAGCTTCTATGCTGGATGAAATATTTTAACTGGAGCAGATTGCTGTAGGACTCCTGAAGAGGAATGGAATTCTTCCTGAGAAGATAGAGAATGGGAAAAGCCTGTGGCCCATAGATTTCATGTGAGCACAGGTCCCAGGCCCTTGTCCCTTCTACTCCCCAGACTTATCATACTTCGTGCTCTCACTTTGATTGTGGTGTCCCAAAAGATACTGAGGTGGTTCCATTGCTGGTATTTTCAAAGTCAACTGATTTGACAAGAGGGTCTTTGAAGATTATGAAGACACAGTCTCACAGCCGGGCGTGGTGGCGTACGCCTTTAATCCCAGCACTTGGGAGGCAGAAGCAGGCAGATTTCTGAGTTCGAGGCCAGCCTGGTCTACAAAGTGAGTTCCAGGACAGCCAGGGCTATACAGAGAAACTCTGTCTCGAAAAACAAAACACAAAACAAACAAACAAACAAAAAGACAGTCTCAGGCCAGGCTAGAAGATGCACACATACCCTGGGCTCTGCACACTGTCTCCTTTTGCTGATGATTCCAGTTCGTGGAGGGCTGAAGCAGGAAGAGGGAGAGAGCAAGGCTAGTGTTTCAGTCAGTGGTTCAATTCCTGCACATAACACCATGACCAGAAGCAAGTTGGGGAGGAAAGGGTTTATTCAGCTTACACTTCCACATTGCTGTTCATCACCAAAGGAAGTCAGGACAGGAACTCACACAGGTAGGAACTTGGAGGCAGGAGCTGATGCAGAGATCATGAAGGGATGTTCCTTCCTGGCTTGCTTCCCCTGCCTTGCCCAGCTTGCTTTCTTATAGAACCCAGGACTACAGGGATGGTACCACCCACAATGGGCCCTCCCTCCCTTGATCACTAATTGAGAAAATGCCTTACAGCTGGATATCATGAGGCATTTCCTCAAGGGAGGCTCCTTTCTCTGTGATAACTCCAGCTTGTGTCAAATTGACACACAGACTAGCCAGTACCACTAGTCTGCACTACATAAAGAGATCCCATTTTAAGAAACAAATCTATCAGTAGAGCGTCCTGACTCAGCATGACTGTGTACTTCTAAATGGGGAAATTCAGATCTTAATACACAGGTACAATTCAGAATGATGCTTCTACAAGCCAAGGCTTGTCAGCAAAACCTGAGAGCTGGTACAAAGGCCTGGAAGAGTCTCCCTCATAGCCTATAGACGAAAGCAACTCTATCCACACCTGGATTACAGATTTCTTGATTCCAGGACTGTAAAATAATAAAGTGCTGTTTGCATAAGACACCTAGGAAGTACACACAAGTCTTGGAACAGGAACATACAGGATATGTTTAAGCCTGAGAGGGCTACCATCCTTTGATTTCGGAGGCCAGCTTTTCTCTAGCCAGCGCTGCCTCTCGCCTCTTTCGAGCTCCAGTGGAATGAGAAGGAGGGTAAGTAAGAAGGTGTCCATACCATGGCTCCTACAAAGCAGACTGCCCGCAAATCCACCGGTGGTAAAGCACCCAGGAAACAACTGGCTACAAAAGCTGCTCACGAGTGCGCCCTCTGCTGGAGGGGTGAAGAAACCTCATCGTTACAGGCCTGGTACTGTGGCACTCCCTGAAATCAGACGCTATCAGAAATCCACTGAACTTCTGATCCGCAAGCTCCCCTTTCAGCGTCTGGTGTGAGAAATTGCTCAGGACTTCAAAATATCTGCGCTTCCAGGGTGCAGCTATTGGTGCTTTACAGGAGGCAAGTGAGGCCTCTCTGGTTGGCCCTTTTGAAGATACCAATCTGTGTGCTATCCATGCCAAACGTGTAAGAATTATTGCCAAAAGATATCCAGCTAGCACGCCGCATATGCGGAGAATATGGTTAAGAGTCCACTATGGGCCGGGCCTGGTGGCGCATGCCTTTAACCCTAGCACTCGGGAGGCAGAGGCAGGCGGATTTCTGAGTTCAAGGCCTGCCTGGTCTACAAAGTGAGTTCCAGGACAGCCAGGGCTATACAGGGCTATACAGGGCTATACAGAGAAACCTTGTCTTGAAAAAAAAAAAAAAAGAAGAGTCCACTATGAGGGGAAACATTTCATTCTCAAAAAAAATTTTTTCCCCTCTTTTTCCTGTTATTCAGTAGTTCTGGATGTTAGATATTTTCTCCATGGGGTCAAAGGTACCTAAGTATATGATTGCGAGTGGAAACATAGGGAACAGAATCAGGTATTGGCAGTTTCTCCATATTCATTTGTGTGTGAATTTTTTAAATAAATGCAAGATGTAAAAGCATTAATGCAAGCAAAATGTTTCAGTGAACACATTTCAACAGTTCAACTCTATAACAATTATAAATAACTTGTTAACATTTTCTGGGAAAAAAAAAAAAGACTGCCCTCTACACAGATACAGAGGAAGGTGGGCGTTGCACTTGGGAAATGTAAATGCCTACAACTAGAGTCACCTGCTCACAGAGGCAGCCTGTCTGCCTGCCTCTCCCAGCTTGTTTCTTTCTCTGACTCAAACCTTCCCTCCAGACATGTTTGCCTTCTCCCCAGTCCACCACAGACTTACCTCTGCCCCTCTGCAACCTTGGCCTCAACTTGGGCACACTCACTGCACCTGTACTCTTTCTTCAGGGCCTAAGGGCACTTTTTGAGGGATCCTGACTGTTTCTGCTCTACCTGAACCCCAACTTGTCTCCTGACCCCCCATTAACAGCCACCACCTCTTCCCCTGCTTCTGCCATTCTTGCTTGATGGTATGTATACCCTTCAGCTTTCCCAAGTGTTGTAGCCTTCCATTGTGTCTTAATTAGTGATCTGGTGTTGCATAGGTAAAAAAATTATCTCTGTCTCTGTCTGTCTGTCTGCCTGCCTATCTATCTACTTACTTGTTTATTGGTTTATATCTTTGTGATAGTGGGGATAGAACAAATGATTTATGCATACTGACCAAGTGCTCCATCACTGAACTTCACACACCTCATCCAGACCTTTCATCCTGCCTCTTGAATGTAGCAAGTTCCTCCCCGACTGGATACCTCTATTCTTCCCATGTAGGGCACTTCCCATGGACCTTTACAGAGCTACCTCTCTCTCATCTTCTAGATTCTAAGATCTTTTCTTAGAACCCTTTCCTGGTCCTTCTCCATGAAAAGGTGCCCTTCAAAGCACTTATTTTCTGAAATCACCTGCTTATGTTGACCTCAGTCAGACAGCAAAGCCCAGGCAATGAATTCAACAGAAATCATTCAAATTGGAGGCCAATAGAGATTAGGGACACACTGGCAAGATATGGTCCAAATTCAAGAAACCAACTCATACAGGGGGAGCAGTAGAGAAGAAGGAAACGGACAAGTCAGGAAACTAGAATGGGGGAACGTGACAGAGGATAGTGACTGGGGGATGGTATGGCCGGGGAACCAGAGCCAGAGAGGAGACGTGATACCAAAGGAGATATCGGATATTGGGGATGAGGGGTGTACTGGCTAGTTTTGTGTCAACTTGACACAGCTGGAGTTATCACAGAGAAAGGAGCTTCAGTTGGGGAAGTGCCTCCGTGAGATCTAGCTGTGGGGCATTTTCTTAATTAGTGATCAAGGGGGAGAGGCCTCTTGTGTGTGAGACCATCTCTTGGCTGGGAGTCTTGGGTTCTATAAGAGAGCAGGCTGAGCAAGCCAGGGGAAGCAAGCCAGTAAAGAACATCCCTCCATGGCCTCTGCATCAGCTCCTGCTTTCTGACCTGCTTGAGTTCCAGTCCTGACTTCCTTTGGTGATGAACAGCAACGTGGAAGTGTAAGCTGAATAAACCCTTTCCTCCCCAACTGCTTCTTGGTCATGATGTTTGTGCAGGAATAGAAACCCTGACTAAGACAAGGGGTGATGCAAAGAAGAGGAGGAAGAAGCTAAACCTGGGCAGGGCTAGCTGGCAATGGACCATGGGAAATGTAGTCTTCAAGACAGTGTCCTCTAGAACAGTGGAGCAAGGTAAAGCAGGGACAGATCTGAGAGCTTACTGCGATGAGCTGTACACTTTGTTCACCCAGTCCCCTGCAAATGCTTGAGATTCTCAAGGATGGAGCCTGTTGTTTTTCCTCCCCAGCACCTAGAGAGGTATGTGGGTACAGAAAGCTTTCAATACATGTGACAGTGAAGGATGGAACAT
Source organism: Mus minutoides (assembly GCA_902729485.2). Classification (NCBI taxonomy): domain Eukaryota; kingdom Metazoa; phylum Chordata; class Mammalia; order Rodentia; family Muridae; genus Mus; species Mus minutoides. The sequence continues at coordinate 2,111,748 of LR749678.1, read as the reverse complement.
TAGATAGTTGTTAGTTGTGGATAAATAGAACCACACTCAGTTTGGTTGTGATGATTGGGCCTGGGGAGCAAGGGATTACATCCAGAATCAGTTCGGAACACACCCAGACACCAAACTCTCAGCACAAAAGAGATTTCTTACCCCAGAGAGGCAAGCAGGGATGAGGGCTGCTTCCAGATCCAGCAAAGGCAGCCTCCATTGTCTTAGCAGAAGTGATTTTTAAGGAAAAAAGGGGGAGTCTGTGCTAGGATGAATTGGTAAGTCCTGAGTGAGCTGGCTAGCTAGTTTAGCCAGATAACAAATTTTGGTTGCTGAACCTTGGTGTTTGGTCACTTTAAAGTGGCACTTTAAAAAATAACTTACTTTTTCCAACTAGATGGCTCAGCAAGTAAAGGTACTTACCACCAAGTCTGACTACCAGAGTGGGACCATTGGTTCTCAAAGAATAGAAGGAAAGAACCAACTCCTGCAAGCCATCCTCTCACTTCTGTATGCTCCGCGTGGCAGACACACACAGTAATGAACTAATTCATGAAATTTACTTTTTAAAAATAGCTCTTCTGTCCTTTACTTTACCATTGCCTTGCTGTTGACAACGAACAACATGCCTTTGCAATGCTGGTGTCAGTTGATGCTCTAAACACCTCTGTGATCTCAAGATTAACCATTAATTACTGAGATCTCACACGTGCCTGGTCCTGCCCCAGAGCTATCCCCCTATCAATTCCCTTCGCCCTTACAGATCTTTAAAGTTGATGTTAAAGATGAGGAAATAGAGACCCGGTTAGCCTAAGTGACATGCCACAGGTCACATGGTGGTATATGGTAGAGCTGGACTCTAACAAACCATTTGGCTGCAGTTAGCCACAACCTGGCGAGAGGAGTTGCATGTGTTGTTTGTTCTGTGAGATAACTAGATTGGTGACATAAGATTGCAGGAAGTTAGGTGACAAATGGGAGTTCCCCTGGGTCACAGGAACACAGCTTCATCTCTCTCTACTGTACAGTTTTTGTTATTGTTTGGTTGGTTGGTTTTGGGGCTTTTTGTTTTGTTTTGGTTTGGTTTGGTTTTTTTCTCCATATATCCCTGACTGTCCTGGAACTCACTCTATAGTCCAAGCTGGCCTCAAACTCACAGGGGTCCACCTGCCTCTGCCTCCTGGATGCTGGGATGAAAAGTGTACACTGTGCAGAGCTTTTATTTTTCCTTCATTTAAATTTTTCTTTTTTTCTTTTTCTTTTCTTTTTTTTTTTTTTTCCAAGACAGGGTTTCTCTGTGTAGCCCTGGCTGTTCTGGAACTCACTCTGGAGACCAGGCTGGCCTCGAACTCAGAAATCCGCCTGCCTCTGCCTCCCAAGTGCTAAATTTTTCTTTACTCTTGAGAATTTAATGCATGTATAGAGTGAAATATGATCCTCTCCACTTCCATGCTCCCACCTCCCACTCTTTCCATAGCTTCACCAATGTGCCTCCCTCCCAGCTTCTTGCCTTTGTCTTCTGTGAACCACCCTCTATGTCCAGTCAGTGCTGCCTACACCGGCACAGGAGTGCTGTTATATTCTTCCAGTGACCACATCCTCCAAAAAACAAGACCCGCCCACCCCAGCAACTACCAATTGTCAGTAGCTCCTCAGTAAGGGGTGGGGCCTGGAGAAACATCCTCCACCCCCCACCTAAGCTGGAATTTTGGTTGACTGGATCCTATACTGGTAGCTACAGCTGCCAAGTGGGTTCCTGAGTACAATGGCCATGTCATGTCCGGAAGACAGCATTTCTCAGCGTCCCTCCATCCTCTGGCTCTAACGTTCTTTCTGCATCCGCTTCTGGGAGATTCCCTGAGCATTGATGGTTTCAGGGTTAACATAGATGTCCCCTTTATTTTTGGTTTCTACACCATGACCAAAAACAATTTGAGATCTTGTAACCCAGGGACTATCCCTCAGGCTAGGAACGAAAGACAGGAACTTGGCAAGAACTGCATCAGAGGCCGCAAAGGAAAGCTGCTTACGGCTTGTGCTGCATGGGCTGCTCAGCCTGCTTTCTTCCACAGCCCAGAGCCATCTACCCTAAGTGAGCTTGGTTCTTCTACATCAATAAAGAAAACGCCCCACAGGCTTGCCCACTGGCCAATCTGGTTAGGGGTATTTTCTCAATTGAGGTTCCCTCCCAAATAACTCTAGTTTGTGTCAAGTTGACATCAAACTAGCCAGCTCACAGACTAAGCACTCAGTCTCTGTTCTCAGCAATTTTCCGTTTATACTTCTCTGTACTGACTGCTGCCTATTGCAAAAAGAAGCTTATCTGACCAAGGACCCTGCACACACCGACTGCAGGTCATAAAGGAATCAACCTCAAACCAACCAGAAAAATGTCCTCTCTGCTGGCTAGCTTTCATCAAGCCGGAATGTGCCATTCGGGTTACTAGGGGACAAAAGACATCAGTAGTCATTCCCAGCACTGGCCCCCCAGCACTGGCCCCCCAGCACTGGCCCCTGCATGCTGTTATTCTGACCTGCTAGGCAAAAATGTGCCCACTGGTACAACAGTGAGCAGAATTATTATGGGATAACAAAACCCTTTATGATTGGATTTGAAGCCTGTTCCAGAGGAGGGATTTCATGCCTGGTTACTATAATCTTGGTCAAAGGCCTGTGGTGCATGGCTGGGGGTGGGGTGGGAGTGGGGTTAGAAACGGATGGAAGGCCCCCAGAGTAGAACCTGCTATTGTTATCTCACTGAACAGCCCTGCTGCCAAATTGCCTTCAGGGATTTTCTGTTTTTTTCCCATTTTTTTTGTGACAATGTCTTTATAACTAATATATATATATATATATATATATATATATATATATATATATATATATATATACTACGAAGTGAGCTAAGTATAAAAACTGAGAATTATCACGATACGTGAAGACATTCAGGGTCAGAAAACTCTAGCCTGTCTAAAACCAGACAGCTGACAGATGGGCAGATCAGGATTTGAACTCAGGTCTCAGTTACTTTGCAGGCAGGGTTCTTCCTGCTCCCCTAGGCCATCCTGACTCATCTGTCTTTCCTGGAACAGAAACAGGAATCAGATAATACTGGATTGTACTGGCTGAATGTTCCCGGATACAGAGGTTGAGTTCTGTCCCACAAGGGTCTGCTGTTCCATTTTAGCTCTTGGAGCTAGGCTGAGAAGGCACACCATTGGCTGTCCTTAGGCACGTCCAGCAAAGGGAACAAATCAGTCCAGGGCCAGGGCCCCAAAATGCAGCCTAGCTTCAGAGGACTCCCTGTGTCCCTGGATTTCTCTGTGGGAAGGACTGGGTTGCTGAACAGTGATCTCTCTTATGCAAAAAAAGAGCATCTACTTGTTTAAAAAAACTATAAAACAACTCTCCCCTCTCAGGGAGGATAAAGGCCCAGCTCATCCACTACTTCCCAACAAAATCGGATCACACATCTGTGTCCTACAGTTGATCGATTTATAGGCACCCGTCCCAAATGTGAGAGTGCATGTAGCTTCAGAGACAGCGGGGTCTGGGTCCTTTCCTGTACTATCTATCTTTGAGCCTGGAATATAGCTCATTTTTGCTCTCAAGTTCAAGGTACACGGCAGGGGAGTCAAGGAGGCAGGCGCTTGTAGCAGCTTGTCACATCACATCCCACAGTCAAGAAGCAGAGAGTGATGATTGTATGTACGCTTATTCATGTCCCGCTCATGAACACATGCAAGTCCTCAGCCACACATCCCCAACCACAGGCGACCAGCACACACAAGTACCTAACTCCCTTTCTCCACTTAGGGTCCTAGGTTGCAGCCATTAATTAATGCAATCAAGATACCCCCCCCCCAGAAGTCCATCTCCCATGTGATTCTAGTCTCTGTCAACTTGATGACAGCCACAAGTGAAGCACTACAATCCCACCCTCGTCAACTTGGCTCAAATACGTCACCTTTAAGCTGTACACTTCTGCACTTGTTCATAGTGCAGACCATGTCATAATGTAAAATGAATTCATCATCACTTCCTGACTGTGGGGATGATGCGACCAGCTGCTTCAAGCCACCCCCACCCCCCACCACTTCCCCTTTCCCACCAGGAGCATATGAATTTGCTTTCTATTGCTGTCATAGAACATTTCGACTAAAAGCAGCTGGGAGAAGAAGAGGTTTACCTGCCTTACATTTCCCAACCATGGTCTGTCATGAAAGGAAGACAAGGCAGGAACTCAAAGCAGGAACCGGAGACACGGACTGGAACAGTCCATGGAGGAATGCTGCTTACCAGCTTACTCTGTGTGGCTTCTGCAACCCTGCTTTCTTATACAACTTAGGACTACCTGCCCAAGGGTGACACCGCCTGGAGTGGGCTGGGCCCTCCCACTTCAATCATTAGTCAAGAAAATGCCCTTACAGACTTGTCTACCGTCAGGTTAATTTGATGTAGGTTCTGTGGCCTAGGTGGAAAGTTAAAGCCTAGGTAACTGTTACCTGTCCAGCCTGCCATTTTGTGCCGTTACTAATGTCATAAGGAAATGGCCTCATCTGCTGTTACTAGGATGTTCTGTGCTTTGGTGTTCTTGAAGGCCAACCACAACAGAAGTCAGTTAGACCTACTTTGTATAGTTAGCCACAATAAGCTTGGACCCAAACCAACCACCCAGCAGCACCTCCTGCACCTGTGGGTGAGCTTCACCTGGAATAGACCCCAGCATGAGAGACACACCTGCACCTATTTAGAATAAGAATTCCACTTTGAGTAGTGATCGAATCAAAGTTCTCCAGACTTTTCCTGGGACATGACATCCTACTTGGCAGAAAGAGGCATGTACGTGGTAACTGACACTCTGGTTGGTAAGTTAAGACATGAATGTTAGACAAGGCAAGTCCCCTGCCGCATGGGGGCAAGTCCTAACCAATGGGAACAGGATAAATGTACAACTAAGATATGCTCCTAAGGAAATCCCCTGTCCCCAAACCCTAACTGGTGAAATAACTCGGCACAGATGTTTTTAGATCCCAGACTTCCCTATAGGGTCTCACTTAATTCAATGTCACAGCCAGTCCCGAGTCTGAACTGTGGCCCTGATAGATCAGTCTTGGGTGTGGCATCTAAGAACCCATCCCTATTTGATTGAGATCTGTGTTTGAGCAGTTTGTGGGGGTGATTCCCAGCCCCCAACAGGTTTCCTCTTCTCAGATGTCCCTAGCTTATGTCAAGTTGACAATAAAACCAACAGCACAATGATGGAATGCACCTTAAACTGAGAGCCAGAACGAACGGAACCCTCTCACCTTTAAATTGTGTTTGTCTGGGTATTTGATCACAGCAACAATAAAGAAATTGAGCCATGAGACTTCTGGACATGAACAGCTTACCCCAGTGTTTAGAGCTAAATGAACAATTGGTTGGTCAGAACACTCACCCTCTCATTTCAGGGGCTTTGAAAAGAAAAGGCAGTCACTGATTTTATTCTTTTATTTACTGTGAAAGGTGAGGGTCATAGAAGCCATCAGGGATGTGATTAATCTGTCACTTAAAATCTTTTTTTTTTTTTTTTTTGCTTCCAAATATGCACATTTGTTGATCCAGGCACTAGAGGCATAAAAGGGGCCGAGGAGACAATTCAATGAGTAAAGGTTGCTGTGCAAGCCTGGGAAAGCAAGTTCATATTCCCAGCCCCCACGTAAAACCTACACTCACTGGCTTTCATCTCTAATCCTGGTTCTGGTGTGATGAAAAGTGACACGGATCCTGGAGGCCTGCTTGCCAGCTAGTTTCTTTGAAACAGTGAGAGACTTTTTCTCGAGAGAGAGAGAGAGAGAGAGAGAGAGAGAGAGAGAGAGAGAGAGAGAGAAGGATGCCAGATGTTGGTCTCTGGCCTCCACATGTGAATGCACCTTGGAGTGCACAGAAAACACATGTGCACACACATGGTCACATACAAACACACAAAGGTATAAGATCTGCCCTAGAGGATCTCCAAGTCTTAATGCAAAAAAGAGATCAGATAAAGGTGGTGGTTGTTGCAGCTTTGCACCAAGAGCCAATGTTACAGGAGAGCCAGGGAAGAATACCAGGCTAGCATGGAAGGCTGTAGGGCACTCCAGGCCACTGTAGGACTCCAGGTTAGGTTCTTATTGCATAGGGCTCTGGCCATGAGAAATTCTGGTGCATTGAGGGAGATCCCTAATGCTGGAAAGAGTAGTGGGGGTGAGCCTTTGAGGCTTAAAGGGGCAATGATGGAAAGGTATGTCCAGAGGAACAAGGTTCTGAAATACACACACACACACACACACACACACACACACACACACACACACACTCACACTCACAAACACTGCCATTTGCATTGTATGGATGCATGCATCTATGTACAGGAGTATTCTGAGCCCACAACAAGGCCTAAGGCATATTTCCTGGCTCCCCACAAGCCACACGTGCAGTGGTGCTAATGGATACAGAGTTGCTTACGTATTCCAGGCCACAAAAGTGGCTACTTGGAAGTACTTTGGGGTCCACTTTGCTCAGCCGCCTCTCCCTAAAGAATCCACACAGTCAAAAGAGGGCTATTGCTCCAGCTGGACCATGGCATTGGGCTGAGCCAGGGACGGATAATGGAAATAACAGGCTTTCAGTAGGATCGCAGGCCAAACGGGGGATCTGGTCGTGAGCTCATGCCCACTCCACCCAAGCTGGTGGGCCCAGCCTCTGACTATATGAGCTTTGAGTCACTGTGGATGTATTTTAAAGGTGATCAGTGAACAGATTAGTTCTTCTAAATTGACAGACAATTTACAGCAATATAAACAAGAGAGAGCTAAGAGAGAGCGAGAGAGCAGCCATTAGGTTGCAGATCTCATTAGCCCTCTGTGCGTTCCTTCCGCCAGGCATGCATTAGGGCAAAGGTCTAAGACCATCTCAAAGACTAAAAGAAAATTCCACTGCTCCTTGATCCTCACCTCCTCTGGACAGATCAGCATAAAGTGGAGGCCAGGAGCCAGGGGTGAGTTCCCACCCTCTATCTGCTGATTCTAATTATGATCGCCAGAACACACAGCGCTCTCGCTCGCTCTCTGTGGGTCTCTGTCTCTGTCTGTCTGTGTCTCTCTCAGTCTTCAGCTTGCAGCCCTGTAGGTACCGCCCGTCCGCAGTCGAGCCTGGGCAACCGAGGCTGCTGTGTGCCAGGTCGTCAGGCGAGCACCCTTCCCGACAGGTGACCCCACTTTCCCAAGGCCCCAGAGCGCGGCTCTTCCTCACCTGTCCAGTCCTCCCCCGTGCACCTCACGGGAGTCTGCGAAACTGGCCCTCACCACAAGGGGGCGAGTCAGGGCAGAATGAGTAGTTCTCCCTCCCTTTCCCCAGACTGTTCTGAACACCACTTATTTGGGTTGTTTATGTTTCCCTCTTCAGTGGCAGGTGAACCAATCCAACCCGGCAGCATTCAAGGCTTCAATACACAGGACTTGGGGTCCTCAGCCTCCATATGACTAAAAGAACACGTTTTGATTTCTGTTTTGAGACACTGTCTATAAAAGCAAGTTTTGGTTTTTTTACTTTGACACACTGCACATAAAAACAAGCACACAAAGAACTATGGTCAGAAGTGCGGTTTTCCTGCAGCTTGTTCAGAGAATATAGCGAGGGAGCAAAGCCACTGCTGGCACTAGGCACTAACGCCTTCCACAGAGCCTTCAGTGCTCAAGTGGGATCTTAAGGGCGCATAGGAATTCCTTAGAGAAAGGACTACAGGATAATTTCTAGTCAGCATATACGTATGTCCGGGTGTACAAAGACCTGGATAGACAGGCCTGGGCCAGTGTGAAAGTGTCCACTGGATAAGTTTTATAGAGGAGGTTTAAGGCAAGCTGTGAGTAAGCACATGGCTCAGTTGGTACTGTTTGCCTAGCATGCACGAAGCCCTAGGTTTGAATCCCAAGCACCACATAAACTGAGCACGGTGGCATGCGCCTGTAATCCAAGCACTTAGGCCGTGGGAGCAGGAAGACTGGAGTTCTAGGTCACTATTGGATACATAGTGAGTTTAAGGTTAAGGCCAGTTGGGGATTCAGGCACCTGATGCCCTGCAGGGAAGGTAAGATGAGGTGGAGGGAAAGGTAGAGAGATAAAGAGATGTGTGTGTGTGTGTGTGTGTGTGTGTGTGTGAGAGAGAGAGAGAGAGAGAGAGAGAGAGAGAGAGAGAGAGAGAGAGAGATCTTCTGACCTGGGAGTCCTAACGGTTGTGGGTTGAGGACAGACCAAATGGGCCACATTGAGAAAGGGGAGATTTCTGTTCACAAGTGTGCCACATACCATACTGTAGAAAGAAAAGAGACAATCATGGTCAGTGTGGGTGGAAAACAAGTCAGATTCTCCAACATAGATGCCAAGAGCAAAGTCCTCATCTGGAAAACCCAACAGTGCAAGCCTGGACTGGAAATGATCTCCACCAGTAGGAAGAGGCAGGTTTAGTGACTAATCTTTAAAAGGCCACTCATGAGACAGTTTCTATCCCAACACAAATGTCTTCTGCCTTTTAATGAACCATGATCTACCTCATGGACCAGAATTCAGACTGTGGATGGCAAACAAGATTTTTGTTGATTCTGGTTTAAATAAAATTAGCTTGTATCAAAGGTGATTGATTATATATATATATTTACAGACCTGCAAATACAAATACTGTCAACATTTCCCCCTTTCTAAAGATGTTTGGACTTAATTAGGAAATGTCCAACTTTGTAAAAAGTTGGGGAATGCCACCTGGAAATCTGCTGAAGATTGGTTTTAGTTACATAGTTACTTATATGGGGAAGGCCCTCCCCAATGTCTCAAAAGCAAGACTTGTTCCAATTTGTATTCATTAGCCAGGAAGAGATAATGGTTAAAAACAAAACAAAACAAAAAACAAGAATCCGCATTGTTATTGATTACGCCAATTTAATTAGAAACATCCCATATGGGCTGGTGAGATGGCTCAGTGGGTAAGAGCACTGACTGCTCTTCTGAAGGTCCTGAGTTCAAATCCCAGCAACCACATGGTGGCTCATAACCACCCGTAATGAGATCTGATGCCTTCCCTCTTTGAAGTCAGCTACAGTGTACTTATGTATAATAATAAATAAGTCTTTGGGCCGGAGCAAGCAGGGCTGACCGGAGCAAGTGGGATTGACTGGAGGGAGCAGAGGTCCTAAAAATTCAATTCCCAACAACCTCATGAAGGCTCACAACCATCTGCACAGCTACAGTATACTCATATACAAAAAAAAAAAAAAAAAAAAAAAAAAAAAAAAAAAAAAAAAAAAAAAAAAAAAAAAAGAAAAAAAAAAAGAAAAGAAAGAAAGGGGCTGGAGAAATGGCTCAGTGGTTAAGAGCGCCGACTGCTCTTTCGAAGGTCCCAAGTTCAAATCCCAGCAACCACATGGTGGCTCACAACCATCCGTAACGAAATCTGATGCCCTCTTCTGGGGTGTATGAAGACAGCTACAGTGTACTTACATATAATTAATAAATAAATAAATAAATAAATAAGTAAATAAGAAAGATCCCATACACATCGTAAGACAATGACCTTTACTTAGTGAAGTACACTTTAATGTGGTGTATATATGACTAGGAAGTAAAGAATATCTAACATAAGAACAACATTTAGTTGGGGCTGGCTTACCGGTTCAGAGGTTCAGTCCATTACCATCAAGGTGGGAGCATGGCAGTGTCCAAGCAGGCATGGTGCAGAGGAGCTCAAATTTCTATATCGTGTTCAGAAGGGAACCAGGAGAGACTGGCTAAGGAAGATGAGGTATTAAGTTGTTTTCTTTTTTTAAAAGATTTATTTATTTATTATGTATACTGTGTTCTGCCTGCATGTATGTCTACAGGTCAGAAGAGGGCACCTGCTCTCATTATGGATGGCTGTGAGCCACCATGTGGTTCGCCTAACATTTCTTTAAAAAGCAAAGAGAATGAATTTGTGTCAGGGAGCCTGGTGGAGCAGTTTTGAGGGGTTTCCTCCACCTGGGAAAGGGGTGGTGGTGTTCCTGCAGTACCACGAGCATCCCAGGGGCTCTCCCAGCAGGCTCCTGCAGACAGGAGGTAACACCTTATTTTCCCTTAAGTGTGAAGGGGAAAACCCACCATCCGCCATGGCAACACTAATTTATGGGTCCTAGGAATTCCTTTCCCTTCCAAAAAACTTCAAGGTCTCAGCTTGTGTCAGTTTCCACTGCTCTACATTAAATGTCAAGACACATTGTTTCCTTGCTTTGAAACAAGAGTTCAGGCTGGGTCTCCGGCCTCAGCTTCCCAAGTACTGAGACTGAAGGTCAGTGCTACCAGGTCCCAAAAGTTTTTAAAAAAATATTTACCTAAAATAAATTAATCACAGGAATTTTTGAAACTATCTTTTAATAAAAAGTAATAATTTTTTGCAGGGGCTGAAGAGATGCCTCCATGGAAAAGAATACACACTGCTCTTACAGAGGACCCAAGATTGGTTCCCAGGACCCGGTTGGGTGGCTCATAACTGCAGTCACTTGAACTCCAAGGAGATCCCAGGCTTCCAGCTTTCTCAAGCACTGGCAGCCCAGTCACATATACATAATTTAAAAAAAACATAAGAACAAATCTTTTTATAAGCAAATTTCAAATAATCAGAGAGAAGTACGTCATTCATCAGATTGGAGCTTTGGCGATCTCTGTGCCTTCTGGTTCCACCAAGGATGGCTGGAGTCTCATTTCTTTTGGTCTGCTCAGTGACTCACAAATTCACTAGATCTGAAAGTCCCCAACGGCAGCCATGACAGTAATAACCAATATAGAGGCATCATTAGACACTAAAACAAGTAGGTGACAAACACGGTATTTATAAAAGGTTAACTTGACTCCCCACCAACATATCAGCTATGACACAGGTTAGCTTTGGAGGGTAGAAGCCTGGCAGGGCCACCCCCTTCAAGCAAAGAAACATCAGGAGAAATAAACTGCTCACTTCACAGTAACAATCCTCATTTTTTTCCCAACAGGTTTGTGCCCAAGTCCAGCGATGCGCAACATTTTCTGGCAGCTTTGCCTGGGAATATGGAGCAGCAAAGTCAAGATCAAAGAATGGCCAGCACTGAGACAAACTAAAGGCACAAGTAACTGGCTGGGACAGCTGCAAAACTGAAAGGGGTTCTCAGAGGTGGATGGTTCTCAGAGGTTATGGAAGTTCTTTGTTTAGTTCCATGTTCTTCTGCAAATTGAATATTATCTATTTATTATATTATATATGGTACTACATTTTTAAAAAAACGGTGCAAAATCATTTGTTTGTTTGTTTTGGTTTTTTCGAGACAGGGTTTCTCTGTGTAGCCCTGGCTGTCCTGGAACTCACTCTGTAGACCAGGCTGGCCTCGAACTCAGAAATTCGCCTGCCTCTGCCTCCCAAGTGCTGGGATTAAAGGCGTGCACCACCATGCCTGGCACAGTGCAAAATTATAAAAGCCACATTGAATTGCACTATTTCAGAACGAGTAGAAGTCACTGGGCATGGTGGCACATGCCTTTAGTCCAAGTGCCCGTGAGGAGATGCTAAGGGACCTCTGTGACTTACACAGTAAGTTCCAGGTCTATACACTTAAAACTATACATCAAAATGCTGAGAGGTTACAGACGTTATTCCAGGCTCACCAAACAACTGAATACACAGTGCCCCCCCCCAATCACTGTAAGCATTACTTCCCCAGGAAACTTTGTTTTGTTCAGTTTTGAGGTGATACATCCAGTGCTGTCATGTGCACACAATTTCTGTGACTACACAACTCAACACCTTAAAATCAGTTTTCAAATAATTTCCGGAGTTTGATATAGGAGTGGATGCTGTTGATAACCTAATCCGGCATCTGGTCAGACACTGTTTTAGTCTTTAAAGTTGCCATTTCGGTTCTAAGGACCCATGGAAGTATGGAGGGCTGTGGACAGAAAGCAGTCTGTGGTGGTTAGTTACCTGAGTTACGACCCAGGTAGGGATTCCCAATTAGCAAAGTGTCGTCTGTGTCCACGGTCTGAAATAGTGTCTCAGTCTTCCTCTTGCTGAGAGCCTTAACAGAGTTCCTCATCTGATTTTTGTTTTTACTTCCTAACTGCAATTCTGCTAGTTATGAATCATAATGTAAATATCTGATATGCAAGATATATGATATCCAACCCACTGGCCTAGACAATTAAGAACTTTAATCTGAAGACTTACGAGTAAAGCTGTTATCACCAATGTGGACGGCTATCACAGTCTGTTTTTTACTTCTAATTACAGAAGGGTTTTTGTTCTTTTTGTTTGTTTTTTTTTGTTTGTTTGTTTTAGCCCAGACTGGCCTTGAATTTGCTATGCAGCCAAGGCTCAAACTCCAGATCCTCCTGATACGTAAGTGCTAGGATTCCAAGTGTGCAACATGACCCTTGGGAGGAGGGCCTGAACAGAAGCCTTTGACTTGTGTTCAAAGCCGTGTGGAACAGAAGCCTTTGACTTGTGTTCAAAGCCGTGTGCACCAGCATCATCCCACCCCAACAGTCTTGCCTTTTCAGCCCTCTGGCCTTGAACCAAATCACCACTAGCTTTTCCAGCCTTTCTCATACTGATGTCTAAGTCTCTTACTGGTCCCATGCTTCTAGAGAATGCTGACTCAACACAAATCCTGTTAAGAGCTAANAAAAGAAAAAAAAAAAGAAAAAAAAAAGAAAAGAAAAAAAAAAAAAGAAAAGAAAGAAAGGGGCTGGAGAAATGGCTCAGTGGTTAAGAGTGCCGACTGCTCTTTCGAAGGTCCCAAGTTCAAATCCCAGAAACCACATGGTGGCTCACAACCATCCGTAACGAAATCTGATGCCCTCTTCTGGGGTGTCTGAAGACAGCTACAGTGTACTTACATATAATTAATAAATAAATAAATAAATAAGAAAGATCGCATACACATCGTAAGACAATGACCTTTACTTAGTGAAGTACACTTTAATGTGGTGTATATATGACTAGGAAGTAAAGAATATCTAACATAAGAACAACATTTAGTTGGGGCTGGCTTACCGGTTCAGAGGTTCAGTCCATTACCATCAAGGTGGGAGCATGGCAGTGTCCAAGCAGGCATGGTGCAGAGGACCTCAAATTTCTATATCGTGTTCAGAAGGGAACCAGGAGAGACTGGCTAAGGAAGATGAGGTATTAAGTTGTTTTCTTTTTTTAAAAGATTTATTTATTTATTATGTATACTGTGTTTTGCCTGCATGTATGTCTACAGGTCAGAAGAGGGCACCTGCTCTCATTATGGATGGCTGTGAACCACCATGTGGTTCGCCTAACATTTCTTTAAAAAGCAAAGAGAATGAATTTGTGTCAGGGAGCCTGGTGGAGCAGTTTTGAGGGGTTTCCTCCACCTGGGAAAGGGGTGGTGGTGTTCCTGCAGTACCACGAGCATCCCAGGGGCTCTCCCAGCAGGCTCCTGCAGACAGGAGGTAACACCTCATTTTCCCTTAAGTGTGAAGGGGAAAACCCACCATCCGCCATGGCAACACTAAATTATGGGTCCTAGGAACTCCTTTCCCTTCCAAAAAACCTCAAGGTCTCAGCTTGTGTCAGTTTCCACTGCCCTACATTAAATGTCAAGACACATTGTTTCCTTGCTTTGAAACAAGAGTTCAGGCTGGGTCTCCGGCCTCAGCTTCCCAAGTACTGAGACTGAAGGTCAGTGCTACCAGGTCCCAAAAGTTTTTAAAAAAATATTTACCTAAAATAATCACAGGAATTTTTGAAACTATCTTTTAATAAAAAGTAATAATTTTTTGCAGGGGCTGAAGAGATGCCTCCATGGAAAAGAATGCACACTGCTCTTACAGAGGACCCAAGATTGGTTCCCAGGACCCGGTTGGGTGGCTCATAACTGCAGTCACTTGAACTCCAAGGAGATCCCAGGCTTCCAGCTTTCTCAAGCACTGGCAGCCCAGTCACATATACATAATTTAAAAAAAAACATAAGAACAAATCTTTTTATAAGCAAATTTCAAATAATCAGAGAGAAGTACGTCATTCATCAGATTGGAGCTTTGGCGATCTCTGTGCCTTCTGGTTCCACCAAGGATGGCTGGAGTCTCATTTCTTTTGGTCTGCTCAGTGACTCACAAATTCACTAGATCTGAAAGTCCCCAACGGCAGCCATGACAGTAATAACCAATATAGAGGCATCATTAGACACTAAAACAAGTAGGTGACAAACACGGTATTTATAAAAGGTTAAGTTGACTCCCCACCAACTTATCAGCTATGACACAGGTTAGCTTTGGAGGGTAGAAGCCTGGCAGGGCCACCCCCTTCAAGCAAAGAAACATCAGGAGAAATAAACTGCTCACTTCACAGTAACAATCCTCATTTTTTTCCCAACAGGTTTGTGCCCAAGTCCAGCGATGCGCAACATTTTCTGGCAGCTTTGCCTGGGAATATGGAGCAGCAAAGTCAAGATCAAAGAATGGCCAGCACTGAGACAAACTAAAGGCACAAGTAACTGGCTGGGACAGCTGCAAAACTGAAAGGGGTTCTCAGAGGTGGATGGTTCTCAGAGGTTATGGAAGTTCTTTGTTTAGTTCCATGTTCTTCTGCAAATTGAATATTATCTATTTATTATATTATATAAGGTACTACATTTTTAAAAAACGGTGCAAAATCATTTGTTTGTTTGTTTTGGTTTTTTCGAGACAGGGTTTCTCTGTGTAGCCCTGGCTGTCCTGGAACTCACTCTGTAGACCAGGCTGGCCTCGAACTCAGAAATTCGCCTGCCTCTGCCTCCCAAGTGCTGGGATTAAAGGCGTGCACCACCATGCCTGGCACAGTGCAAAATTATAAAAGCCACATTGAATTGCACTATTTCAGAACGAGTAGAAGTCACTGGGCATGGTGGCGCATGCCTTTAGTCCAAGTGCCCGTGAGGAGATGCTAAGGGACCTCTGTGACTTACACAGTAAGTTCCAGGACTATACACTTAAAACTATACATCAAAATGCTGAGAGATTACAGACGTTATTCCAGGCTTACCAAACAACTGAATACACAGTGCCCCCCGCCCCCCAATCACTGTAAGCATTACTTCCCCAGGAAACTTTGTTTTGTTCAGTTTTGAGGTGATACATCAAGTGCTGTCATGTGCACACAATTTCTGTGACTACACAACTCAACACCTTAAAATCAGTTTTTAAATAATTTCCGGAGTTTGATATAGGGGTGGATGCTGTTGATAACCTAATCCGGCATCTGGTCAGACACTGTTTTAGTCTTTAAAGTAGCCATTTCGGTTCTAAGGACCCATGGAAGTATGGAGTGTTGTGGACAGAAAGCAGTCTGTGGTGGTTAGTTACCTGAGTTACGACCCAGGTAGGGATTCCCAATTAGCAAAGTGTCGTCTGTGTCCACAGTCTGAAATAGTGTCTCAGTCTTCCTCTTGCTGAGAGCCTTAACAGAGTTCCTCATCTGATTTTTGTTTTTACTTCCTAACTGCAATTCTGCTAGTTATGAATCATAATGTAAATATCTGATATGCAAGATATATGATATCCAACCCACTGGCCTAGACAATTAAGAACTTTAATCTGAAGACTTACGAGTAAAGCTGTTATCACCAATGTGGACGGCTATCACAGTCTGTTTTTTACTTCTAATTACAGAAGGGTTTTTGTTCTTTTTGTTTGTTTTTTTTGTTTGTTTGTTTGTTTTAGCCCAGACTGGCCTTGAATTTGCTATGCAGCCAAGGCTCAAACTCCAGATCCTCCTGATACGTAAGTGCTAGGATTCCAAGTGTGCAACATGACCCTTGGGAGGAGGGCCTGAACAGAAGCCTTTGACTTGTGTTCAAAGCCGTGTGCACCAGCATCATCCCACCCCAACAGTCTTGCCTTTTCAGCCCTCTGGCCTTGAACCAAATCACCACTAGCTTTTCCAGCCTTTCTCATACTGATGTCTAAGTCTCTTACTGGTCCCATGCTTCTAGAGAATGCTGACTCAACACAAATCCTGTTAAGAGCTAANGAACAGAAGCCTTTGACTTGTGTTCAAAGCCGTGTGCACCAGCATCATCCCACCCCAACAGTCTTGCCTTTTCAGCCCTCTGGCCTTGAACCAAATCACCACTAGCTTTTCCAGCCTTTCTCATACTGATGTCTAAGTCTCTTACTGGTCCCATGCTTCTAGAGAATGCTGACTCAACACAAATCCTGTTAAGAGCTAATGAGAAGTGAGGATGGAGTTTCCCAATCTTTACTCCAAGGTGCTCCCGAGTTCTCATCTACACACCCTAGAGCAGACCAAGTGTTCGAAGCCAGGAGTGGTGGTACAGGAATGGAGACAAAGCCACAAAAGATTACATGCCAGATAACAGGCCAACCAGAGCCATGTAGTGAGGTACATTCCTCCCATCTATCTAAAGCTGCATCTGTGTTGACCATGTACTTTTGGTCTCACCTAAAAGAACAGTGTAAGAACTATTCAAACACCTTCATAATGAGTATTGCAAGTTATTTGCAAATAAAGCATGGGGACTGAACAGGTTATGCACATTTTTATGTGAGGGGTTTGGGCATCTAGAGATTTTGGGCTCCTCGGAGCGGAGAGATCCTAGAAGCAACTTGCTATGGTTATCAAGGAAAGACTTGTGCAACAGATGGGGAAATACCATCTGTTGCAGATCCAAGGAGAGAAGCCCTGAAAACAGGCCATTTAAAGGCAGTTAAACAGGAAACAGCTTGACTGTGACAGGAGGCACAAGTCTGCATGACAGCTTTATGTCTGTTCCTGGAGGATGTTAGGATGGCAAAGACCATACCACACTCTTTGGTCTTACCCCCTGGGGAGTAAGAACATGATCTGAGACCAGTTATATAAACTGTTGATAGGGAAGGCTCTCTGCAAGAGATTCCCGAGCCTCCTTGCATTTCCCATTACTCAATGCTTCCTTGACAAGTCGAAGTCACTGCCCCACGTCACTGCCCTTCCCATTTCCTGTGCAAATCATCAATAGCAGCAAAAGACAGTGAAACCCAACCAAACCAGTCAAACCGCTCTTCTCTTGCCTCCCATCCCACAGTGATTACAGGCCTCCGAGCTACAGACACAGACGCACCTACCAATGCCAGTGTGCTCTGGACTAATTCTCACCATCCAACTCCAAGAACTGTAAAGCAATGGAGAAACTTCAAAGCAGCCGAAAGCCAGAAGGTTAACATACCAGACACAAGATGCTCCCAGTGGAGATGTCAAGGATTTAGGAGCTTGTGATATCCACATGAGAACCAAACTAAGTGAAGACCTTAAGTCACATCCCAGCGTGGCAAGGTAGAAACCAAAGCCCAGCCAGAGAACAAGGTAGAAACCAAAGCCCAGCCAGAGAACAAGGTAGAAACCAAAGCCCAGCCAGAGAACAAGGTAGAAACCAAAGCCCAGCCAGAGAACAAGGTCGAACATTTTCTGTGATGAATTAGGAGCTATTTAGGCTTTGTTCCAGTTATTCTAAGTAATCCCCAGCAAACCTCACATGTGCAAAACTAGAGGGCCAATGACATGTGCTCTTCTCCACCCCACAGAACCTGACGTTAGTATCATTTAAAAATGTGAAGACTGGCCCGGCAGCGGTGGCGCACACCTTTAATCCCAGCACTTGGCACTTGGGAGGCAGAGGCAGGTGGATCTGAGTTCCAGGACAGCCTGACCTGATCTACACAGTGAATTCCAGGACAGCCAAGGTTACAGAGGTGAAAAAAAAAAAAAAAAAAGTAAAGACAGCAGCTTGAGTGGTAAACCAGATTTTACTTGTATGAGCATTGCTTTCCAGCCTGATTTGGGGGCATCGGGGAGATGTGATCAGTAAGCAATCACTGGTCTCTTGTTAAATGTTACGACTTTTGGGTTGGGTACTGGAAACAGGAATTGATAATTCTGTGCCATCTATTAATTTAAGCACCTTTATAGCCTATCAGGTATTTCACCGTTGAGTCTACGTGTTAGCTGAGAACCAGGACCCTGAAGCTGGCCTCCTGAATGATATACCAACCAACTTCTATCCAGGCCAAGTCCTGGTGATGGAAGCAATACCTCTTCCCATTTAAGCCTGTATAGAAGAATCTCAAGTGGAAGTGTCCTTTCTGCTGGGTGCCAGCTGCTTGCTGTCGAAATGGGCAAGTTCATGAAACCTGGGAAAGTGATGCTGGTCCTGGCTGGACAATAAATACTCTGGACACAAAGCCATCATCGTGAAGAACATTGACAATGGCACCTCAGACCACGCTTATAGCTAAGCCCTGTTGGCTGGGATTGACCGCTATCCCTGAAAAGTGACAGCTGCCATGGGCAAGAAGAAAACTGCCAAGCAATCCAAGATCAAGTCCTTTGTGAAAATTTATAACTACAACCACCTCATGCCCACAAGGTACTCTGTGGATATCCCCTTGGACAAGACTGCTGTCAACAAGGATGTATTCAGGGACCCAGCTTTGAAACGCAAGGCCAGGCGGGAGGCCAATGTCAAGTTTGAGGAGTGATACAAGACAGGGAAGAACAAATGGTTTTTCCAGAAGCTTTGCTTTTCGTCATTAAAAAATTAAACAAAAAAATCTTTAAAAATGAGAAATGCAATGTCAGCTGTGTTGAAAATACTTTATAGTAATTCTCTGGAATCCTAGCCATCTAGTACAGGAAAACATAACAGGGTAGAACATTTCAGTACTTTTAAACAACGAAACAAAAATATTTGACTTAAAGATGGCAAGATAATTTTACAAATATAAATTCAGCCTCCTCGTATTTCCTACAGAGCAGCAAAACAATAAAAATACTAAAGATACAAGATTCAACAGGTCAACAGTTGCCTCTATTAAAGGTATTTATGAGAGCCATCTAACTTAGCAGTCACAGCAAGAGGCACGAGAGCCCACCACTCATGTGTGGTGTCTTGGCGGAGGAAGAAGTGGTCACATGGGCGGGCTGTCCTGGGGGTGTGTGGGGGGAACCATTACTCCTAGGATCTGCAGGTTTGTGTCCAAGGACAAAAGTCCCATGCCACCAACTTCTGCTGGCACTTTCCAAAGAGAAACAACAGCTGCTATTTTTATCAGCTTCCTGTGTTGGTCTTATGCTAACAATCTGAGCAGTAAGGGAGCAGACAGAAGAAATGGAAGCATTCCCCCACTCCACCCCTCTTCCCAACCCACTGCTCTTCTGCCTTGAAAGAATGCACTCTGCTTCATTCTGAGACATCTCACATGACCCACTGTGAAGCACACAGGCAATATAACATCCAACAGCCTACCAAGTTTGCAGAATACATCAAAGTTAAACATGGTACAGCATGAAGGAAAACCATGGTTTCATTTATTTTTATGGAACAGGTTATAAGCACATGACGCGAGAGCTTAAAAGTCATCACCAAGTGGAGATGAACACAGTGCAAGAGACTGCGCAGGAGGTCTGCAAAGCCATCTTCTCACACATCACTTCCTTCAATAGTCTCATTTACATCCAGGAAAAGATTTGACAAAGTCAACAAACTGATACCGGCCCCTCTTTACAATCCAATAGCCACCCAGAGAGTTCCCAAAGAAAACCCGAGATGAGCAAAACCCAAATAAAAGCCAACACTCTGATTGAGAGTTCTCTTTTAATATGAGACGAAATATCTTGATTGTATAGTTTCCAAAGTACTTTCCAGCCACATCTCCCAACCATACAAAAGTTTGCTCCCATCTTTAAATGCAGTAAAAGATGCTGGATTATAGTTCCACCCACCTTCTCTTTGAAAGCAATGTAATACTAATGGATTTAATGGTAATACATTCTTATCTAATAAAGAAAAACATCCACAAGTATCAGAAACCCAGTTTTGAAAGATTTGCATTAATTTTGAACTGAATCAGCTTTGTGTGTGTGTGTGTTTTTAAAAGGCAGCAGTTTGACTCATGACTTGCTGATCAAACACATCTCTACGGAGGAAAGGGGAGGGGGAAGGGGAGTGGATGCTGCAAAGTTTCTTCATTGGCCCCAGAAGTGCTGATTTCATAAAGGGATACATCAAAAGCAAACATGCAATGGTTGTTTTAAATCTTTTACTGCAATACAACAATGAAGTAAACAGTAATTAGACACCTACCAATTTCCCCCAAACAAACAAAAGAATGTAAACAGGAAAATAACTCTGCCTATATGTGTACAGCTTCTCAAATCATGTTAGAGGGTCTCACATTCGATAATCAAGAAATTTTAAAATAGCAGTAATTATTTTCGTTTTAAGAAAAAGCGCCCTTTCTACCCTCCCTACCCCATCCCCAGCACTGAACACGAAGAATGGGCTTCCTTCTGCATCCATTTCATACTAATGTGAAGCAGCAACGATGACTATCAATAATTTGGCATTTCTGTTTACAGATGCTCCAATTTCTCCCCCTCAATTTCAAAAAGCCATTATCCAGTGTTGCCATCAAACAGACTGCAGGTTCTAGGTAGCAAAGATTCTTTCAGAAACCAATGTTAAATCAAAGAAAGGAGAAAGCAGGGCTTCACACTAAATTTCTGGATCTAGCACACTAGAAAGAATGAAACCCAGGAAAAGTTACCTACTGCTTACAAGAATAAGGACCTGTAAAGGCGGATGTTTGGTTGTATAGTATCTTACACTGACTGTGTGGATCTGCAGCATCTGCTGACTGAAGCAGACATGCACGGTATGTATCCCTGCCCTATATCCTAGCTCCCCACCCCCACCCCCACCAACCTACTACCGTATACCAAATATTGTGGATATGAGCCCAAGTCACCCCAGACAAAATCCAGTGAACAAGGTTAGTGTAATGCACTGGTGTGAGTGTGAGGTACAAAAGAGTCCCTTCAGTCTTCATCAAAGTTCTGCTGTAGAAGAAAGTTGGCAGCCAGATTCTCATTCTTCTCACAAGCAAAATATGCTTGAATCACAAGTCCTTCAGGAAATCCTAATGCCTTTAACTGGAAAAAAAAAAAGGAAGCAATTAAATTCAACTCATCAATTATGGTGATTTAAGTCTGCTTTATATACTAGGGATTGTGACACTGCCCTTTGATACTTTAACTTCACAAGGTCAGCCTTCACTGTTCAACACTCAATTAGGGTGGAGAGAATGTTTACAACCACCCAAAAGATGTTTTTTTCATCTTTTGGGTGATTGTAAACATTCTCTCCATCCTAACTGAGTTAGAGCCGGGCGTGGTGGCGCACGCCTTTAATCCCAGCACTTGGGAGGCAGAGGCAGGCGGATTTCTGAGTTCAAGGCCAGCCTGGTCTACAGAGTGAGTTCCAGGACACCCAGGGCTATACAGAGAAACCCTGTCTCAAAGAAAAAAAAACCCAAAAACAAAAATAAAATGTTCTTAGTTAAGGAGATTAAACTAACAGGCACTCTTATGTTAAAGTACTTTCTGGTATCTACACTAAAAACCAGTAGTTAACTGACCTGATTTAAAAGTAAATGCGCACAAACAAACATGGGTATCAAATGGCTTTAGTGACAGCAGGTTTAAAAAAGGGAGAGAGCATGTGGAAATACCTTAACTTGTATAGCAACTTTTTGTGAAAGCAAAGGATTCGTTTCTTTTTTAAAATTAAATTTATTCACTTTATATCCCAATATCAATGTTTCATTTCTTAACATAGCTTGCCTTTCAATGTTGCTCTTCAGTTCCTTGCCTTAGTAAACACTTTATAGTAGAAAAATACAATGATGTATTGTGAAATGAAGATGACTGTGCTTATTAAATTTCTAGCATATTTGAATCACCAATATCAGTTAATCTCATATAAAAACTATTAAAATTACTTAAGATCTAATACTGCTTTTAGAGCCTTTAAACTCTCAAGTAGACTGACTACTATACAGAATTTATAACTTCTCAGTCAGATGAATGCCCTCCGTAACTGTCTCAAAAGCTTTCTATTACACACTACAAAGAAGACTATAAAGAACTGGAAACGGGCTGGTGAGATGGCTCAGCGGGTAAGAGCACCCGACTGCTCTTCCGAAGGTGATAAGTTCAAATCCCAGCAACCACATGGTGGCTCACAACCATCCGTAACAAGATCTGGCTCCCTCTTCTGGAGTGTCTGAGGACAGCTATAGTGTACTTACATATAATAAAATAAATCTTAAAAAAAAAAAAAAAAAAGAACTGGAAACAACAACAAACCAAACCAAAAAACCAAACCCCAATTCAGCAAAAGAAGTTATTTATAAATTAAAAATAGAAAAACTCCAAAAATGAATGTTATCTAAATTGTGTCCAAATTAAAATTGGGGTAGCTGAAATAATAGAAAAAAGTTGGGACAATTCAATGACACACTGCAGAGAGACTGAAGACTTAAAGTCACAAAGATGTTACAAATATAAAGACAACATCATGCGTACAATAACTGAGACAATTAGAGTCGCTTTAGTTCCAGACAAAACTGTTACCAGAGATGAAGGACATTTCTACCACTTAAAAGAAAGGGAACCAGGAAAACACGATAGACATATATAACAAGAGGCCAAAAACTACCAACCAAACAAACAAACACAGAAGAGAAAAATTAGCAACACTGCTGTACCTGGAGACTGCAATGTCACCGTCAGTCACAGTGTGCGGTCATACAGAGCAACATGACCACTGTCAGTCACATCGTACGGTCATACAGGGCACCAACAAGAAATCAGAGAGTAACCAGCACTATAAGGCAGCTGGTCTTGACAGCAGGAAAATGTTTAATAAGAGCATATTACTGTCTCAAATATGCATACATGTGTGTTTCTTTAATGATTGAATCTACCTTAATAAGAGTAAAACTAACTACTTAATATTAACAAGAAAACTAGTACATTTAAAACAAAAGCTGAAAAGAGTTGGGCTGGGAGCAGTAGAGGGAGGGGAAACTTCAGGATGTATATTATAAGAGAAAATACCGATAATTCAATGATAAAAAACAAAAACAAGCACATTTTAAACACACACAAAAAGATCATTAACTGACATTTAAGATGGTCATGGAAAAAAAGAAAACTGAAGATTCAAATTGCACAGAGATAAAACTGAGAAACATTCCTTCTGACAAATGAAAAATGTAATGAAGTAGTAGTAACAGAACTTTCCCAAAGGAAAAGGAGGCCCAGATAGCAATTAATAAAGTCTTCCAGCTCCTCAAACAATTGAGAACAATTCTTAAATTCTTCCAAAACTACCCTCTACTCTTTCTGTGGGGCCACAATTCCCCAATACTAAAACAAGATATCCACCACCAGGAAACTACAAAGTAATAGTTGTTATAAAACAGACAGTGGGCTTTATCTCTGGTATGCAAATGCTGCTTCTATATAGTATAAACTACTTGTAAGAATGAAAGATGATCCTTTGATAAACTTAGAAAAAGTATTTAACTTGTTATGACAAAATCTTCACACCCTGACACTGAACTTCCCTAATTGAATTCAGCAAGATTTGGGGGAATAAGATCATCACACAAAACCAAACTGTACTTGCCTGCAACAATGAACATTTTGAAAATAAAAAGAACCCCCAACAGCATCAAAAAGAATAGTTCTTAGGAATGAACTAAAAAGTAGTACAATTTATTATTATTATTATTATTATTATTATTATTATTATTATTATTATTATTATTATTAATTTTTTTTGGTTTTTCGAGACAGGGTTCCTCTGTGTAGCCCGGGCTATCCTGGAACTCATGCTGTAGACCAGGCTGGCCTCGAACTCAGAAATTCACCAGCCTCTGCCTCCCAAGTGCTGGAATTAAAGGTGTGTGCCACCACACCCGGACAAAATTTTAATTTTTAATTACTACAGCTACAGTATACCACTGAACATGCCTTGGTAAGAATTAAGTTGTTTTCTTTGTTATGAAATCATCTTACTACAGTTTCAAGACTACACCTCCCAAGTATTGCATGCTGCAATCCCAGTGCTTTTAAAATGATGGCAGAAGAATCAAGACTTCAACGTTATCCTCACCCTCATACCAAGCTGAAAGCCACCATAGGCTACTATATCAAGATTGCACAAATGACAAGTCCAAAAACCAAATGTAGGGGGGAAGAAGATACAGGACATTTCTCAAATTCATTTCCAGAGTAAGCACAATAAGGGCTCTAAACTCAGTCAAAAGTTCTACCCTTGAAACTGGACAAGCCGATCCTGAGACTTACACAGAAGAATGAATGAGGGATCTCAAACAGCCACAATTATTTTGTAAACAAAATTGGAGCACTCCACACCTTCTGATTTCATACTTGCTAATCAGTTATTCTCTGCCGGAGAAATGAGTCAATTCAAGCCAAATAGGGGGAAGCTCTGGGGATAAGTTTACCAACCTTACAGGAGTGAAGCTGACATGCAGACAAGGAGACAGAAGAAGGGCAAATATTGATTTGGGGCATTGGAGGGGAGAATTCAGAGGGGAGGGGACTAAAATGTCTGGGTTATATAGTGAAGAGCTGCTAGGTGAGAGGAAGCCCAGCCCATAAAGTTCATAAAGTTCAGCATACATAGTGGGGTATGCCAGTTATGGCCTGTAACAAACAGGTAGGGGACTGAGGGGGACTGAGGGATACTGAGAGAAACTGGAGGCCTGGTACACTTTGGTATGTTAAATATACACTTCATATTCCAGACCACTTGTCTGAAGCCTGAAAGCCTGAAAGCTTCCTCGATGTTCAGTAAAGGTGGTGAGGAGTGAGGCACTGGCCTTGATGGCTATGGATAAACATAAATCAAAGGATTAAAACTGAGCCCCAAAATAACCCCGACACATCCACGCACCACTGACTTTTTACAGGAACCTGTAACTTCAACAATGTCTTTTCAACAAATGGTGTCGGGATACATGGATATCCACAGGCAAAAAGGCAGATACTCCTTACCACAAAAACTCACAATGGATCACAGCCTACACGTATGAGCAATCTGTGAATTCTTTGAAAGAATTGGAAACCTGACTTTCACTTGGATTAAGCAATATTCTATGTAACACGAAGAAGACAGACAAAATAAAAATCACAGAAAAGAAAAAAACAGAAAAGGAAGAAAAGCTACAATGAGAAACCAATTGAGGCCAAGTACAGAAGAAAATTAAAGCCAGACATGGGCAAGCACGTCTTTATCTCAGCAAGAGAGGCAGAGATCTCTGTGAAATCAGGGCTATATCTGATTACCATCTCAAAACACTTCATAAGAATGTGATAACAATGTAAAAGATGAGGGAGAAATGGAGTTACTGATCACAGCATTGCACACAAGACATAGGCTATTGCAGGGCCAAGGCTGTACCAGTCCACTTGTTACTACAAAAAGAGATAGATGGGTAATGTCTCGTGCTTATTGTACACCACTCACATGTCATCTATATACATAATTCATATACATATTTAACATTTTGGGGACAGTAACAAAGTAAAATTTAGTATGGGAAATGAATGATTTTTAATTAGTTTGGATGTTTAGTGCTTTAGTCATATTTGATTTACTCAAGAAGGTACTTTGCTGTTACTGGGGCCAAGAAAGGACAAAAAGCAGGGGATGTGGCTAAGAGAGACAATCTCTACTGCAGTCCCTGGGACAAAGGAAAGAATGCTACAACTGCATGACAGCAGAGCCACTAGCCCAGGTGCTAGGGTGACCAAGGAACCCCAACTGTACCTAAACTCACCCGTTCTATAGCTTCTTTCTCCTGAGGTGTTACTTGAATGTAGTTCATGTGCCCACTTCCAGCTTCTGCAATTCCTCCACCGCCTCCACCGCCACCGCCACCTCCTCCACCTCCTCCTCCACCTTGACCACCTGCTTCCTGAACTGGTTCATTCAGCATCTGAATAAAATGCTCCTGGTGTTGGCTAATTTGCTGTAGTGATATAAAAAACAGAAGAAATAACTCATAATTACTGTCCAGAGGAAAAAAAGCAATCCTAAATAAAAACAGGAAAAAGATAAGCCAAGCATGAGGAAGCAGACTTTAATTAGAGCACTGTGACAGCAGAGGCAGAGGACCATCTTAGGCATGCCTGAGTCCTATAGTAAATTGAATTTCAGACCAGCTCTATCTAAAAGAGTCAGAAAGAAAGTTAGTTTTAAGTGATTTCTTATATTATTATTATTATTATTATTATTATTATTATTATTATTAAAGAAACACAACAGTTCTGAAAGGTAAATGATAGAGAAAATGCAAATTCTTCCAAAAATACTCCACTCCCAAAAATCAACATCAAAAAGCTACGAGGGTGTGGCTTAGTGAGTAAGCCATCTCTGTTCTTCTGAGGGTCCCGAGTTCAAATCCCAGCAACCATATGGTGGCTCACAACCATCTGTAATGGGATCAGATGAGGCCCTCTTTTGGTGTGTCTGAAGACAGCTACAGTGTACTCATATAAATATAATAAATCTATCTTAAAAAAAAAAAAAAAAAAAGAAAGCTCCCATGGACCTAAGTAGAGAACTTACTCTTCATGTATATATTATATTTTCCACACTAATGGGCTATTCTGTGCTGTCTGGTCTGAGCATGAAGTATGCCCATAGATAAGTTTCTAAGAGGCAATGTTCCATTCATAGAAATCTTATGAAAAGCAATTTACAAAGTTAAACACCCTCTCAGATTCTCTAATGTATTAATGTACCTGGGAAATCTGAAAGAGGAAATAAACCTTTCCCAAACTAAATTAGTTAACCTATATAAGCTGATCGATCTTTCTATCTCAATTGTTCTTCACTATGCCTATGTAGAACACAGGCTCTGGGATTAAATGTAGTACAAAGCAAAACATTCCAATCCCATTTTCCAAATTAATGTGGATCAGTCACCTGCAGCAGCTGAGGGTTCTCCCGACCTATCTGCTGCAGCAAGGCTGGAAGCAAGGAAGGATTCTGCTGGATAATTTGTCTCATCTGTTGAAATTGAGGCTGATTTCGTAAAAATTCAAGGGGGTGGCCTGAAATACACACAAACATTTTAAAATAGCAGTAATTACATGTAACAGCAGGTAGTTAAACCATTCAGACAGAAAATATTATATATGAAAAGAACCTGCCTTCGAGTGTGTTATAGAGAAAGCAAGTCACAAACTCTCCAAACCCCAATGTGCCTGCCACCTTTGCTCTAGAGAAATTATATACTAATACTAGCAAAGGACAGAATACTGAGAGGCTAGCCCACCCACAATGCCCTGTGAACCATCACACAAAACAGTGTCCTATATCAAAATAAAAGGTTGTCATGTTATTGCAGTTGCTCACAAATAAGAAACATATGCATGTTTATGGATATTTAGTCATATAATTATGTGTAATAATAAAGTGAGACTCAGGGACCAAAATTACCTAGTAGGTGGTAAACAGGAAATACTAAAGTCTGAGCCAGAGCTACTCCTCCTCTTTCTCTTGAGTCCCAATTGTTTGCCAAAATGAGAGCAAGAAGCTATCAACCCAAAACAAAAATACCCCAGCCTTTTCCAAATTAGCAGCTCAACCACTACAACTACCACCACCACTCTCTCCCCCTTTATGTACCCTGGCTGTTTGAGAACTCTGCTGCGTAGAGAATGTTCCCTCAAACTCAGATGTGTCTGCCTTTGCTTCCCAATGCTAGGATTAAAGGAGTGTGCCTCTACACCATGCCTGAAATGGTACATTCTTAGCAAGGTGAGACACCCACTTCAAGCGGACACTGAATTCCAACTGTGACTAGGCGTGTTGGTAGGAGCGAACTGGTAGAGTAAAGCTTTGACAACACTGGTGTCCAGCAGAATCTAAAAGCCAGAGACTCTCTCCTACTGTGAGAGAAGAAAAAAACACGTAAGGTTTATCCAAGCGTTCTGGGAATGAAGCTTAACCACTGAAGTATTTCACATTAAATAATCTTACACCAAAAACTCAAGACCAGCTGGGCATGGTGGCACATGCCTTTAATCCCAGCACTCTGGAGGCAGAGGCAGGCAGATTTCTGAGTTCAAAGCCAGCCTGGTCTACAGAGTGAGTTCCAGGACAGCCAGGGCTATACAGAGAAACCCTGTCTCGAAAAACAAACAACAACAACAAAAAAAACTCAAGACCATTTGACAGTCACTTACCTCCAGAAGTGGTTGTTGTAGTTGCTGTCGTGGTTGCTGCAGCTGCAGCTGCTGCTGGAGACTGAGGAGTTCCAGTACTAACAGCCTGAGGAGGAGGAGGGTCAACCACAGCCTGACTTTCTCTATCTCCAGGGATTCCCTGCCAACACAATTTCCAAATTTTAAGATCTCTCCATCTCTCTCTCTCCCTCCCTCCCTCTCTCTCTCTCCCCTCCCTTACACACACCACACCCACACACACAGAAAATATTAGACACAGCAAAACATTTGTAGCTTATTGAACATTTCATAGATGTCTGCTTATAAAATCTTACAAGTGGCCCAGATACAATGCCGTGTAGCATTTACATTACAAGGTAGCATTGGTCAACAGAATTTTCCAGTGACAGACAGATGCACTATCCAGTAAGAGTCACAACCCATGTCCACTTAAACTCTAAGAGTATCAGTAACTAAGGTGCTCAATGCCCATGAGTTCCAGGCGACTTTTGCTGCAGACAATTTCAAAACCTGACATTCCACTGTGAATGTCAGAGTTCCACAAAGAACTGCGTTTACATGAACCAGGCAATTGATGGACAAGCAACCAAGTCTCCTCCTGACCTAGTGCTTCTAAACAATTATCACCTAGGAAGTATCACACATTAAAAATAAACAAACAAACAAATGGACAAAATGGTGTGTAATGTTAATAGTTTACATTTCAAATGATGCTCTGCTTATATTTCAAGCACTTATCTTGAAATTATTACAATTTAAAGTGTACACTCAGATTTTCTACTTTGATGCAGAAGATTAAAACAAATGGGAGTTATACCCATTTAAAAATCCATCAAATTCTTATACTTTAACAGATAGTAATGAGTTTATTTCCTATTAAACTAAAGCCAAATTCAGTTAAAGAAGAAAAGCAGTGGCTAACGGGGGCTGCACTAAAGCACTCACAACAGCTATTCTTCACATAGAATTTACAGGACTGTTAGCAGATTCAGGGTCCAGAATGTCCATCAAATTCTCAAACAGAAAAAGTTAATGCTGCTTCTTCACAGAGGATAACTAAAATTTTGCTCTAAGTAATTCCTAACAGATCTAAGGTGTCAGTCTGTTATTACAAAGTCACCTTCAGCAGAACTTCACTAGTGTGAAAGGAATTACTCCAAAGAAGAACCACTTCATAAATCACCTCACATCATTTTCTAAATAAATCATTTCAGAATCTTTCCCAGAAGGTTTCATTTTTAGCAACACAAACTGTTACCATTGGGTGGGAACTTTCTAACATATGATGCTCTGCACTGGACTGTTAGCTGATCTATTAAAATCTTAATTTCTGCAGGAGTCTGAAAGAGACAAGTAAAACACACTTCTCACCATTAGAAGATATTCCACAGCTCTGTCGGGGTTGTTGAAACTGGCTCTCAGGGCTGCAATTACTTGTTCTCGTTCATAGCCCATTGACATGATCTCAGTTACCATATTCTCATAAGACTGACCTGTCACTAAACAGGTGTGTGGGAGACAAAGGGAAAAAAGCACAAGAACATTCAACAAACATTCTCTCCATAATTCTTGACTGCATAATGTCTATGGTTCATAGACTGCTAGGCTAGGCAAAGACAATAAACAATGTAAGAAGTCAAAGTCCATGTTCTATCTAACCCCCAGAACCTATAAATATGTAGATAACCTAAAAATATGTATGACAAAGGCAAGTGAGCTTCCAGATAGACCCAATGTCATCAACAAGGGTCCAGGTCCTTAGAAGTGGGACAGAAACAGGGTTAGAGACAATAATGACAAAAGCAGGACCAGAGTTCTGCTGTTGTTTTTTTTTGCAGGTGGAGAAACGGCCTGCAAGCTTCTAGAAGTGATAAGGAACTAGGCTTTCCTAAGTCTCCAAATAACATACAGTCTTGCTGATTCCTTGGTATCAGTCAGCAAGATCTATGACAAAGATTCTGACCTACAAAAATGGCCAGGTAACAAATTGTTTTATACCACACTGACTTTGTAGTAACTTACAAAGTAACAGAAAACTAGGAGGTTTTATATGCACAGAAGGAATAGCAGGTACAAACACAAGAAAGAATTTACAGGTCAGGGCGGCAGACAGCCGGTTATTAAGAGAGCAGAGAGCCAGCACCTGTGGATTGGAAGGCTGCTGCTGTACGTTGAAGGCCAATGTTATCTACACAAGTTCAAGGACAGCATAAGACATAAAGACAAATGTTATGGCACAAAAGACCAAGTCCACTGCTGTACATATTTCAAACAATTCTGGTGCAATAAGACTTGTGTGGGAAAGAGGTTAGGAAAAGTTACAATTTCATACCAGGGATGGAGTTACAAGTATTGTACCTGAGCAGTAAAGGACAGGCTATCTCCAATCTTCCTAGATGCATAGTAGCCTGCCTGAATGAAAGCTGATCCCACTCTCAACTCAGCTCTGTAAAAATTATTTTCTTTCCCACTTGTGTCCTGGGTACCACACTCCATTTCTTGCCATCTCTTGCCATCTCTTGCCATCTCAGAAAGTGGATTGTTATGATCTCCCTTTTCCACCACCAACACTGTCTGTCCTCTAGTTTAAGTAACCAGCAGTCATACTGTCATCTATGAAAACAGCAAGCATACTGGTGCAAGCAAGTAAGGGAACAAAGACTTGGGAGGCTGCAGATTTTCCCTCGGAAGTTTAAATGAACAAGTTCAGAGGGAAATGAGTAGCACAATTCATGTGGGGAACCCCTACATCATATGCATGGTATTCAGCCATTCCCAAAGTTTAAATGTTTAACTATGGCCTAAACAACCAGAACCACAGAAAGCTCATAATTAGAGTCGGGAACGGGATTTTACTAGAGTGCTTGAGAAGAATGGTTTGAGGTATACACAGAACAGGAAAGGTATCACAAAAGCCAAATGGGAAATTAAAGCAGCAGGAATTCAACAGAGCAGAGACCCTGGGATTATAAAGCTGAGGTAGAATGACCAGTGACATAGAGACATAAATATAAGGGGTACTTTTCCT
Organism: Mus minutoides; assembly: GCA_902729485.2. NCBI lineage: Eukaryota > Metazoa > Chordata > Mammalia > Rodentia > Muridae > Mus > Mus minutoides. Next base: position 2,080,594 of record LR749678.1, on the reverse strand, counting down.
ATCTATTTGTTGGCTCCGTGACTAAGTCATACATTGTTCTGCTTCCTATAGACTAAAACATGAGCTAAATATGCCTCTTCTTAAAAAGTGTATAAGTAAAAACATCACCACCAGCAGCTGAGGTTTAGATGCAGCAGCAGCAGCAGAAAGCACCATCTACTTGGCTCTTGATCAACAATACCAAAGCACTCAATTGTGGAGATACTGGTAACAATCACAACCTTTAGTAACATTGTGACAGGTGCCAGCTGGCTCTAGCTCTGAACCTACAGAATGGTTTACCATTCTCTTAGTAATCCTCTTGTCTAGTTCTTCCACTTTATATAACAATTCTCTACAATTTATGGCTTTCTGTGTATGAAGTAATATACCTTCAGTCTCATGAATGGATGCTTCTGAAAGTATTTGGTAGCGGTGTTATCCCAGGACAGTTTCTCAAAGATGAAATTCTGAATTTAGTATACCCAGGTAATCTTGGGCTATTTAAACAAAACATCTATATTTTTGTCTCTACATACAAGGGTATCAAGAAGTTAAAGCCCAAATAGCTCATGACCAATGTGTTATCCCATGAGATTTTAGAGCTGTCCGAATGCTGCTAACTATCCCAGCCTTTTACCTACTGTACCAAAACAGAAACAGGAGTATTAGCCAAGGAGTGATAAAAACATGAACTGTACATCAGGGGTTTAATCATGGGAGGGAAAAGCTGACAGTTTAGAGATAAAGGGAAAGAGGAAGACTTTATTAAAATAGGTCAAATAAAGATTGGGGCAAGAAGACCTTTTCATTATGTGCCCATAGAAACAACAGGATGCAGCTGGAAATCTAGAAAGACAGTACAGTGCATGAAAACTGGAGGTAAACAAACAAATATGAGGTACACAAAAGAAAACAGCAAGGCCTTCCCAAGGCACTTCTGTAATAGGCTACCCACAGATCAAACCTGTTAAGACCACATAATGTTCACATTGGGAAAATAATTTGCTTCAAAGGATGTACTTAACTGTAAGAGATTTTAAAGAATTCAGTGGAACACATCAAAATCTCTAGCACTAACGATATAAATAAATCATTCTGAAGTAAGTGGTCATGAAGCTGACATGGTCAGTGTGATCTACAAGATGACATTGCACACCTGACAACGTGTTTTCTAAGTTAGACACTCACCAAGGGCACTTGTTGCATCTTCAAAAAGATTTGATCGGGAAGAATCTCCTGGTGTACTGTAAAGAATTTTTAGAAAAATCATTTCAAAAAGTATGCAAAATTTATTTTTCAGTAACTAATTTCTAAAGAATACTTCAAATATTAAAGTGTGTGGGTAACCCAGTCTGTTAAGAGGTTATGTCCAAAGCTGTACCTGTAGAATTTATAGTTAAGGAAAAAATTTCAACCTTAGACTTCTGAGAGTTCATCATTGTAAACAACACCAAAGGGCTATACATGTAACACCCTTAAAAACCTTGCTCTAAGTATGAAAACAGCACTGCAGTTAGAATACCCTAGAAATCAAGTCACAGCAGAAGAAACATCAAAAGTAGCACATGATAAAAAGTAGCACACATACAAAAGCAAACAGGCGACCACACCTCGCAGTGAGGGTTTTCTATGAAAGTTTTCAACAATTAACAGGGAAAGAAGGCATACAAGTTATACAGCATACACCAAAAGGAAGGTGGGGGTACAGAACCTAGGCTAACCTAAAGAAAACCAATTTTAGCCATAAGGTCCTAGGTTAAGCAGCAAAACCATGCATGCAGACATTTCTGTTCTGTTGAGAAAATGAAGTTTAAAATAAAAGGCTGACAAACAAGATTATAAATCACCATGGAAATGCAGACATGGATATATATGATTGTATTATATACATGACAAAGTAGAAGTAAAGCTATCTGGAAGAATGAAGAAGAGCAATGAAAGGGAACATGGAATATAATAAATAAATATTGAACACTGAGCATAAGTAACAATTACAACTTTAGTATCCCAGAGTGTAGGCACGTATACCACAGGTATAGTGCCTTGAAAGTCAGAAGAGGCGTTAGATCTCCTGGGCCTGGAATTACAGACAGTTGTGAGCCACCATGTGGGTGCTGGGAACTGAATCCCAGGTCCTCTGCCAGAGCAACTAGTGCTTATAATTGCTAGGCCATTTCACCAGCTGTACTATTACAAATTTTAAAGTGACAGAAAGAATAAGTTATCACATGCAATTCATACATTTATACTTCTTTCCAATTTCAGTTTTTGAGTTAAATGCATTTGTGTTCATAGGTGTATCTGTTATAGGCACAATGCACAGTGGGCAAAGAACAATGAGCAGCAGCTGGTGCTCTTCTTCTACCATCTGGGCTAGGGCAAGTAAATCAAACTCAGGTTGTCTGGTTTGGAATCTAGTGCCTCTCCCCACTGAGCCATCTCAGCACTCCTCATTCCAACTTTTAAGAACAGAAACAATGTACACAAGAAGCATAGTGATTATCACAACTAAAACAAGTCTGCTATGTAACGTTCAAAGTTTCTACTTAAAACATTAAGTATGTAAAGGATGAAAGATGTCAAAAGAATATATAAAAACCAAGTTATTTCCATGCCCAAGGCTTTTACCCCACCGAGACAATCACAATTATACCAGTTTCTATTTTAAAGAATAACTAACTATATCTTAGCTTTTTTGCTTGTATAGGGTTTTTGTTTTGTTTTCTATATTGCCTAGGCTGGCCTTGAACTCATGATCTTCCTGCCTCAGTTTCCAAAGTGCTAGAACTGTAATCATGTACCACTACACAAACCCTCCCAACTAGTTTCTAAAGTCTAAGTTAAAATTTATTCCATGTCAATATGCCGAGCTCTATGTCAACCTTTTCCTACAAATGTGTACTAGTCTATCTAGTAGGTCAAAACAAGCTCAAATAAGCTCTGCTGTAGTTGGTTTCGAACATGTTTTTATTTTCTCCTCATCCTTTACTAGTTTCTAACTTTATCTTACATAAAAGCTTTGTACTTCTAGAATTGATTTTTGTTAGTATACAATGTGGAATCCATGTTTTCCACCTCCAGATGATGAAGCACTTATCAACAGTATTTCCCCCACAGAGTATCAACATTATTAATCCATCTTTACATTAAGTTCTACTTAGGTGTATGTCTACAGTGTATATCCCACCAAGCAATCCAACAAATGCTGATGTCGAGCTACTCAAACTCTTAGTCGCCACAGTGCATGATACAGTTTAGAATCTGGTAGGATTAATTATCTCTTTAAGGACTTTAAACTGAGGTGCACTTAAAACACTATTCCTCAATCTTGATTCAGTCTCACCACTTCTTCCTAACTATAAAGACAAGCAATCACTCATTACTGAATGTATCAGACCAATCATTAATAAACATGTCCAGATCAGAAAGACTCACCCTCACCCTCCCAAGCCAGAGGACTTGCATTTGAACCCTGGCATCAAGGGGAGAACCAGCTCCCACAAGCCATACTCTGAATTCAACATGTATGCCATGGATGTTCATGCACACATACAAAAATGCAATAAAAATTGTGAAAGACATACTCCTAGAAAATATACAATGCTGCTCTACAGTGCTTGGCTTATGTTCCACGTGCACGTTCCATGTCAGAACGTACTGACCGGGTGTGGTGGATCACTGCTGCACTCTCAGCACCCGGAGACCTGCTCCTACATCACCAACTCAACAGTAAGATAAATTTTGGGTTAACTCTAATGTGTCCTTGACCACCAATAATGATCTCATAAAGCACAAGTGAAATTAATTTTTCTTTCTTTCTTCCTTCCTCCCCTTCTTTCTTTTGAGATCTAATGTATTTTGCCTTCATATACTGCTATGCACCACTACTGGTGTGCCTGGTGCCTGAGAAGGCCCTAAGAGAGAAGATTGTAAGCCACTGTGTAGATGATGAAATTGAACTGAGACATCTCTCTAGCCCACAAGTACAGTTTCTTAATGGCAGTGATCAAAACCACAATCCATATTGCTTTGCTAACAGCTAGCTTTTGAAGAACAAAACTAGCCTGAACAAAACAAATCATAGAAAAAAAAAAAAAAAAAGTCTAGCCAGCAGTGATGGAGAGGAAGCCTCCAGTATAGCTCCTGATGCCTACTGACCAAGTGTTGTACTTTAAATCCTGTTTCCTAGACCGCCTGAAGATTCACAATTAAGAAAGAAGACTAAGCAGCAAAGTGCTCGCTTCAGCAGCACATGTAATAAAATCCCTGAGCAATGACACTCAGGTAGCTAATGCACTAAGTCCAACTAAGACGCATAGGGAAGCACACCTTTAGTGCCAGCACTTGAGAAGCAGAAGCAGGAGGGTATCTTGAGTTCTAGGCCAGACTGCTCTATATAGTGAGATCCAGGACAACCAAGAAAAACTGAGAAAACAGTCTCAAAAATCCAAACCCAAAAAAAGTCTACAGTCTGCTTTCCTAGATCACTAAGGATCCTTTCCTAATTTACATAACTTGTGGGAGAATTAAAAATATTAACTTGCCGGGCGTTGTGGCGCATGCCTTTAATCCCAGCACTTGGGAGGCAGAGGCAGGCGAATTTCTGAGTTCAAGGCCAGCCTGGTCTACAAAGTGAGTTCCAGGACAGCCAGGGCTATACAGAGAAACCCTGTCTTGAAAAACAAAACAAGGGCTGGTGAGATGGCTCAGCGGGTAAGAGCACCCGACTGCTCTTCCGAAGGTGATAAGTTCAAATCCCAGCAACCACATGGTGGCTCACAACCATCAGTGTCTGAGGACAGCTACAGTGTACTTACATATAATAAAATAAAATAAATCTTAAAAAAGAAAACAAAACAAAACAAGAAAACCTTAAAATTTTATTCTTTGGAAACTGTATGCATGTATGTATTTAATAAATATATAGCATGTGTTTAATATAACTTCCCTACCCCCAACCTTCATAACCCTTTTTAAAAATAACCCACTGAGTCTAACAGTACTGCCTATATGCACCTGGGTGTAATGCCATCCATTAGAGCTTGGACAACCTATCTGTGGCTATAACTGCCTCCTACCCATAGAAAAATGACTCCTTTCCCCAGCAAACATTTACTGCCAGTAACTCAACTAGAGGTGGGGCCACATGACCACCTCCCACCCAGTTTAGAATGATGAATGGCTTGGGTTTATGCAAAAATTAATCTAATTAGCACATTAATGTTGTTTAGATATAAAATGTTCATACTGTGAGCTTTGTGAAGATATTAAGTCACTGTACTATTAACTAAAGACATTTAAATTTGTATCTAGATTTTGGGGGTAACCAATTTGTCAAATTCCTAAATTCCTTTCTGAACACTGACGTTGATGAAATGGTTTAACCTGATTCTGGTAATCTTCCAGTGTGCAAGAGAACAGAATGCATCCTAGCTATATATTGGGAAATGGGTTTAAGTTAAGCAATGGTGCCACAGATGCTGAAAGAAAAGTATTCTAGTTTAACACACACAAAAATTATATTTCTTAAACATTGTGCTATTTTCTAAGCAACAAACAGGAGATTCTAGACTCTTCCAAAACACAGCTGACTGGGTCAGACATTGAAGCCACATTTGGGAGTAGATCATTTAAAACAAAGGTGTCCCATAACCCACGTCAGACCATTTTCTCAAACTACTAAAACCTCCAGGAAGAAGCAATTCATAAACTCTTTCAAGCTGTGTGCCATTCTGAGTAGCATGATTAAATACTGTACTGCCAGCTTCCACCCGCAGGAACATCTTTTGTCCATTATATCCATACTATATATGCCACCTGCAGTCTCAATTACCAAAGCTACTGTTAAGGTACCACAGCATCGTGTTTAGGAAGCCTTTATTTAATAATGGCCCCAAAGGCAAGAGTAGGGATGCTAAGGGATGAAATCCACCAGAGCAGCCAGCCTCCTCTGAGTGCGAGGATAAATGTGCTCAATGGAACTGGGCATGGAAAAGATACAGACTGACACATCTACAGGTCCATCAGACATTTTAAGAAAACACTTTTCTTCTTCCTTCCTCTTCTTTTTTTAAAAGATCTATTATTTAAGCATACTGTAGCTGTCTTCAGACACACTAGAAGAGGACATCAGATCTCATTACAGATGGTTGTGAGCAACCATGTGGTTGCTGGGATTTGAACTCAGGATCTTCAAAAGAGCAGTCAGTCCTGATAACCACTGAGCCATTTCTCCAGCCCCTGAGAACACTTTTCAAAGTACTTATTTTTTTGGAGACAGGGTCTCTCTACACAGCTCTGGTGGCCTTGGACTTACAGAGATCTACCTGCCTCTGCCACCCAGGTGCTGGGATTAAAGGCATGTGCAACTATGCCCACCTCAAACAAAGTTCAGAGAGAGAGAGAACTGGCTTTCTAGGCGCACTCTGAACTTGTAATCCTTGTGCTTCAGCCTCTGGAGCGCCCTGATTAGTCATAGGCCACAATAGCTGGCTCACATGCAACCTTTATTCCAGTAATTTTTTAACTGTTCTAATATCATTAGTCACTAATGTCTTAGTATGTATGCCTGATCACTTTATCAGGAGCATGTTTGTTTAAGAAAAAAAATCATACCCACTGGAAATCTGGAACACATGTTTGTATAAGGGGCAAACACGTATATTGTCATGAACACCATAAATATTTGCTTTCAAACATGCTTTCAAAGCATTTCCAATTACTGCCCATTTCCACTGTGACTGGCTCTGTGACACAGCTCCTGCTACTGGTGTTACAAGTTGTACTAAGTCAGAAAACAAAATATAGCTTAGTGCCAGTTTCAGGGTATCAGTAACAGAAGTCATATTTTAGATAAAGCAGGAAATCCCTTCCATGATTTTTAGGCAAATTACTATGACTGAACCATTTGCTTTGGCCATTATCATTATCAATAAAAAACAACCAACCACTGCCTGCAAATAAACAAAAAACAAAAACAAAACCACAATCCTGTCCAAAACTGCTCAATAACCTTCACTGCAGCTCCTCCGGCTTCCCTCTCATCTGATCCACCAGGTTTCAGTGAGCAGTCACTTTGGCAGTAAGGAGGAAGCAGCTCTGTCGAGGAGGCGGTGGCAAAGTGTTTGTTATACAAAAGCTACAGGTGCCAGTCAGCTCCTGTGACAGCACTTGTGAATAATTGAGTCCGCATTGTTCACAGCTAGCTGTTGGCTCAACAAAAGGTGTCAGAGGAAACATCTACACTGAAGACTCTTTCCCAGCAGTCTCTGCAGCCGGTGCCACTTCCCACCTGCTTTAGACTGTCTGACTTTGACCCACATTTTAAAGATGAGGAAAACACCAAAGATCTTAATTATACCATTCTAAGCTTATCAGAGTTAACAAACGTCAGAACTAAATAAATTTAGTGCAACGCAAAACTGGATTATTCACTAATATGGAAGGATGCTTCTGTTCACAGAACAACGGCCACAATCACAACAAACAACTGCTTATTTGTTACAATGACTGGCTGCTTCACAGTCATTACTTTTATTATATAGTTCTTAAACATCTCTAGTCAAAATAAGTAGTAGCTTTCCATTAAACATTTTTTTAAAAATCAAGGATATAGAAATCTACATTAAAAACGTATGCCTATATTATTAATAGTAAACCATCAAAACAGACACAAGCTGGCTGGGAAGATAGCCTGCTATGTATGCAGTCATAAGAAATTGATTTCAGACCCACACCCATCAAAGCCATGATAAAGTAGAGTGCAAAGGCATGCCCCTGTAATTCCAGCACTGTGAGGGCGGTAAGGGGTGGGTCCCAAAGATTCACTAGACAACCTAGCTGAACTGGCAAGCTTTGGATTCAGCCAAGAACCCTGTCTTAAGTAAGGTGGAGAACGCTGGGCAGTGGTGGTGCACACCTTTAATCCCAGCACTCGGGAGGCAAAGGCAGGCGGATTTCTGAGTTCAAGGCCAGCCTGGTCTACAGAGTGAGTTCCAGGACAGCCAGGGCTACACAGAGAAACCCTGTCTCAAAGAGAAAGAAAAAAAAGGTGGAGAACATTAGAGGGAGACACATTACACCAACCTGTATCCTACACACAAGTGTGCACATATACATGCAAACATGAAAAACAGATACAAGTGCATGATTCAGATTTCACTTAGAAATGAAAGAGGTTTGGTTCTTAAAAATTAAAAAATATGGCTACTTTTGATGTCATTCTTAAAATGTAGTCCTTACCTGTCAGCTGGTGCTGGACTAGTAAGCACTGGTGTCTGGGCTGGCTTTTCTGCAGGTTTCTCAGGCTGAGTGGCACCAGCAGGTGCGGGTTCAGAAGATGCTGTAGTTGAGGCTGGAGTAGTGGAGGCAGGAGTGGAGGTGGGAGCTGGAGCCTGGGCCACAGCCACTGCTGGGGAGGAGCTGACTGTCGTGGGGCTGGGAGTACTTGATGGCTGGGTTGTAGCTGGTACTGCTGTCGTCACTGCTTTGGGCTAGATGTGTTAAACAGCAAAGTAAGTAGGTCGTCCTACAGCCACACAATCAACCTAATAACCAGTCAACTGAACATCACTGTGTAAGTGGCTGATAAAAAAAGCTTTCGGGCTGGAGAGATGGCTCAGGGGTTAAGAGCACTGACTGCTCTTCCAGAGGTCCTCAGTTCAATTCCCAGCAACTACATGGTGGCTGACAACCATCTGAGATTAGATGCCCTCCTCTGGTGTGTCTGAAGATAGCTACAGTGTACTTACATATAATAAATAAATCTTAAAAAACAAAAAAACAAAAAAAAAAAAACCTTTCACTACTCTTCAAAGTACCTATGATAATTTAATTATCTTAACTATCAACTGCAATTAGCATTAGACTCTCATTTCAGTCTTCACAACAATTCAATATGAAAAGAATCCAAAGAAGTCACTGTTTTAAATATAGAATACACATACCCAAAAGTACCATATAATTTTCTATAAATCTTTACTTAAAACTTTAAGATTATATTGCCACATAAAAGCATTAGCAAAATAACTTTTTGGGATTGAAGTAGACTGTTTACAAACATTCCAAACACTCTGTATCTTAGGAGAAAAACCCTCCCCTGCTCACTGTAAAGCAACAGGTGGTAAGGACTTGCATGCTGCCAAGTGCTAATGTATAGATAACAGGCTAGCATCCATGAGGGAGAGCATCCTTTTTTTCCTTCCTGAGACTGAGTGAGCTCAGCATAACTTAATTCTAAGACTATTTTTCTTAATTTTGTGATTTCATTTTTCTCTAGAGCTGAATAATATACTGTTTTATCTATACTAGATTTTCATCATTCATTTCACTATTTCCTATTGCTATTGTTAATCTGTGACTTTGGAGAAAACTCACACTTATTCCACTACTGACTAGTTTGATGAAGCAACTTCAATCATCCACTTTTACTCATTTTCATTATTACCAAAAGAGTGCTTTCGATATTTGATCCCTCCCAAACTCAGGTACTTAAACCCTAAAGTCTTTGTTACTGTTTTCAGACAGGGTCTCACTTAAGTAGTCAGTTCTGCCTACAAAGTGCTGGGATTAATGGCATGTACCACCAAATCTGGCATAAACCCTAAAGTCTTGTGATAAACCAGTATGAGGAAGGAAAAAATTTTATCTGTGGTATTAAAGGTGGGGTCTTTTAGATTACATTACAGCAGAGCCTCCATGAATAATTCCAGTGTCTTTATAAGGACACACACACACACACACACACACACACACACACAGAAAGAACCCTACACATTGACAGAAATACAGGTATCACCACAGTGACAACATGCTACAAGGTGTCCTTGTGCAGTCTTCACCATGCTGCTTGGACTTCCATTCTCCAAAACTCTGACCTAATAATAAACCTTTTTCTACTTTACACTTATACCTTGGATATTTTACAATATCCCAGCAAAGATGACTAATACACTGCTCTTCCTTAGATTATCCATCTTTAAGCACATACACAATCAGTCTCTTTAAGGAACCACTGTTGAAGTTCTGATCTGTAAGTGTGTGCAGGCGGGGCTAGATGTCAACTCTCAAGGGCCATAAAGAAAATCTCTCATTGGCCTGGAGCCTGTATGTCTCCCAGTACTGACTTTACAGCAATGTGTGTGAGCATCCGTTTAATGAAGGTTCTGGAGGACAGAACTCAGGTTTTTAGGCTTCCAAGGTAAGCTTTACTTTACCTTTACTGCTGAGCTTTCCCAGCCCTCAAGCTGTACTTTAGAAAAAAATGTTTATTTTCATAAAATTACCCAACATATTTAATGAAGTTCAATGTTATAAGTCATTCCATTATTTTTTTAGTTGACTTTTCCTTTTTTATTTTATAAAACTCTTATCTCTTGATTGAAAACTGAAATTGCAGTCATTTCATGCCTTTTATTTTTCTGGCTTTGAGCTTGTTAAAATCTAACACATACTTTACCTAGAACCGGAAAGGCTACATATTAAAAGCTACACAGCAAAAGACATTAACTTGATTATTTTAAAATAAACACATGGTGACTTAACTACTCTAGCTCCTCTTTTTAAAGCAGTAAACACAGATTAAGGAAAAGTAAGAAACTCTTAAGGGGGTATCAAGGGAGAAATGCCCTTTTAAAAATATGACACTTTGTTTTATCTTACATAAAGACAACTTTATGGCTACAAATATCTAAATATTACCTTTATAATGGACCATGGGAAATCTACCTCCATTTTGGAAAGCAGGTAAGTTTACCATGCTATTTATCACATATGCTTTGTGTGTCATAGAAATGCATAAACTTTATCTATTGTGGACTTGGTCACTGCTTTTGAGATGATTCACAAGCATAAAGATACAGAAGTAGTATGAAACTTACTTTTGTCACCATAACCACCACAAAGTTTTTCTCATCAATTTTATATTCTTTGAGAGCAGTATCATCACTGAGGATTTTGCCTAATAATTCAGAAGAGAAAAATGTTAAAGACATATTAAGCTTCTTCTTACAAAGAAACTACTCTTACTTTATTGGCAACATTAATTCTACCAAGTAAATCTTCTAAAAAAAAAAAAAAAACTTTAACAACCAGATAAGATAAATATATAAGCAGACATATACTACTTTAAAAGCACAGATGTCTTACAAGAAGATGTCTAACATCTCCAGTATATAAAACACCAGTTGATTTGGTTTTTAATTTATTAACTAACTGTATTTAAGATTTACTAGACAAAGAAATTTGAAGTACGTCCTAAAAACAAGGAGATTTTAAAACAAAGGAAATTAAACATTTCAATTGCCTAGGCACCTTTGGGAAATAAGTATTTTTTCCCTGATAGAAGGAATGAACAACTTTTTATTTTCAAATATCAAACACTTGATGAAGCAGAGATGTTCCAATGTCGTAAAAGCAAAATACTTATAAACAAAACAAGCCAAGTGAGCAAACAAAACCTTGCAGAAAAAAAGCATAATGCATAAGAGGAAGACTCTCAAGGCCACGCTCAGGCTAGACATACTTAGAGATCCACCTGCCTCCAAAGTGCTGGGATTAAAGGCATGTGCCACGATGCCCAGCAAGAGGCTATCAAGTCTGTTTTCCTGGGTTATCAGTGATGCTAATTAAATTTGCAATTTCCTAGTCATACTCTTGGGCATTTTTTTATTTGGGCCTCTTTTAATTATTAATTTCAAAGTATTCTATATAATTTGTTTTTTTGTTAGTTTGGTTTTTTTTTGGGGGGGGTGATACTAGCATGAAGGTCTTTTGATGTCTGAAATACAACAAACCTTCATTCTTTTACTTTGGTAGTTTAGAAATACATACTGATTTTCTTTGACAGGAACAATTTCATGCACATTAGTGAACTAGTAGACACTTTACTAATAGGTTAAAATAATGATGCTCGGTTTCTGAATGGCACAGAAGTCAGTCACAATGCTCAGACTAAGGAACATCACTCCATGGACAAGAAAAATTTGTAAAGAGAAGACTGAGTATTAAACCATAAATACCTGTTTCCACTACTGTTATTTATGCAGTCTTGTTTCTGACAGAATCAACTGGAAAATACTGTCTTTTCTAAAATAACATTTCTAAAACTAAGACAATAGGCAAGGCATGGCAATTAATTTCAGAATTGAATTCATACCTGCATAAATTAACTTCTGACCTGCTACCGGAAAGGCATCTTTCCCCTTTTCAGATTCAATCTTCTCTTTCAATGCCTTTACCTATAGGAAAAGTTAAAAATAACAATTAGACCTAAACAAAGAAAAAAATTACAATATATACTGAAAACAGAATGCAAGATAAAAATTCTAGTGTATTTTAATTCGTGTTCCAAGCACTTTGAAGATCTTGTCTTCCTAATATTTTCCTCAAAGACCCTCCTTGTATCACTAGGTACCTCTGGCCTGAGCATTATTGTGCAGTTACACATACATAGATCTAAAGCATTCATGAGGCCTGGATTCAATCTTCAGCACCACAAACATCCAACAAAAAATTTTATTATTTATTTATCTATTTATTTATTTCTTGGTTTTTCGAGACAGGGTTTCTCTGTATAGCCCTGGCTGTCCTGGAACTCACTCTATAGACCAGGCTGGCCTCGAACTCAGAAATTCGCCTGCCTCTGCCTCCACGTGCACCACCACGCCCCGCTTAAAATTTTTATTTTTTGACTTAATCATTTCAAAATAGAAATTTCAAAATTTGAAGATTTTTATTTTACAAAAATTTATGAACTTATCACTCAGATTAAGAAATGCCTTCTAGGCCAGGCATGGTGGCGCACACTTTTAATCCCAGCAGAGGCAGGTGGATTTCTGAGTTCAAGGCCAGCCTGGTCTACAGAATGAGTCCAGGACAGCCAGGGCTACACAGAGAAACCCTGTCTAGAAACACAAAACAAACAAAAACCAAAAACCCAAAAAACAAACAAACAACAACAAAAAGCCTTCTAGCTGGGTGGTGACGGTGGTAACAGTGGTAATGGTGGCTATTACACAACAAAACCCTGTCTCAAGAAACAAAAAAACAAAAAAAGAAATGCATCCTTGTCTGTCATGGCAGTACATGCCTTTAATCTCAGCACTTCAGAGGCAAGTGGATCTTTCTTTAGGAGCTTGAGCTGGCAAGCTTTATGTCATCTTGACACAAGCTAGAACTATCTGAAAGAAGGAACTTCAATTGAGGTCCCTCAGTAGGCCCCCCAACTACTAGAGAAAGGGCCGTCACTCAATCTGTTGCCTGCCTGTGGATCTGGTTCCCCTAACTGAAGGGCCTTGTCTGGCCTCAGTGGGAGAAGATGTACCTTGTTGTACCAGGGTGGGGTGATATGTGGAACCTGGAGGGAGGGAGCTGCAATTGGGATGTAAAGTGAATAAATTAATGAGGAGAAAAAGACTCTCTTAGTGATTCAAAGGGAGAAATGCGGATGGTAGTCTTGGTTTCTATAAGGATGCCAGGAGGAGCAAGCCAGTAAGTAGCATCCCTCTGTGGACTTTGCACCAGCTTCTACTTTCAAGTTCCTCCCTGCTTGAGTTCCTACACTGATTTCCTTTGATAATAGACTACAATGTGAAAGTGTAAGCCAAAGAAACCCTTTTCTCCCCAACTTGCTTTTGGCCATGGTGTTTCATCATAGCACTAAGAACCCTGCTCAAGCCTGCTCTACACAGTGAGATATATAGTGGAGTTACAAAATAAAGCCTTCCTTTAAATTAGAGAAAGCGCACTGGAATGAGCAGAGCAAAAGCAAGAGAGCAAAAGCACATGCTTTCTGAGGTTAGCACAAGGGCTTAGTAAGTGGAGGTACTGCAGCAGCTAAACCTGAGGACCTGGGTGAAATCCCCAGGACACAGGTGGTAGGAAGAGACAGAACTTCTGTAACTTGTTCTCTAACTCCACGACAAACACGCATGCAAGAACACAACATAAGTGCAGTTGAAAACAAAAGCCTTTTAAGTTAAGCATTCTAAGAAATAAAATACATCAATGCTAAAGGCAATTTTATTATAATGCTTTATTATAACCAATCAGAAGACCAACGACATAATGCCATTTAATCAGCAGTGTTTTTAAGCCCATCTCACAAGGTAGTTCCAAGTTCAGCACAGGCTGAGAGCTACTAGGTCACTGAAATGATTCTCAACAAGTGACTCAGCCTCTCTCATCATCAGCCTCATCTATAATGGAGGGCTGGAATGGATGACCTTTATGGCATTTCAATTCCTAAAACAATGTGATAAGAGGCTCATGATAAAGAATTAGAAAATGAGTCTAATCAACTCCTTGGCCTGACCAGAAAGTAGAGAGACTTATGACTTGAAAAGACAGACATGGCTCCCCCTCTATCTTAATGGAACTCTGTTACTTTAAAGTCACAAAAAAAATCAAGGACAAGATGAACTGGAAAATTCCATTCTCTTCAACTTCCTAGAAGACCTCTGGAAACTGTCTAGGCAGAGAGGTCCTATGCTTTTCGTGAAAACTTAGCTGAGAAAAAGAGTTTCTTTGTGCAATTTATTGTTATGCGTATGGGTGCTTCACCTGCATGCATTATCTGTGCAGCATGTGCATACAGTACTTGCAGAGGCCAGAAGAGGGCACCAGAGTCCTCAGGGGACAGAAGTTATATATGACTGTGAACCACCTAATGGATGCTTGGAATCTGATACCAGTCTTCTGGAAGACCAGCCAGGGTTCTTTACTGCTGAGCCATCTCTCCAGTCCTCTCTGTGTAACTGAAGTGATGTCATAGAGCCAGGCACAGAGGTGGACACCTGTAATATCAACACTCAAGGGAATACTGTTTGAGGCTGATCTGGGCTACATAGCAAGACTGTTTCCCAAAATGAATGAACAGTGATGTTCTTTCCAAAATGAAAGACTGGAGTGTTTATATAACTATACTAACATGAATGCAATACTTAAGACACTAAGATTTTACCCACTCCGTTTTACAAGTGAGGAAGTGAAAATGCCAAGGTTGATTAAATTGTCTGCCCTATGGAGGACTCACTACCTACTCTCAGCTAGAACCCAACGAGGTTCCCCAAGACTCCAAGCTTTAGTGCATTTGAGAAACACTCTCGGTTGCCAGTGTCAATTCACTTCCTTAAATGCTATTCTGATGTAACCCAACATCATAAAACTCTGTTCTAAAATCCACCATTAAAAGAAAAAAATCTCGCATGCCTTTAATCCCAGCACCTGGGAAGCAGAGGGAGGCGAATTTCTGAGTTCGAGGCCAGCCAGGACTACACAGAGAAACACTGTCTTGGAAAAAAACAAAGACAAAAAAAAAAAAAAAAAAAAAAAAAAAAAAAAAAAAAAAAAAAAAAAAAAAAAAAAAAAAAAAAAAAAAAAAAAAAAAAAAAAAAAAAAAAAAAAAAAGAAAGAGAAAAAGAAAAAGATCTCAGGCAATAATGTCAGCATCAATAAACTCATAAATTACAAGTTATTAGCCAATTTAATATACCTTCCCCCTGATATAACCTAAGTGTAGGTCATAATTTTAGTCTACAACCTCTTTAACAACTTTGATCTATCCCTACGCTAAGTCATTACTTACTTCTTATGAGAAAATTTATTTTAATTTTCACTTTTTCCCCATTGGCATATATTCAGTGCACATGGTACTAGGTTATATAAGGACATTTCCATACAGGCATACAGTTCACTTAGGACACATTCCCTCATCTCTTCCCTTTTGGGACACCTCTTTCCTCCCATCTATTTTTAAAATTTAGACAGTTTCACCTCTACTTCTATGCCCTATATACATATATGATTTATCGTGAACAAATTTAGAAACCACAAATGAGAGAAAACCTGTACTATTGTCATTGCTGAAACTGGCTTAATTCATTTAAATCCTATTATCTTGAGTTGTATCCATTGCCATGCAAACAATATAGTTCTTTTATAGCTGACAAAAAATTATTGGGTATACGTATATCATATTCTTTTACACATTTCTCTGTTGACAGGCAGCCTCCATATGGCTCCCTAACTCAGCTTTTGTGAATAGTGCCACAAAAAACACTGAGTCAAGTATCTCTGTGATGTACTGACATAGAATGCTTTGGGAAAATAGCCAGGCATTGTACAGTAGCTCATATGGTAGACATCATTTGAGAACTAGCATTTAACATGCTAAATTACTTGCCTAAAGCCAGCTAGATGAGAAAGCAGAGAACAGCTAGAATGCTGTCAGATGGAGGGGTGCTCTGAATGAAGCATGCCCCACTAAGTTCGCCTATGTAGCTGAATATTTGGTCCCCCAACGGGGATGCTGTCTGAAGAGGTATGAAAACTATCCCAAGTGTATCCCTGCTGAAGGAAGTAGACCACTGGGATGGAGCTCTGAAGCACTATAGTCTTACTTCCTGTTTTCCCCTTCGCTTCCTGGGCAAACTGCCAGCTCCCTGTTCCAGCCTCCTGACATGCCATGTCCTCTGCCCCAGCTCTTGCCTCTGAAACCATGAGCTAAAATAAACACGTTCTTTTCTTTTTCTTTTTTTTCTTTGGTCTTTTTGAAGACAGGGTTTCTCTGTGTATCCCTGGCTGTCCTGGATCTCACTCTGCAGACCAGGCTGGCCTCGAACTCAGAAATCCGCCTGCCTCTGCTTCCCAAGTGCTGGGATTAAAGGCGTACGCCACAACCACCTGGCTTTTTTTTTTTTAAATATTTTTGTTTGTCTTAATAAACACTTTCTAAATTGCTTTTGGTAACAGTGTTTATCACAGCAACTGAAAAGTAACTAATACAAATGTTAAGTTTCCTTCCAAGCACACTTATAGATTAAGAGATTCTATTTGCAAGTATAATTATTCCACAGATGAATCATAAACTATATGTGTCACTGAATGAACTCAGTTTTTAAAATAGTACATAGTGCTTTTGAATGAGTGCCACATGCTGAATGATTATATTGCTTTATATTATATTTATTATAGATTATGCAGCAATATGTGAAGGAAAAGAAACAGGAAAACGGTAAAACAAAGCAGGAATCTTATTCCTGACAATTTATACTAAATGAGAAAAGGGGGGGGGGTGAATTAACATGCATAGTCACCTAACATAAGCAATTTTTTTTTTTAAAAAACTTGATTTTTGTGCATATGCATGTATATATTATGACTGTGAAATGCACAACTTGACATTGAGCATCTTGTTCAATTATGGTCTACCTTACATACTGAGGCAGGATTGCTTAAAGATGTGGCTAGTGTAGCCAGCTAGCTCCAGGGATTCCCCCATCTCCACCTCCTGAGTACCAGGGTTAGTGTCAACAGTCACCACACTCTCCTGGCATTCATTTACATGAGTGATGGAGGTGCCAAAGATGGTCCTCATGCTTCTGCTATCAGCACTGTACTGGCTACTTCTATGTCAAGTTGACAAGAGTCATCAGAGACAAAAAAGCCTCAACTAAGAAAATGCCTCCTTAAGACTGGGCTGTAGGCACAATTTTCTTAAAGATTTATTATTATTTTTTTAAAGATTTATTTTATTTATTATATGTAAGTACACTGTAGCTGTCTTCAGACACTCCAAAAGAGGGCGCCAGATCTCGTTACGGATGGTTGTGAGCCACCATGTGGATGCTGGGATTTGAACTTATCACATTCGGAAGAGCAGTCAGGTGCTCTTACCCGCTGAGCCATCTCACCAGCCCCTATTATTTATTTTTATATGTAAGTACACTGTAGCTGTCTTCAGACACACCAGGAGAGGGCGTCAGATCTCATTAAGGGTAGTTGTGAGCCACCATGTGGTTGCTGGGATTTGAACTCAGGACCTTTGGAAGAACAGTCAGTGCTCTTAACCTCTGAGCCATCTCTCCAGCCTGGCACAATTTTCTTAATTAGTGATTGACTAGAGAGGAACCAGCCAGTTGTGGGATGTGCTACCCCTGGGCTGGTTGGTGGTTCTGGGTTCTGTAAGAAAGCAGGCTGAGCAAGCCATGAAGAGCCAATAAACTAAAGGATACTCCTCCATGGAGTCTGGTTCAGCTCCTGCCTCCAGGTCCCTGTCCTGACTTCCATTGAAAGATTTGCAGTGGTGTGGATAAGCAAGCCAAATAAACTCTTTCTTCCCCAAGCTGCTTTTTGAAGTGATATTTCATCACAGCTATGACAACCCTAACTAAGACAAACTCTTAACCCACCGATTCTTCTCATTAGCTCTTTTATTTCTCATAAACACAATGTTTTTTGTATATCAAAGGAAGAACAAATAGAAACCCTTGTGAATTACAACAAAAATATATGTAGACCAAAAGAGGCTCAATTAGTTACTGCTCTATGACTCATGCTTAGAAGAAATCAAAACTATGATTAAGAAATATCAAGAGCTGGGCAGTGGTGGTGCATGCCTTTAATCCCAGCACTTAGGAGGCAGAGGCAGGTGGATTTCTGAGTTCAAGGACAGCCTGGTCTACAAAGTGAGCTCCAGGACAGCCAGGGCCACACAGAGAACCCTGTCTCGGAAAAAAAAAAAAAAAAAAAACCAACAACAACAAAAACAACAACAACAAAAAAAAAAACAAAAAATAAAGATTAAGAATCTAACAGTGAGAGTTCTAGGCATAAATATACCATTTGGCTAAAGAGTAAGAGTAATACTAAACACATTCATTATTAAACAAAGAAAAACTGGTCATCTGAGCATGTAAGTCAAACAGGAAAAAGAAATGCAAATGAAATAAAAAAGCAGTACGATATAGTCTTGCACCTGCAGTAAAACAGTAAAATGACAGGAGCAGATAATTTGGTTAACTAGTGGTAAAACTGTGAGTCAGGAAAGAGTGAGCTTCACAATATGGCAGCCATTTACACCTGCAGGTTGCACATTAAAAGATTCAACAATGACTGAAATACTAGTTTCTAGTCTGAGAGAAAAAGTATGCTCACTATATACATAACATTTACACTACACTGGGTATCCAAGTAACCTAGAAAAGATTTACAATACAGGGATAATGTGAAATGTATGCATTGAAGGTTTTGGAACTGTCTGCATATAACAAGGTAAGATGCAATTACTTCTCACCTACATTACACACCTCCATGAGATATTTTACCTGGATGCCGGGCACCTCATCCTGGAGATACCCAAGTAGCTCAGGAGAGATTTGTATGGGATATGGGAAAGAAGTTTTTGGTCAACAGCAAGCACCAAGGGAGACACTTTAGAAGGAATTCTCCTCCAACACACAACACTGGTCATATAAAAGTTATCTGTGAACATGCTGTTAATACTTACAATCACTGATGCAGACATTTTAAAAGCAATGTTCAATGAGCCAGTACTTCAGCTCAAATGAGATAACACCCATTGTCTTTCCAAGGCAGATATGCACACATTTAACACTAAAACCTGAAAACAAACTTAAACAAGCTGGGATAGTAATTACTGCACAAACATTCATTTGAATATTGTGCAGTATTAGTGAGTGAATGAATGAAATGTTTACAAAATCATGAAAGGAAAAAAAAAACCTACTGGCTACACAATTTATTTTTGAAAACAAACCTACTAAGGCAGAGTCTAAAGAGGTTACTCAACTAAGGACAAAGCTTCTACTTTACTATAACAAACCTAGGTTACTTAACTAAAGAGAAAACTGAGTTTGAAATAGAATGTTTTTATCACTCAACACTTATTAGCAATATACAAGCAAATTGCATTTTTAATTAAAAAAGAGGAAGTAGGCAAAGGGGACAACTACCATTGTATAATCTAAATTAAAAATTAAAATAGCAGTCTGGGAAGATGGCTCAAAGAGTAAAAGCACATGCAAGCACGGTAACCTCAATTCAAACCTGACAATGTGAATTTGGATTCCTGGAATGCACACAGCCAATTATACACAGTAGCATCTTCCTGTTATCCCAGCATATTTGTAAAAAGGGAATACATGCACACATGCACAAGAGTACTCCCAGGCCAGCTAACCTGAGTGAAATACATCTGCAAACACTAGGGGACCCTGCCTGGGACTGGAAGATGCCTCAGTGGTTAAGAGAACTAACTATTCTTCTAGAGGTCCAGAGTTCAATTTCCAGCAACCACATGGTGGCTCACAACCATCTGTAATGGGATCTGGTGCCCTCTTCTGGTGTGTCTGAAGATAGTGACAGTGTACTCACATACAATAAATCTTTAAAAAAAAATAAGGTGCAGTGGTCAATCCTTAGGACTTGGGTTAGATCTCAGAGACTCATAAGGAAGGAAAGAGAGTAAGCTATCCATTGATCTCCAATATACACCATGGCATGTTCATGCTGTCCAAGATACACACACATACACAGAAAAAAATTTCCAAAGTCAAATATGTTTACCAAAGACTTCAGATTTACCAACATTTCTTTGGGTAGTGTCCCTGGAATCTGAAAAACCTGACATAGGCACCAAGGAGCATTTTCTAAATTTCTCTTCTAAAGCAGATTGTAGATAATTATAGAAACAAAAATGATTATACGGGGGGGGGGGGGGGGGGGGGGGGGGGGGGGGGGGCTGGTGAGATGGCTCAGCGGGTAAGAGCACCTGACTGCTCTTCCAAAGGTGATAAGTTCAAATCCCAGCAACCACATGGTGGCTCACAACCATCAGTGTCTGAGGACAGCTACAGTGTACTTACATATAATAAAATAAAAATAAATCTTTCAAAAAAATGATTTATTAAAAAAAAATGATTATACGGTTTTTACTGCTGGACAGCAGTGGTGCACAACTTTAATCCCAGCACTTGGGAGGCAGAGGCTAGCCTGGTCTACAGACTGAGTTCCAGAACAGCTAGGGCTACACAAAAAACCTGGTTATGTGTATGTGGGTGGAGTAGGGGTGGGAGGTCTACCAACTGTGCAAGGAAATCAGGAAAATTGCACCACCTAACTCAAGTGAGATACAGTAAACAGAGGTAATCAATGCTCAGGCTATAGAAGGTTCTGCTACCAAGCAGGGTAACCTAAAGCTGGACCCCCAAGACTTCAAGGTGACAGTAGGAGGGAACCAATTCCCACAGACCGCCTTCTGATCCACACAAAGCTTTGGTATTTGTAGACAAATAATTATTTTAAAAGACAATCTTCACTGGTGTTATTACCCAAAAGCTATTAGTTTAAATAGGCAATCTACTATTTTTCCCACAGAAACTGTGTAAAATGTTCCTAAGTAAACCTATATACATCAATTTAATTACTTTTAAAATGAATTTCAGATGTTATGTATGATCTTAACAAGATCAAATCAGATAGAAATGAGTGTATAAGGTGAATCCCACACTATCTAGAGCTTTTAAAGGTTCCAGAAGAATAACAATAACCCATTTTATTGGGTGGAAACCCACCTGCTTAACCAACCAAAGCAGGGTGAGAAAGTCTTCCTGACTGTTGAGCATCTAAGATTTGATCGCATACAGTCATTTGCAGCACATCTACCTCCACTGCCTGAATGAGCTTATATGATGTTGAAGTGAGACTGGCTTCACTGCCCAGGTGTTTATAAAGAACACCTGGCACAACAGCATTTGGCAGGACACACTCTGCTATAGCACATTTAAGTTTAGCACATTTCTTTAAAAAGAAAATTGCATACATTACCTATCCAAGTGGGGCTGGGGGGGGGGGGAGAAGGGTGGATTGATGGATAGGTAAGATAAAATCTAATTTTTCAAGCAGAAATGAAAATTGGATTTTGATTTTAAAAACAGCACAATTTCTTCCACAATTCACTATATACTTGTATATACCAAATTACCTGATTTTTCACATCAACTTTATTTATTTAAAGCAAGCAGGTAACTTATATGATATTCTCTTTCTAAAGAGATTTAAAAACACTAAGCTTGAAGACAAAAGACAAGTGGGCACACAGAAAGCAGGGGTGAGAGACACTTCTCTACTAACACTGTCTCTGGCACTTGGAAGGGAGCAAGACACAGAGAAGAGTTAAACAAAAACAGTCTTCCTTTAGTTTCTTACTGTAAGGTGGGACCAAGAAACAAAACCATAATTCAAGAGGGATGAAAGGGAGGAGGGTTTTATACGGGGACAAACATTTGCATACTCTAAAACTGGAAACCAAAGAGGCAGAGATACTGGGGTCAAGATTGAAATGTTCCCAGCAGGTTCATGTGTTAAAATCAGTCTACTACTAGTAGTAGCTATTTGGGGAGATTCTGAAAATTCTCAGGTAGAAGTCAGTTGGGGCATTCCTTTTAAAGTCCAACCTGTAATTTCTATTCTCTGTTTCCTGATTCCATGAGGTGAACAGCTTCCTCCCTCCACTAGCTCCAGCTGCCATGAGGCCAAGCAACTAAGGGGTGAATCCCCTGAACCCACGAAGGAACCACAGCAGTGCTCTCCTATGTTACTCTCTTGGGTAGATTAGTCACAGCTACACACGGTGAGAATATAGGTAAGTAGGTGGTGTGTGTCACCCTTTCAGAAGACAGGTAGAGTGAAAACACGCAGGACTAGTCTTACATGCTACATTCATAAACAGACAGGCCTGAGTCTGAGGCAATCCCATTCAACAAAGTATTTGCCTGACTGCTACAAGTAGAAATATCAAGGTGAGTCTTACAGCTTCCAGGGATTCCCAATTGAAAAGAACTGTGCAGGATTGAGGCTGTGCTGCCAAGCACTGTTGACATCAAATTCTACGTACGTATTATTTCAGATGCATATAATCTTCAAGTCTTCAAAAAGGCTATCTTGTAACCCTTCCCACACTGTGATGAAGACACAGCCCTGGCTGGGTAACCTGCTCAAGGTCACAAATCAGCTATTTGGGCAGGACTGACTCAGGCAGTCTGCCTTCAGGCATGCTATACTGAGTCTTCCCTCTAAGCATGTGAGTATTCATACTCTCGAGAGGCAAACTTAGAAGTGACAAGAAGTGACAGCCAGTGAAAGGGAAATTGTTATCAAATACCTTTAAAAAAAAGAAAAATCTCAATAGAGTTGGAATCAGAAAATGAAAACAGAAAGCTAAAAAACATTACTGAGTGTGGTGTTTTAAAAGAGAAATCCCCCTGGCCGGGCGTGGTGGCGCACGCCTTTGATCCCAGCACTTGGGAGGCAGAGGCAGGCGGATTTCTGAGTTCAAGGCCAGCCTGGTCTACAAAGTGAGTTCCAGGACAGCCAGGGCTACACAGAGAAACCCTGTCTCGAAAAGCCAAAAAAAAAAAAAAGTTTCAAAAGAGAAATACCCCATTGGCTCACATAGTTGAATACTTGGTCCCCAGCTGGTGGCAGTTTGTGGAGGTTATGGAATCTTTAGGAAGTAGAACCTTGAGGAGGAAGTACATATGTGGGGATGGGCTTAAAGAGTTTATAGCCTCGGGCTGGAGAGATGGCTTGGTGGTTAGGAGCACTGACTGCTCTCCTAGAGGTCTTTTGAGCTCAATTCCCAGCCACCACATGGTGGCTCACAACCATCCAATGCCCTCAGAGCAACAGTGTACTCATATACAAAACATAAATAAATCATTAAAAAAAAAAGTTTATAGCCTCACCAGTCTTGAGGGCACATACCTTTAACCCCAGCACTTGGGAGGTGAGGTAGAGGCAGACAGATCTCTGTGAATTGGAAGCCAACCTGGTCTAGAAAGAAAATTTCAGGACAGCCAGGGCTGTTATACAGTGAACCCAGTCTCAAAAACAAAACCAAATAACAACAAAAAAAGTTTATAGCCTCACTACAGTCAGTTCCTGTTCACTCTCAGCTTCCTGCAAGTGTATATACTTTCTTCCATAAGCTGCTCTCAGTCATGAGTGTCTTTGTCTCAGCAGCAGAAAGTAACTAATACACTGGAGTTGGGGAAGCAGGCAGTTACCAGTAATACTGAGAACTAACTTCTAATAATGGAACTGAAGCTGAGATAGAATAAAGATCACTGTGTACAAAAACAAACAAACAAACAAAAGATACAGGCAAGACTATCTTTCATAGATAAGAAAACTAAGGTCATTTACTTTTCTTCCCTTCTTTTTAAGACATTAATTACATTTTTTTTTTAGCAATATGATGTTCCTTTTTAAACAATAAGTTCTCCAAGGTTATGAAGCTGAGAAGTATTACACTCAATTTCTTATTTTTGTTTGTTTGGGTTTTTTTTTTTTTTGGTTTTTCGAGACAGGGTTTCTCTGTATAGCCCTGGCTGTCCTGGAACTCACTCTGTAGACCAGGCTGGCCTCAAACTCAGAAATCCGCCTGCCTCTGCCTCCCGAGTGATGGGATTAAAGGCATGCGCCACCCCGCCCGGCTTCAATTTCTTATTTTTAAAACCACAAATAAGGAAAAAAAAAGATAATGAACACTAGCTATCCATAACTTCTATTTCTGCACATGGCATTCACTTCAATCCAGCTTCTGGCTCCATTTCTACTAGTATACTACTCATAGGATCAATAATGACCTATAAGCCACCCAAAATAACTATCAGATGTGTTTTTTTTAATCCTTTACACCTCTGAAGCATCAGATCTAACTGACCCTTTTTTTCTTGACACTTCCTTGGATTATCCCTGTCTCAAAGCCTGTCCTTGAGTGACCTTTGTTCCTGCACACATGAGGGCATCCCCAAGACTCACGCTACTACTACCACAGCCCCACAATCACCAACGTACACAAGTTAGATGACTTACAAAGTATAGCCTAATGATACTGCTCATATTTCTCAAAGACTAGGCCCTGAAAGGACTAATACAGACCTTATCTACTCATGTGAATTAAAGTAAGGAGAATATTCGCTATTTTCACAACTCCATATAATCTCCAATCTAACATTCTCTGTAATCCAGACTCAACAAACAGTTCCTACTCCAACCCCCAATTCTGTTTCCAGACTTTCATATCCGTGGGAAGAATACAAGTATTCACAACTTTACATTATCAAATTAACAATGCTTACCCAACAACAACAACAACAAAAAGCCTCACAATTCTACTTTGCAAAAATATATCTCAATTCCATATCCAGTCCTGGCCAAAGGTTTAATTGCTTAAAATTATTGCATAAGCTCTAGCTAACCTCCTTGCTTTCTTTCTTGTCCATTCTCCCCATACAAGATCAGGAACCCTTTAGTAAAAAGATCATAAGTAAGTTAGGCAAGTAGCTCATGAGTATAATCCCAGAACTCAGGTAGAATAAATAGGACTGCCATAGGTTTGAGGCCAGCCAAAACTACAGAATAGGGAATGGGCTCAGAGAGAGAGACAGAGAGAGACAGACAGACACAAAGAGCATGCACATAAATAATGTTACAAAAGGCTTCTCATCTATGAAAAACTACCTGTTAACAGCCTACACGCCTCAAGCCCTAAGTTCCTCACAGTAACCCAGAAACACTGGACTTATAGATTCCCCAAACACACTGTTAAAATCCTAAGGTCTGTACTGTAAAGGTTCCCCACAGAAAAGACTCCTTTCCTTGCTATGTGCTTTATGTTCAGGCCTCACCTGTATGTATTCTCTAGAAAAGCCTTTCTGGCCTCCAAAGTGCCATCCAGTCAAGGACTATCACACCATCTCACCCTATTTCAGTTTCTACACAAGCACTTACCATTAAGTGATTTTCTTTAATCTACCTGTTCTTAAGAGATTAAAAAAAAAATGCATTTAGGTGTTTAGCCTGCATATATGTCTGTGAGGGTGTTGGAACCTCTGGAACTGGAGCTATAGACAGTTCTGAGCTTCCATGTGGGTGCTGGGTATTGAGTCTGGGTCCTTTGGAAGAATAGCCAGCTCTCGAAATCCCTGAGCTCTCTCTTTCCTGCCCCTGCTCTTAACAGTTTTAATCAATAGCAAGACTTTTGAATCAACTCAGGAACTTGGATTAAAAACTTTGTTCTATCTCCTACAAAATGTTCACCGACACCAAACTGCACGATTTTAAAGCAATGGTTTTCAGCCTTCCTAATAAAGCAATGGTTTTCAACCTTCCTAATACTTTCACCCTTTAACACAGTGCCTTATAGCGTGGTTACCCCTAGCCATAAAATTATTTTCATTTCTACTTCACAACTGTAATTATGCCACTGTTATGAATCTGATAAGCAGGATATCTGATATACAAACTCTTGTGAAAGGGTTGTTTGACCCCCACCATCACCCCAAAAGGGGTCACAAGCCATAAGCTGAGGTCAAGCCTGCCTGGCCTATACAGTTACTACAGACCCTAAAAACATAAAACCAACCATGCCAAAAATATAACAAAAATTAGATATTTCAAAATTCATTAGCATGTGATTATAAGCTGCTTACATTTGCTTTATTGTTAACAGTAATCACCTACTTACAACACTACAAAAAAAAACAAGCAAAATATATAATACTGTTTTTGTTTTTAAATCTTGCCATTTTAAAAAGCAGAGAGGCAAACTTTCAGCTTTCAAAAGACAAGAGCAAACAAAACATGCCCCTGCCCTTTAGCCACTGAGCCTCAGCTAGGTGATAAGGACCCCAGAACTGCTCCCATGTCCCTAAGCTCAGCACCCAGCAGGGCCAGCAATGAGTCACTCTAGAGCGGCCCTTAGCTCACATGTGTCAAGTTCCAAAGTTTCGGCAGCTTGGATCGCTTAACTTCCTCAGTCCCTGCAAGTAAAACTAGTTAAAAGCAAACCTGAAACCACAAAGTACAATTTCCTAAAGACTAAGTCTGTAAACTGCAGGCGTCCCTAAAATCCTAACTTTAAATCTACTTTAAAACATTTTCATTCATTCATTTAACCTTCTGGACTCAGTTCTCTCCCACCATGCAGGTCCAGGGACTGAATTTAAGCCACCAGGCTTTAGTGACATGAACTTTTTTATCTGCTGACTCACTTACAAATTCCCAAACTGATGTAATTCTAAACTCCCTGGTTACTTTTTAGAAAATATTTTGTATCATCTACTTTTTCTTTGTACTGGAACTCTAAAGCACTGGGTCAAAAAAAATGTATCAATTAACCTAAACTCTACTGGGTAATGGCCACAGCTTAAAGCCTGCACAGGGGAGGCAGGGGCAGGTGGTTTTGTGAATTCCAGGTCAGTGAAAACTTGTCTCCAATGAATGAATGAATGAGAAAGAAGATGTATGATATGTGTGTTTATACACTAATCAGACTCACTACAGATGTAAATAAAGGGGCTATGGCATAAGCACTGATACAAAGCTTGTCTTTCTTATTTATTTATTTATTTATTTATTTATTTATTTATTATATGTAGTACACTGTAGCTGTCTTCAGACACTCCAGAAGAGGGTGTCAGATCTGTTATGGATGGTTGTGAGCCACCATGTGGTTGCTGGGATTTGAACTCAGGACCTTCGTAAGAACAGTCAGTGCTCTTAACTGCTGAGCCATCTCACCAGACCCCCAAAGCTTGTCTATGTATGCATAAAGCCCTCAGTCCCTGTACTGGATCCCCAGCCAAATGAAAAGGGAGGCATGGAATATGGAATCAAAACATTTTACAATACTAGTTTTTAATATTACAGTAATAGCAACAAATTACATTTGTTCTAGTAACAAAAGACCAAACATGTATTTCTAAAAATGTAAACTATTACACCCCCTGTAAATAAACTTGTAAACAATAAGTGCAGTTAGGAAATATTGGCTCAAAGATAACAGCAGAAGCGTGTGTGTGTGTGTGTGTGTGTGTGTGTATATGAGTATTTTAGTAGTGTGAAGTTACTGAACAACTCTAACACATTCACATATTAAAGAAATAAAGCAAAACATGTTTCTCCATGTTTTAGTGGTTCTGGGATAAATTAATATTATAAGCCCAAAGAGTAAGGACAATTTATCTCATCATTTATCACCAGCATTTAGCCAAATGCTGAGGAGGCCATTTTACATATTTGCATATCATCACTTAAGAGATGACTGTGTTACTCCTTTTGAAGTTACTCCTTTTGAAGGTGCTGGAGATGAACTCAGGGTCTCACACGTGTCTGATATCGCGGCCCTGAACTAAGTAGTAGAAGAAAATGGTGGTGCACTCCCTTAATCCCAGCAACTCAGGAGGAGGCAGAGGCGGGCTGATCTCTGAGTTTGAGGCCAGCCAGAGCTAGAGTTGAGTTCCAGGACAGCCAGGGATACACAGAGAAACCCTGTCTCAAAAACCTAAAGAAAAAAAAAAACCGGGGTGGGGGGTGGGGGGTGAGGAAGAAATTTGATTCTACAGGGCCTCTGTCCACTAATTGTTAACAACTGCTTCTGAGAAGACTGCAGTTATCATGCAAATGTTTTTTCCTATACTTTCAAGAATTATTGCAGATATCTGGAAACTAAATAACTTCTTATAAAATCATTTTGTGCCACAATTTCAAAAAGGTTGGGAATTCTTGGCTTCTTATTAAAGATTGAAGGAGACTTTAGAATATTAGATGTGATAGGTAAAACAGAACACCATGTCTTCACACAAACTTATATATTGATTACATAGTAGGACTCATTTAGAAACCAAGTAAATGCCATCTAATCCTCACCATCTCATCTGGTACCGCTCCCGTTTCAGAAAATCAAACAGGGGAATTTGTCCCCGCCATAGTAGTAAACGAGTTATAGAGCCACAAATAGAATTCGGGTCTCGGTTCTATTTAATTAACACCACGTCCTGGTTCTTTCAATTACAAATTCAGTCACAAAAAAATAAAAATAAAAAAGGAACCCCCCCACACACAAATATGCAGTAATCTATTGGCTTACGACAATCTTAACATAGCGTCATAATTCCACGTGAGAAAATTTACTCGCGTGACATTTTTTAGATTCCTGACATAAAGTTGTAGTAAAGTTAACATAGATCTTTTTACAGGCAAAACCGGAGACCACAGCATTAGAATTTATCACGTGACCTCGTTAAGTGTAGTAGTCGGCTTTTAAACTGTAGAACACCGAGAGTTTTTATATTTTTCTCCCTCCCTTCAAATACTACTATTCTGGGAGTCCGAGGAGCGTTCAGGTTCCCAAGACGACCGAGAGAACGCATTTAAATCCGGATCTGAAGGTTTCTAATGCAAAATTCTTCAACAACGTGGCCTCAGAGCGTAATCCACCTGTGGGTGTGGGTTCGGTGACTGCGAGGGGAAGGATCGTAAAAACTAATCCAAAATAAGACACAAATAAAAGGGTTCCTTCTGAGATGCCAAAAAATTCATTTTTCCCCACCATCCCTCCGGGCTGCAGACAAAACTAGGCGCGTTTAAGGCCCAGCGTCTTGGGTAACCGGCCCCTTAGACCTCTTGCACCTAGCCATGTCGCGGGAGACTGGTGGCGACGCCTGGGTCTCCCTCCCCCACCTGTGCACTTGAGGCCGGGCTCCAGGGCCCAGGCCGCCAGGCCTCCCCTCCCCCTCCGTCCCCACGACCACGCGCTCCGGGCCGTGGCCACCAGCGCCCACGCGGGCCGGTGCTGCTCCACGCCAGCTGCCCCCGGGCCTTCCTCGTTGTCGGCCACAAAGCCGGCGGTGACCCGACGTCCCTCTGGGGCCCTCCCGCGCCGCCCCGACTCGGGCCCGCGCTCCCCTAACCCCCTAACCCGGCGGCGCATACCGTCTCCTCCGGGTCGATGTCGATCTTGAAGGTCTGCTGCTGAAGGGTCTTCAGGGTGACCTGCATGGTGCCTAAGACGGGGTCTGGCCGCCCCGGGGTGGCCGCGATCCTCGCGCTCTCGGGAGGAAGGCGGTGGGGGCTGGGGGCTTGTCACATTCGCCCGGAGTCGCACTCACCCCGGGGCCCGCGTCTCCCCCGGCCGCGCCGCCGCTCGCTCCCGAGGCTTTCCCCGTAAGCTCGACCCGCGGTGCTTCCTCACGCGCCAGCCACTGGGCCCGCAGGAGGCGCGAGGGACTCCCCGAGAGACGCAGAGAATCCGCTACCTCACCACAGGATGGTGGCCGCCATCACCGTGACTCGCCGAGACGTGCCCCCTCCCCCACCAGAAAAAAACCCGGAGGACGGGGCCAGACTCGGGCGATCTGAGCAGGCGCAGGGTGCGGGGACGCAGTGCGCAGGCGCGAACAGGAACTCCGCCCAGGAATTGGAGGCGGGGCGACGGGTGGGGCTGGTATAGCGTGTGGCGCGGCGCCGGCGTGCGCAGGCGCACTTCGCAAGCAGCGGCGCTCGCGGAGGCTGGGTCGGGTCCGCGGTCCTACAGTGGCTCCGCCTATGTCCAGGCTCCGCCCAGCGGCGCGAGTTGCGCAACCCGTAGCCGGGGAACGGCTACGTGGAGTCCCCGCTCTGTAGCTGCGGCTCGGCGAGCGCGGAACCTGGAGGGCGGTGGAGCGGGCGGAGCCTTGGTGGAAGGATTGTCTAGGGCCCGCCCAGAAGGGGCGCGCGTCGCCAGTCGAGCGTGTGTAATGCCGGTTGCTTCCCTGATTCAGAGGCTGTCTCCAGCCGTGGACTGCTTGCTTGCGAGTCTTGAGTCTTGCGTTCTCTCACCAGCCTTGGGACCTCCCACCTGTAAAGAAAGGCGGATTTAAGAAGGAGGCCTAGTTGTGTCACGCCTTTCCCTCCATCGTTTTGCTTCGCTTAGGGTTTTGTTGGAGGTCTCACTCCAAGCGCTGCTTTCCTTTGCATTGGGACCCTTTTAATCTTCGCTCAAATGTCGCCTTCTTGAACTCTATCCTGCCTACCCGACTTAAAGTATCTTCTTCGGATCCCATTATCCAGCTCCCCTTGTCTCAACATTCACCACCTTCTGATTGCTCCACACTATGTGTATTTAGCATGTGTGTCTTCTCTTCTTTTACTGGTCCCCCAGGCTGAAGCTACACAGAAGCATGCATTTTGTTTTGCCCACGGTGTATCCCCAAAGCCTACAAAATAAGCCTCGCACGTTGTAGGTACAAGGTAAATATTAGAAGGATAGGTGGACGTGCTTTTGGTTCCTTGGCAGTAAGGGTGAGATGTCACTCAGCTTTTTGGTGGTTGGAGAGAGTGGGATAATGCATGTAAGTCTTATAGTCAGAAATACAAAGTTAAGTTCTTGGCTGTAGCAGTATGACCATTTTACACAGCGATAAGACCAGAGTGCAGAGGTGTGTCCGGTAATAAGCACCCAGCCACGCCAATAGTGACACCTTAGGTGCTTGTCTGTATGCTGCCTCTTAATAGCGCAGTGACCCCTGTTAGACTTAAAAAGTGAGAATAAAAAGCAGTTACCATCAGACCACAGTGAGGACAATTATGACCGTCCCCCGTCTCTGAGCCTGCACCGTCAATGATTACAGTAATGCTATTTGGATTTTCATGATTCCAGAAGCAAGGATATAATTTTGTCATGGAACTTTCCCTAACCAAGCTCCCTCTCCACCGACAAGGTATGTCCCTGCACTATGATAAATATCAAAATCTCTGCTGGCTGAGCTGTCTTCCCGTGGAGCTAGTCTTAGTCACCAGGTGTGCTCAACTTTTGCTCTGAAAAACTGGCAGCTGGGATCTCTCCTTTAGCTGTAGGGTCAGCCAAAGGCAAAAGCAGTATTACTCTTTTCAGCGTAACCAGATGCTGGAAAAAAACCATGGGCAAAGAAAGGTAGCAACTGACTTTTTTTTTTTTTTTGGTTTTTCGAGACAGGGTTTCTCTGTATAGCCCTGGCTGTCCTGGAACTCACTCTGTAGACCAGGCTGGCCTCGAACTCAGAAATCCGCCTGCCTCTGCCTCCCGAGTGCTGGGATTAAAGGCGTGCGCCACCACGTCCGGCCAGTAACTGACTTCCTTATGGGCTTTCCCTTCAAGCCATTTCTCTCCTAGTCTCCCCTAACTCATGACATCTCTATCTCTCAGGTACTCAGATCCAAACATCGTCATCATCCTTAAGTCCCTTTCTTCCCTGATTCCTGCTGCCTAGCCACCACATTTAAACCAGGGTCAGATCTTAACACGTTTACTCTCCACTCTGTACCCACAAGTTCAGCCCCCCCCCCCATGATTTCCATGTCTACAACCATCAGCAGTGGCTGTCTTCTAAGGAGACTTCACATCCAATCCCCACCCCAACAACAGTCCAGCAGCCAAAGCACCTAGTATATTAAACTGGGACTTTCATTTTGATTTTGTTTCTTATGACAGGGTCTCAACTATATAGCCCAAGCAAAACTGAAACTTGCAATTCTCCTGCCTCAGCCCTCTGAGTGCTGAGATTACAGGTGTGTACCACTATTCCTAGATCAAAGCTGTCTATTGAAAACATAAATCATGTCACATTCTGTTTGTTTGTTTGTTTGTTTTTGTTTTTGTTTTTCGAGACAGGGTTTCTCTCTGTAGCCGTGGCTGTCCTAGAACTCACTCTGTAGACCAGGCTGGCCTTGAACTCAGAAATCTGCCTGCCTCTGGCTCCCAAGTGCTGGGATTAAAAGCATGGGCCACCACTGCCTGGCTCCATGTCACATTCTTTTTTTTTTTTGGTTTTTCGAGACAGGGTTTCTCTGTATAGCCACCACGCCCGGCTCCATGTCACATTCTTTTTTTTTTTTTTTTTTTTTTTTTTTTTTTTTTTTTTTTTTTTTTTTTTTTTTTTTTTTTTTTTTTTTTTTTTCTTTTTTTTTGGTTTTTCGAGACAGGGTTTCTCTGTATAGTCCTGGCTGTCCTGGAACTCACTCTGTAGACCAGGCTGGCCTCGAACTCAGAAATCCGCCTGCCTCTGCCTCCCGAGTGCTGGGATTAAAGGCGTGCGCCACCACGCCCGGCTTTCCATGTCACATTCTTAATGTTTGTGTTTTACTTCCATACATGACAAAATGTCACAGTGATCAACGTCAGAGGAAAAGTCTCCTTTAGCCTATGGTTTCAGAGGTCTTAGTCCAGAGATGCTAGCTCATGTTTTGGGCCTATGGCCACATAGTAGTTGTATCAGGAAGGCATGGCCATAAAGCTGCTTTCTTTGTGGTACCCAGAAGCTAAGAGAGGGAAGAAACGGGGATCTCCAACTCCCTTCAAGAGCACACCCCCAGCAACTTAACTTCCACCTCACACAGCTGTACTTGCTGGCAGCTTGACCTTTACCACACAAGCCTTTGTGAGACATTTAAGAGCCAAACACACACACACACACACACACACACACACACACACACACACACACAGAGCCAAACACTAACAATACCCAGTTGTACATTGAAATAAAATGCAAACTCTCCCTGGTCTTGGAGAACCCTCATCATCTGACTCTTGCCAAATCCTCTGAGTCTTTTCTTCTGTCTCCCCTCTATTTCACTGCTGTCCTCTGGGCCATCTTTCCTCCATCTCTCAAACACCTGGCTTTGGCTTTGTCCTCTGGGCCCCTGTGCATGAGGTTTCTTCAGCCTGAAACTCTATCTTTCCCAATAGTTAAATGGCTATTTTTCATTTTTCGGATTCTTCTCTACTTTTTTGTCATCAGTTCTTTTCTAAGAGTTTTATTTTTTAGGCTGGGTGGTGGTAGTGAGGGCCTTTAATCCCAGCACTTGGGAAGCAAAGGCAGGCAGATCTCTGAGTTCTGGGAGGCCAGCCAGGTCTACAAAGAGAGTTCTAGGACAGCCAGGGCTACACAGGGAAACAAAACAAAACAAACAAACAAAAAAGAATGTGACATGGTTTATGTTTTCAATAGACAGCTTTGATCTAGGAATAGTGGTACACACCTGTAATCTCAGCACTCAGAGGGCTGCACAGAGAGACCCCGTCTCTAAATAAATAATATTTTTATTTGTCAGAGTAGATGCCACATGTATGTGGGTGACTTCAGAGTCCAGAAGAGGGTGACAGATTTCATGGAGCTGGTGTGACAGGCCATTGTGAACTGTCCAACATTGGGATTCTGGGAACTGAACCTATGCCCTCTGGAAGAGTAGCAGCATGTTCTTCCCTGCTGAGCCATCTCTGCAGCTCCTTGCTGTCGTCTTGAGAGACTCTGGAGCCAGGCTAACGGCTGCAGTACTGATGCCAATGCAGCCTAAGTGGTGTGCTGGGAAAGTTCTTGTGTGTGAATAGAGAAACTACATATTACTGTACACATTCGAATTGCATCTAAAGCATTGCCAGTGGGGTTTGAGTGACGAATATAAAGCAAAACAGGAGTCTGTTAACCTTTAATCTCAGTGCTCAGGAGGTGGAGGCAGGCCACATCTGTTGGTTCAAGACCAGCCTGATCTACAGGGAGCCCAAGGAAAGCCAGAGTTACAAAGTGAGGCCCTGTCTAAAGCAAAGACAAGTTTCAATGGAGATTTAGGCATTACGGAAAGGGAGAGAGAGAAACTTTTTTTTTTTTTTTTTTTTTTTTTTTTTTTGGTTTTTCGAGACGGGGTTTCTCTGTATATCCCTGGCTTTCTGTAGCCCAGGCTGGCCTTGAACTCAGAAATCTGCCTGCCTCTGCCTCCAGAGTGCTGGGATTTAAGGCATGCGCCACCACGCCCGGCTGAGAGAAACATTTTTTGTTTTTGTTTTTGTTTTGTTTTGTTTTTGTTTTTCGAGACAGGGTTTCTCTGTGTAGCCCTGGCTGTCCTGGAACTCACTTTGTAGACCAGGCTGGCCTCGAACTCAGAGATCCACCTGCCTCTGCCTCCGGAGTGCTGGGATTAAAGGTGTGTGCCACCACGCCCGGCTCGAGAAACATTTTTTTAAACAATCATTTGCTCTGGTGAAGATTGACCCTAGGGCCTAGGCATGTTTCACAAGCATTCTACCACTGAACTATATAACTGTACCCCAAAAATGACCTCCTAAGTCTTTTAATAATAGCCGTATAAGATCTGAAGCAGTATGGTAGTGACAATATTGAAAGGATTTAAAAGACTAAGTGAAATGTTTCGGTACACTTTTTTTTTCCTTGTTCTGGTCAACCCTGCTCACTCTGGTCTGCCCCGCTCACTTAGTGGCCCTGCTCGCTCCGGTCGGTCCCACTTGCTCAGTTCCTGCTCTCTCCGATCCAAGGATTCATTTTTTTTTATTATTATTATTCATAAGTACACTATAGCTGACTTCAGACGCACCAGAGGAGGGTGTCAGATCTCATTACAGGTGGTTGTAAGCCACCATGTGGTTGCTGGGATTTGAACTCATCACCTTCGGAAGATCAGTCGGGTGCTCTTACCCGCTGAGCCATCTCACCAGCCCGGTACACTTCTTTTTTATCTAAGCTTCTTTAGTAAACAAGATTATTAGATGGTTTATGGAGTGAATTGTACAAGTTAACAGTCTGAAAAGATAAAAACGTAAGGCACTCTTTCTACCAAGTCCCTCTTTTATTCCTCTGCCTTTTAGTACCAGGATGAAAGTGTCAGACTTGAAAAAAATGTATTCCCTTGACAGTTTCCCCACCCCCTCTCTCTTTCTCTCCCCCCTCTCTTGTTCTCTCCCTCCCCTCTCTCATTCTCTCTCTCCCTCCCTACCTCCTCCCTCTGTATGGCCCTGCTATCCTGGAACTCACTTTGTAGAGCAAGCTGGCTTTGAACTCACAGAGCTCCACCTGCTTCTGCCTCCTGAGTGCTGAGATTGAAAGGTATGCAGCATCAGGCCTGGCTCAGTTTTTAAAATTTCTTCATGCCAGGAACTGTTCTGGCTTCGGGGATAGAAGGGAGACTAAACTACCTTTCAGAATTTTGTATCTTAGTAGGATTAAAAAGTATGTATCAGATAAATGAGAGACGCTAAAATCCAAAGGCATGCAATGCATCAGATGAGATGAGCATGCATTTGCTACAGAAGCCTGTGGAAAGGATCAGCCTTGCTCAGGAGAGGGAATATGTTCTACATAATGTTCTGGCCATGTTCCAGTCCCTCCCCAGCCCCAAGTATTGAAGCCTCAAGAGATAGGCCATTTAATAGTGTTGAGGTGTACCCGTCTTAGCATAGTTGTAGCCATCTTATTCTATACCTGCCAGCTATTTCATATTGTTGCTGTAATATGCCTGCCAGTCACTGACACAGAAAACAACTCAACTCAGAGCAAGGACATGCTGGTCACATATCCTGTTATGCTCTGTGTGAGGTTTGTTCATCTTAAATTCCACAAAGCTTTATGTAGGACCCATCAAAATAAAGGTCTGTTATGTTTAAACTGGCTTGAGTCAGAGCTGACCACTGGTCAGCACTTCCTGCACCTGCATATGAGCTCACTGTGGTTTTTGTGGTTTTTTTTTTTTTTTCTTTTTCTTTTTCTTTATAAGCTGACAGAGAAAGGTGTTGAATGCTGTGGTTCAGCCCCAGAATTCTGAGCTAGGGCTCTGATCTATCAGCATTAGGGTGTGTGTTCAATAAAACACCCCTGTCTGACTGACAACAGTGTTTGTGTGGTTTGTGGGACACCTCCTGCACACCAGCAACAGTAGCTCACCTGGCTTCCTAGGGTTTTGCAGAATGTTGAATCTAAATCACACAAGGATCCCGAGTGCTGAGATTAAAGGCGTGCGCCACCATGCTCGGCTCGACAGAGTATATTTTAAGAGAACATAGCTTTTAGGCTTTGGCATGGATATTGTTGGCTTCTTGGGGCAGCTTTACAGTGAGAATTAGGAGCAAAATGTAGAGCATAAGTTTTGGGATTGGGCGGTGGGGGCGTGCAGGTAAACCAGAGAAGACTGCTTTTCGAAGAGAGTTCACCCAGTGTGGCAAGAGGATCTCTGTGAGTTCAAGGCCATCTTGGTCTACAGAGTGAGTTCCAGGACAGGCAGGAATTCACAAACCCTGTCTTTAAAAACCAAACCAACCAACCAACCAACTAAGAAAAGAATTTGGGGACTCCTGGAGATAGACTAAATACATTTTTATTATGTATATATAAATCCATGAGCCTTTGGAGGTTTGTAGCAGAATGTTAGAGAATGTTTAAACTTTACATTTAAAATTTGAAATGTCCCCCAAGGACTTACATGTTGAATGCTTGGACTTAGGCTGGTGGTTCTGTTTTGAAGTGGTATATACTCTAGGAGCTAGGATCTGGATAGAAGAAAAGTATTACTAGGGATGTGTCTTGCTGAGTCATTCCCGCCATGGTTCGTGGCATCAACCCTGCTTCTTGTCCGTCATGATCTGAGCAACAACTGTCCATCTTTTTGTGCAAACATGCTATTCTGTCTCTATCTAGGCCTAGAAGACAGAGCCACATGACCACAAGCTGAGTCCTCTGAAACCATGAGCTAAAATTAATCTCTCCTCTTAATGTATTGTTCTCAGATGGTACAGCGATGGCAAAACTGATTCAGTTGAAAATACAATGATGTACACAATCTAATTTGATCGTTTTCTGAAAAGAAGCAATTGTTTACTTATGCTCCTTCATAGGAAACATAAACTGAGATAAGTTTGTTTAACACAGTTGCTGTTTTATCATGGTTTTCGACCTGATGTAAGTTATTTCAAACCAAGTTATATATCATCACCTTTGTTCGACTTAAAACTTCCCCTCCCCATTTGAAATAGAGTTCCCTATATTTCCTCATCCCAGTGATTCCGACACCTACTTCCTACAGCCACTGAGCACAATGAAACCCTAAGGATGAACACAAGAGTCCTATAAACAAGCAAGCCCCCTTTGCACGATTTTCTTTAACAAATCCTCATAGTAAATGTTTTGTTCGTGGCATCAACAGCAGCTACTGGGGCAAAGGCCTGGCATACCTCCACACCCCCCACCCCAAACGCCACCACACACACACACTTTAATGTTTAAACAGTACTGGTTATACAACTCAACATTCTTTTTTTTTTTTTTTTTCTTATTTGAACTGATTTTCTCATCAGTTTTGCAAGAGAGTTAAAAAATTATTGGCAATACATTGTGAAATAGACCTTCTGCTAAAGTTCAGTGTGTTTAAATGGACTCCCTCTCCTCCCAACCCCCAACACTTTTCCTCATTCCAAAAGGGGGTCTCAGTTTTCGTTAAAGCTGAATTTTACACGTAATTCACCTGTAAATTAAATATACCTGGCTTATTTTCTTTAGCCAAAAAACACAGCTGGCCTTTTGCGTAAATCATGTGTATTTGCTAATTAATTTGTTATCATTTAACGCTCTAGCCTTTATTGGGATATATTTGCATGTAAGGTGCCATATCAGATAGTACTCTGAATCTCTACCTGAGATGTTTAGCCGAGAAAAAAACAAAACAAAATTTATGTTGAGATGAAGGAATGTTCCAGAAAGCCAGGAAGCCTTGATTGGCTCTAAGAAAGTGGGGGTGGGTGTCTGCTTCAGCTCTTGGCCCTTTACAGCTGGTTATCTAATCTATGTGTTGGCAGAATGTTCTGAATGTTCTATTGGAATTAGAATATCATCTTCTCATAAAGTAAATTCCGAAAAATTTACATAACTCTGTAGCTTCCTGGAAGAAACTTTAGAGCACTTAAAAAATCTTTTTTAAATTTTAAATGACTAATGCAGGTTTCTTTTTTATTGACCTAAGGTTGCTATTTGTATTTTTGCAGTGTGAATTTGCTTGTGTTTTGCAGAGCTGTTCCACTCTGTATGAATTAAGAGCAGCTTCAGGACCAGGTGTGATATGTAATACATGCCATTAATACAAGCAGTAGTGACTAGGCTTTGTACCGAAGACAAAAGAGCCTTAAATCTACAAGTGCATGACATTCAGTTTGATCTACTAATCTACCTACCCTTGTGCTGATGAGATTAGTTTTATAGTTTATGGGTCCCTCTTATATTTGTATCTGCCTCATTTTTTGTTGTTTCTTCCTTGAAATTTCAAGTTATCATAAGATAAACATAGTTTCCGTTGTAGTTTAATTAAAATCGAAACCAATGGAGCCAGCAAGATAGCTCAGCAGGTAAATGCACTTGCTGTGCAAGTCTGGTGACCTGCTTCAATCTCTAGTTGGAAAGAATTAATTGACACCTCAAAGTTGTCCTCAGACCCCCCCACACACACACACACACACAGTGGCCTGAGTGCCTACCCACCTGCATCATGCACACTCACACACATACAAGCACATTTTTGTTTTTATTTCTTGTGTTCTTTCTGTTAGTTTGCTTGCTTGCTTTTGAGACGGGGTTTCTCTGTATAGCCCCTGGCTGTTCTGGAACAGCTAGGCAATGGAATGGTAGTATTACTGCTGTTATACTATAAAAGTAATAGTTCAATGCCCATAAAATACATGTTTGTAAATGGACAGGACCCATAATTCATTGCTCATTATCTTAAAGAGAGTAGAAAGGGTTTCAGGGACTGACAGTCTATCACCAGATATGATTAGATTAGCATTTTAAATCTCTCTAGAGGTTTAGCTGCCTGGGGTTTATTTTATATTTTGAGATAAGGTCTTTCTGCACAGATCTAGCAGTCTTGAAACTCACTTTTTAGACCAGGCTGGCCTGAAAGTCACAGAAATCCACCTGCCTTTGCCTCCTGAATGCTGGGATTAAAGGCTTGTGCCACCACTGCTGGGGTACAAGCACTTTTTTTTTTGCACACACACACACACACACACACACACACACACACACAAACACACACACATACCCATGAGAGCTTTGAATGGAATGAGTTCCTAAACATAGTAAAACACACAGCTCCTCTTTCTCTTCCAACATAACATCATCCACTTGGGGCCAGGAATTTAGAACATGAGACTGTGGGGGGGCAATTTCAGACTCAAACCATAATGAGCTCCATTCAACTTGAGGTAATCTGTTCTGCTAGGTGTAAGAAACTAATACAAATATTGATATTTCACCAGCCATATTAGTAAATACAAACAAAAACAAACTGTAGAAGCAGAGGAGGTTTAGCAAATATTTATCAAATTTCTTACAATTGACAACAAACATCCCAATGTTAAAAACCCGAATATAATTAACTAGAAAAAATTATTATTACTGCTCATATCTCCTATAATCCCAGCACTCTGAAGAGGCTGAGGCAGAATGATCTTGGTTTTAGGCCAGCAAAACCCTAGAACAAAACAAAACAAACAGAAATTTATTATCTCATTATCAAATAAGAATATAAACAGAAAAATGAAACAAACCTAAAAATGTTTCTTTTTAAAAAAAAATTTTATTTTATGTGCTTTTGTTTTCTGCCTGCATGTGTGTCTATGTGAGGACATCAGATCCCCTGGTACAGGAGTTACAGACAGTTGTGAGCTACCATGTGGGTGGGTGCTAGAAAGTGGACCCAGCCCTCTGAAGGAACAGCCAGTGCTCTTAACCACTGAGCCATGTCTGTAGTCCCTAAACTAAAATATTTCTAACATGTGACAAATGAAATATAAATATGCAAGTTGTTCATACAGATTGTTTGTGTGTGTGTGTGTGTGTGTGTTGCGGAGGGTGTTAGGAGTCAATTAGGAAAAATCACAAAAGCCTTATATGGAAAACCCATAGGAAAAAGACAAGTAGTCAATAAACTCTGTTGATAGACAGATATCTCTGTAGTCCTGGCATGACTCTGGGCTGTTCTGAGTCTTAACTCTTGTGACAGACAATAAGATGATTTTTGCCAAAGTTGCGAACTCTTGTGTGTTTTCTTGGTCTTGATCTGCTTTGTAGAGAATTTTTATTTTAGAGACATCACCATAGATGAGGTTCCACATCTACAGATTCATCTAGCTGCGGATCAAAAATAATTGCAAGGAGCTGGGGAGATGGCTCAGCAGTTAAGAGCACTGGCTACAATTCTAGAGGACCTAGATTCGATTCCTAGCACCCACATGACAGCTCAAAACTGTTAACTCCAATCCTGGGGAACCCACCACCCTCTTCTGTCCTCTGTGGGTATTGAACTCACAGACATGCAAGCAAAACACCTCTATACATAAAAACAAAATAAAGTTTTTTTTAAGTTGTCCATAATGAATATGTGGAGATGCTTTTGCTTGTTATTATTTCCTACGCAAGGAAGTATATAGTAAGTGTTTACATAGAATTTACGTAGCATTAAGTGTCAAGTAACCTAGAGATGATCTACAGTACATGAGGGTGAGGTCACAGGTAACAGTTTACCAGGACATACAAAGGGTCTGAACAGCTGTAGATTTCTGTATATGCAGGGGGTCTGATGCCTGGCAATGCTGAGAGAAGACAATTATCAACATATATGTATAGAAAAGGAAAGAGAGAAAGAAGGAACAAAACAAAAAGGGAAAAAAAAATCAAAAACACAAAATTGGGAGCTGAGGTGTTAGCAAATACTTAGCACATCAGCATGAGGAGCTGAATCCAGTCCCTGCACTGCATGTAAAAAAGCCAAGCACTGTGGTAATTCCCATGCTGGAGAGTCAGAAAATAGAGGATCCCTATGGCTCTCGGGCCAGCTAGCCTAGCCTAATGGTCGAGCCCTAGGCTAATGAGAAATCCTGACCTTAAAAACAAGGTGGACAGCTTGTTTGTGATGTCTTTCCCAGTCATCTTTAAGAACTACCCAGAACTTCTCTCTCTCTGTTGAAACTCTTCCCAGACCCTCTTTGATGTCATACCTGGAAGCCCATCTCAGTTCCATCTAGGTGGTTCCCTCCCCTCCTTTCCATCTGTTTTCCATTTGTAATCCTTTGGCCAGAGGAGCTGGTCTCTGACCAAACACATTCTTTTCAGTCTTTGAAAATGATCTTTCTTCTTAGCCAAATAGCCATCATTCCTACTTTTAAAACAATGACCTTGAAATGAAAGCTAGCACCCGTTGTGTACCTAATCATTCCTTTCTCTCTTTTTTTAAATTGTATTTTTGGTTTCAACATTTATTCCCTGCAGTCTTTTATTTTATCTATTAAATTTCACGGTATCTCCAGAGGCTTCTTTACTGTTTGGGTGTGTTTTTATTTCCTGGACACTTAGCAGTCGATGTCCTTCAGCCACTTTAGTAGGTTCTGTACAAATAGAGCTTTACTGTCCTTTTTTTTTTTTCTTAACTGATAGGCTATTCATATGTATCCCATGCTGACACTGAATTTAGCATGTCATCCCAGGCTGGCCTTGAGCTCACTGTAATCCTCCTGTCTCATTCTCTGAAGTGTTGTGATTATTGGTGTGCATGACCCCACCCAGCTGTAACTTGCTTCCTCATATAACTAGACGGTGCCAGTCATGGACATTATTGTGTCCTTCATAGGGACTCTCCAGGCTCCAACATATGACTTTCTTTCCATAGCTTCCCCATTCCATACTTTTCTTTTCTTTTCTTTTCTTTTCTTTTCTTTCTTTTCTTTTCTTTTTTTTTTTTTTTTTTCAAGACAGGGTTTCTCTGTGTATCCTTGGCTGTCCTGGAACTCTCTCTGTAGACCAGGCTTGCCTCAAACTCAGAAATCTGCCTGCCTCTGCCTCCCAAGTGCTGGGATTAAAGGCATGCGCCACCACTGCCCGGCTTCATACCTTTCTCTGTGAGAAAAGCTCATTAAGTGAGGAACTGTAGGAGAGCAGAAATGAAACTTGATTTAATGCTTTTGCCTGGGTTGCTAACAAGGGTAAATACCTAAGTGGAACTCAGTAAGCCTCAGGACTTTTATCCATCCCGAGGACCTTGTGGTGAGCTTGAAAAGTTGTTGGGGGTGATTTCCTAAGATCTTGTGTGTAAAAACACGGTGTACCCTAGCAGTACTACATTCCTAGGTTTCAGGTTTGATTTTCATTCATTTAGTTTTTCACAAACCTGCTGTACTAGCTATTTGTCTACTACTGTGGCAAAATATCCTGACCAAGGCAACTTATTAAAGGAGGTAGTCAATTGGCATTTACAGTTCCAGAGGAATAGGAATTCATCACCATCATGACAAGGAGCGTGGCATCCGACAGGCAGGCACAACACAGGAGCAGCACCTAAAAGTTCAGGCCTTGGTTCACAAACAGGGAGCAGAGAGCACACTGGGAATGGCGTGAGTCTTGGTACACTCCAAGCCTAGTCCCAGTGACACATCTTCTCCAACCAAACCATGCTGCTTATTCTTTCCCAAATCATCCCGTCAACTGTAGGCCAGGTCTTCAAACACGAGTGTAAGGAGATGAGATCATTTTCATTCAAACTGACCACTCCTGCAGGACACTTTTTATAAGTGAGAAGTCACCAGAATTTGTCCAAACCTGTATTTACATAGTTATTGAGCATGTCTGTTCCCTAGAGAATCATGCTAAGCATTGTAACAGTGGGCATGCTACTGCATTCGTTTTCTGGATTTTAATGTTTTTTGATCACACGGCCCCTGGCATTCCAATAGGTCATCACAACAATGTGTGAGAATTTGCTTATTTTCTACCATACCATGTCCTTCAGACCTCCAGTTCAGGCAGGATCAACCGTAAGTTCATCTGTCAACTCACACCATACCTGTTCCTTACCCTAACCATGATCAGAGAACTTTTTTCTCACTAGTGGAACTATCATAACAGTGTTTTACCATGAAACAACAATTATACTTTTTTACATGTTGAATACCTACTATATGTTACATATACTACACATGTCTTTTTTTTTAATTAAAAAAACTTTTTTTTAACGGTTTGGATATGAAATATTTTCAAAAAGGCTCATGAATTGAAGGTCTGATCTATAGCTGGTGGCACAATTTTGGGGCATGCTAGAAATTTTAGGTGAGGCCTAGCTGAAGAAATGGGACTACTAGGGTAGGTCCTTATTTTGGTCCTGGCTCCTACCTTTCTCCCCTGGCCACCTTTCTCTCGCTCCCATTCCACCATGAGCACCAATGCCCTCTGATCTTATGACTA
The DNA here is from genome assembly GCA_902729485.2 of Mus minutoides. NCBI lineage: Eukaryota > Metazoa > Chordata > Mammalia > Rodentia > Muridae > Mus > Mus minutoides. The sequence continues at coordinate 2,036,945 of LR749678.1, read as the reverse complement.
CGATGGTCCGCCTCAACTGGGACCCAGAATCAACAGAGCCAGGGCCTGTGACAGCAAGCTCTGAAGCTGTGAGGCAAAAAAAACCTTTCCTCCTGTAGGTGAGGTCGGGTGTTTATCGGCAGCCTCAGAAGCCTTTGTAACTGGCCAGTGGGAGGAGTCTGTGAAAGCCGTCACTTGATAGAGAAACCCTGGAATGCTGTAAACAGAGCTGGATGTATGCGGCTGGGGGGAGGTCAGAAGCAGTGAAGACTTTGCTCGTGAGGTTTCAAATGAGAACAGCGACTCTACTCGGGATATAAGACTGTTCGTGTCATATTCTGGCAAAGAACTTGTCTATACATTTTCCATATCCTAAGTTTGGGAGGCTGAATTTAAGGGTGATGAACTAATATTAACCTAATGTAAGAAATGTCAAGGCATTACAGCATTCGGGGATGGCATAGCTATTGTTTTCTGGTTTGGGCCAGATTTACAGCGAGAAACAGGAACCAAAAAACAGAGCAGAAAGTCTTGACATTTATAGTTTGTCCATAAAAGCCTGTGTAAAGTTGGGGCTAAGGAAGTCAATGGTTATGAAAGAGACTGGGAACATTTTTTTTTCTTCGAAAGGGGTAAGAGTTTATTTGAGGTAAGGTCACATAGTTGGTCAAAGGTCATCAATGCAGTTCTACCCTCCCCTTAGGGACAGGGCAAGTCAGTCCAGTGTGTGGTCCTTGGAGCCAAGGGGGAAGGGCCCAGGGAGTGTCGAAGTATAGCAGCAGCGGGAATAATAGTGTGAGCTCCCCCACAAGCTCCCCTACAACCCAGTCTAGAAACAGGGGTTCCCTGTCAAGGTCCTCAGGCATCTGGTACTGAGCTGGGCGTCTCCTGAGGCAGAAAGCGTCGTTGCTGGAGTGTGGACTTCTCCTCATCCACCTCTGAGGCAGTGCTAGGGCTGGCACCCTCAGGGGAGCCCCCTTCATCCCTTGAGCAGTCAGGTCCTGCATCTTCTTCATACTCTGTCAAGCAATCCGACTCCTCCCCATCGGCACAGCCATCAGAGACGTAGCTTGTTGGCTCGATGAGGGACACAATCTCAGCCAAGTCAGTAAAGCTAGAACTTGGGAAAGCAAGTATATCTGCATGGCGACTCTCATTAAGGTCTGTAGATCTCCGGTCTGTGAGCATTTTCTCAATGACTTCACCACGGGTCCAGCCTCCAAACACAGCCTTCCCATACTGGTAACCCACATCATAGATCTGGTCAAACTTTCCAAAGTCCATGGTCTTGAAGCAGTCAATGGATGGGCGAAGGTACTCGCAATAGGAGCTGGACTTGACGACTTCTAGCTGCCGCACACAGGACACATACGCCAAGCGGGACTGGATCTCAGCCATGTCTGGGACCTTTACCTTGTCTGCCCAAGGGTTTAGCCCTTTCCACAGCAACCACCAGCCAGACAGACTGTCCCCATAGGTGCTGAGATCTGTCTCATCCTGGCCTCCAATGTCGATGGCAATGACTGTTTTAGCTCCCATGCTTCGGGCGATATCCGCTGGCAGGTTGTTGATGTAGCCACCATCCATGAGCAGGTGCCCATCCTTCTGGTCACACAGCGGGGGCAGGTAGCCCAAGAGCGTCATGCTGGCACGCACATACCGCCACAGGGAGCCATCTTTGTGGACACGCATGGCAGAGGCAGTGATGTCTGTGGTCACATTGAAGTAAGGCAGCCACAGGTCCTCGATCGGCTTATCCTGAAAGACAAGGTGGATACTTCGGTTAAAGGCCGAGCCAGTAAACATGGAGGTGACAGGATATGTGAGGTCCAATACAGGCTCCAGTACAGAAGTCATGCTCTCTTGGCCCACTCCCGGGCTCGTTGTTTAGTACGGCTGGCGCTGCGTTCCTCGGCATACAAGGCCCCAATGAAGGAACCTATGGATGTGCCTCCCACAAAGTCGACTGGGACCCCTGCCTCCTCTAATGCCTTCAGCACCCCAATATGCGAGCAGCCTCTGGCTCCGCCCCCATCCAGCACCGGAGCAGTAGTGTTTCTTGTGAGCACTCGTGCCAAGCGGGAGAAGTCGCTGTGACGGTCTGCACGCCTGGAGAAAACCTTCTCATACAGCTCATGAAGTTTCACTGGGCTGCGCTGTGAGAAGAGGCGGCGAGGACAGCGCAGGTGCAGGTGTCCTGAGCACCAGCTCCGCATGTTGAGCCACTCTACAGTGCGCGTGGGACCAGGGCCTTCCTCTCGGTGCAGCAAAACCAGTTGCTTCAAGGCACGGACGGCAGTGTTCTCCAACATTTGCTCTAGCTGGCCAACAGTGGGCTCCTGGTCCCCCAGGCCCACAATGAGGATGCAGTCGGCCTGGCGCAGGCAACGGACCGTCCAAGGCGTCAGGGATGTGTCAGTTTGGTAGAGCACAATGCGATGGGTATCTTCCTGCTGGGCCAGCCACCCTGACAGCCGGAATTCTTGAATACTATCCAGCGCTGAAGCCCCCCAGGAGAGCCCGGATGATGTCACTGTTAAGGAGGAGCGTGGGACCAATAGCTTGCAGAGCATGCTGCAGTTCAAGAGTAAAGGCCATCATGGGCACCTCAGCACACACAGGGAGGATAGCTACAGTGGACAGATTGCTGGCTGGGTTGGTCAGTTCCGAGTGCTGCGGAACACTGAGCCCGGAGCCTGGGAAGGGTCCTTGCAACTGCTGCAGATTGCCTAGAATTTTCTGGCTTAGCAGATGAATAAGGCGGGTCACAACCTGTGGGTACCGATGTTTGATGTGGCCTAAGGTGCCCTCGGGGAGCTTGGCCAGCTCGGTGTCTCGCACAGCGTGTACAGTGGTGGCTCGTCCCTTTTTTTTTTTTTTTTTTAAAAGAAGCCAAGTACTTTGCATAAAAACAATAGGAAAGAGGCAGCGAAGGCATCTCTGAAACAGGCTAACTCTACCCAATGCGAGCTCGAAGGTTTAAAGATTTGTTTTAAAATTCATTTCAAATTCCTGCTTGGAGAAGGGCGCTCTGGGTAGCGTCACTGGCTGGAAACGTCTAGAAAAGTTCGCCATTTTGAGGCGCTCAAGTGCTTAGAATCCACAGCAATCATTGTTCAAGTGAGAAGAGCTGCTGCTTGAGTTGGCTGAGGGCAGATCCTGGCATCGCTCACTTAGTGCTGGTTTTATGTGTATGGCGACTACAAGTTAAGGGGTCAAGGAGGCCAGGACTGAGATCTTAAAGGAAGTGTCAGAGGCTGAAGCAGTGTCGGAAAGCAGAGTCAGGATTTCCAAAGGGCGCCAGTGAAGTGTGAAGCTCTGACTGTGAATTCTGAACAGCTACAGAGACCCCAGGAAGTTAGACACGCTAGGAATGTAGAATGTCTGCCAGGAAAAAGCCGTAAGCAATGTACGGAGTCAGCCTAAGAGAGGCTCGCTCTGTGTGCTGCAAACGCCAAGGCCATATGAGTGTTCCCAGGGCCCTCTGGGACCCATATCTCAATGCCATGTGCTTGATACCAGCCGTGAAATGACAGGATTAAATGTTTGTCCTGTAGGTGTTGTGTTCTGCTTTGACCTAATTTTTCTATATTCACTTCACTGGAGGGTCGCTTACACTTTTTGAGATTTAGTTCCGTATCATCATGGTGGGGAGCATAGTAGCATGCGGGCAGGCACTGGAGCAGCAGCTGAGAGTTATATCCGGATGTATCTGTAGACAGAGAGAAAGCTTGAGGCCGGCATGGGCCTTTGAATCCTCAAAGCCTACACTCAGAGGGCCACCCCTACTCCAACAAGGCCACACCTGCCACTCTTCTCAAGGAGTGTCACATCCATAAAGACTAAGCATTCAAATACATGAGCCCATGGGCACCTTTCATTTTCTGATATTTTTTTATATTGTCTCATATAGATTAGGCCGGTCTTAAAGTTACCGTGTTGTCTAGTCTGGCTTTGAACTCTCACTATTCCCGAGTCAGTACTGGTATTACTAACGTGTGCCTCTGTACCTGGTTTTGTTTTTTGATCTTTATAGGGGCTCACAGTTAAAGGCTGGTGTTGAGTCTCAGAGGCAGTGAGAACCTCAGAGGGCAGAACTGTTAAGACCTTGGAGATATGCGGGATGGATTATGTATTGTGAGGTGGACATGAGCCTTTTTAGAGGCAAAACATTATGGTTTGGAAGTCTCCCCCTACCCCAAGTTTTGTTTTCTAGCTGGTGGCACTGTTTTTTGGAGGTGATAGAATTTTTTTTTAAATCACATTGATTTGTATATGGTGTGTGTGTGTGTGTGTGTGTGTGTGTGTGTGTGTATCAGAAACGTTGAAGGTGTGAATCCTTTCCTTCCATCGTGTGAATTCTAGAGATGAAACTTGGGTTATCAGGCTTGGTGGCACATGTCTTTACCTCTGAGCCATTTTACTAGATTGGTGCTAGAATTTTTAGAGATGATGATGATAAGCTAAGCTCCTGGGGGCAGGTCCTTGTGGGCATCATATGTCTTTGCCCCATTCCTGTCCATCATGGTCTTTGCCACCTCCTCCTACTGTTGTTATGTTCTACTTTACTGGGGGTCCAGAATCAACCCACTGAAATCTTTGAAACTGAGCACAGATAAACCTTTCTTCTTCTCAGCTGTGCGTGTTAGATATTTCTGTCACAGTGTGGCTCCTGCATTATTGCTCCTCTAACAAGCTGTTTAAGATAATTTTCATAATTGAATGCTCCATAAGATTCTAATATTGGGCCGGGCATGGTGGTGCACATCTTTAATCCCAGCACTCGAGAGGAAGAGGCAGGCAGATTTCTGAGTTCGAGGCCAGCCTGGTCTACAAAGTGAGTTCCAGGACAGCCAGGGCTACACAGAGAAACCCTGTCTCGAAAAACAAAAAAAACAAAACAAAACAAAAGATTCTAATACCACACATGCACAGTTTACTTACTAAGTGAAATTAACATACAAAACCAATGAGATCATATGTGTGTGTGTATTTGCTTAAGCCCAGAGTCCCATATATCCTAAGCATGTGCTAGGCCACAGAACCACTCCTCTAAACCCTGAAGTGAGATTGTTGTTTCTCATAAAATTCAATTTTTATCCCCTCTCATGGTTAGTTTGAATTGTCAATTTGACACAACCTGAAATCCCCTGAGAAGAGAGTTTCAATGGGGGACTGTCTAGATCAGATTGATCCAGGGGTCTGTCTGTGGAGAATTGTCTTGATTGTGTTAATTGGGGTAAAAGATCCACCCATGGTGGGCGGAACCATTCCCCAGGCAAGAGACCTGTATATGACCCGAATAATAGTGGAGAAAGTGAACAGAGCACAAGCAAGCATGCATTCTTTGCTCTCTGTTTCTGACTGTGAATGTCCCTCAAGCCTCTGCTGCTGTGACTTCCCGACTGTGATGGGCTATCACCTGGAACTCTGAGCTGAAATAAACCCTACAATGTGCCTGTCGGGTTTTTAAATTATAACAACTGGAACAGAAACTAAAACACAGGTCCACTGACGGTTATGCTATCTTATTTCCACTGAGATGTCATTATGTGTGTAACAGTTTTATACATATATATATATATATATATATATATATATATATATATAAAACATACAAACACACACACACATATGTGTTCTTTTTCATCCTCCTCTCACTCCTCAAGTAGCCTGTAAAAATGTTTGCTCAATCTTTGAGCATATTACACAACTCTTGACCTGTGGGAAGGACCCTTGACTTACTTAAGAAAAGGCTACCCTTTCCAGATAAAGCCTTGATGGATCCAGCTGTGGGCTCTGTGCATACTGCTTTCCCTCTGGCCTCCTCCCTTAGGCCTTTGAAGTGGATGCTGGACATTCCTTGTGAGAAATCTAAGAAGGAAACTAAAAGACAGCCACTGCCTACCAACTGCCTGCTGCCAACTTTCGTGGGAGCCTAGCTCTTGGAGTAAAGCTTTAAAGATCATTTTTAAAATGTATACTGAATTTTCTAGGGCTTCAAAAGCTTTTTAGTTTTCTGTTGGGCCAAAAGGCTAAACAACTTGGCGATGGGGGGGGGGGGGGAGCAGTCTCCAGAGGATCTAGGAAAGAAAGGGGATGGGCTAAAAGATCACGCTGCGGGGCGGGGCAGAACGCTGGGGATGTAAAGTTCCCTCTGCCCCAAGGCTCCTTCCTGTATGGAAGGCTTTCTCTCCAGCTGGTGGTTCTATTTTGAGATGAGCTAGAAACTTCAGGAGGTGGGACCCAGCTGGATGAAGTGTGGGGGCGATGATCTGGTCTTGAAGCAGAGGATGGAAGACCCCTGGACAGAGAGAAGTGGGAGGAGAAACAGAGGCAGAAGACAGGCTGGAAAGATGAGGGCCTGGTCACCTTGTGACCTTGGGCAAGTTACTTACATACTCTCAGTCACAATTTCCACTTCTGTAAAAGATATATATATATATATATGTATATATATATATATATTCCATTTTGGAACCTACATGAAATTTACACATACACTTTCTGACATGAGAAAGGTACTCAATTGCTGAAGAGTTTTAGTTTCTTTATATAAATATAGATATATTAGAAATAAAGGAGATTTGAATAAACTAAATTTGTTAAGTGAGATTTTCTTTTCTTAGAAAGGGTCTATACAACATGTCCTGATACATTTGGGCCCAGCCACAAAGCATTCTGGGGCAAAGACTGAGAGGGGACTTGTAGACTCCTGAAGGGGGCTCAATAAAGAGTACGTTAGCTTGTTATTCATAGTTTGAGCTAAATGAGAAATGAAACAAGGGAAAGAGCAGATGGAAGCCAATAGATGGTACTCGGTAGTGGTCGGTGCTACCCCGAGAGTGAAGCTTCCTTGTATGAGGAACGGGACCCAAGTGCTCAAATCCTGGCCTCCATCAGCTTCCTAATGGTCTTAGGCAACACCAAAGCAAAGCAGCTTTTCCTTTGAGAAGGATATTGCACCGAACAGATGAGAAAGTCCTAAATGATACCCCAGTTCTTCCAAACTCACCAACTAGGCCAGTTTGCGCCTCTCGCTGGAGGAGTTTGCGAAGACGCCCCGCACAGGTGTCGTGCTAACTGTGCTTTATATGGTAAAGAGTTAGTTACACGTGAGCAAACGGGCTCTGGGTCTGTATGAGCAGCCAGCACAACTAAGAGAGTTAGGGACACTTTAAAATTGGCTCCACCGTAGAAGGAAAATATGAGGAGGGAATGTTTGCAAATGTCTAAAATCTGGCTTTCTGGGGCAGCGGGTGGGATGGGGGGTGGGGTGGCACACAGGACGGACAATACTCACTTTATATAAGGGATCATTTGTATAATTTGTAAATTACAGACCACTTATTATAACGATAAAGTGTACCCTTTAAGATTCACATGGCTGGTTTGAGATTTACAGAATGTTCTCACTTTTCCTGAGTATTTGTCTCCAAAGTTAACCTGTGTTAGCAGTCCAGCAACTATATGTAGTAGATGAAAATAATCCAAGAACATAGATAATAGCAAGATGTGGGAAGGTAAACTAGGAAGTGATAGGCTGGGCATGATGACACACACCTTAATCCCAGCACTGGGGTGACAGAAACAGACTCATCTCTGCGAGTTAGAGGCCAACCTGGTCAACATAGAGTCCCAGGACTGCCAGAGCGACATAGAGAGGGCCTGTCTCAAAAAAAAAAAAATCAAAACCAAAACAAAAGTGATAGGACTTCTGACTTTAATAAAAGTTCACTGTAAGGGTGATAACTGACATCTTTGTTTGTTTTTCTAGACAGGGTTTTACTATGAAGCCCTGGCTATCCTGGAACTCACTGTGTAGGTCAGAATAGCCTTAAACTCAGAGATCTGTCTGTCTTTGCCTCCAGGGTCCTGGGATAAAAGATAAAAAGTCCTGACATTTTAATAATTGTTGTATTTAATATTCCAGCTTGCAAAAATCCTTAAAACTGATCACTGAGGAACAGTATCTAGTTTCCCTCAGAGTCGGGAGATTCCCATCCCATACCAACCCATTCCATCCCAAGAAAGGCTCTGTGTGTCCATATAGAAGATGCTCACAGCAAAGCCAGCAGGGAACGGTGAGGCACTGTCTCTCATGTGGTTACTAGAGGAACTGAGAGAAGGCTAAGCCAGGGCCTCTTCCTGGTTGTGGGCCAGTTGTGGAATCTGGAAACTAGAACTGAAGCCTTGAGGTGGTGTTGCAGAAGACAAACAGCTTCCTGGCTTTTGCACCCATCTGACTAGAGCCCAGGCCGTAAGGACCACTATCTTCTACTCTCTGATGGTGTGGGGAGAGTGGAAGTTCATTCTGGATGGATGATGTGGGCTCGGAAGCTGAATGGGACAGAACTTAACTGGTCTGTGTTTGAGCAAACCAGGAGGTACAACAGATGGCCGTGACAAAGCAGAATGTTCTAGTTAAATACTTTAGAGCATCAGTTCTCAACCTGTGGGTCATGACCTTTGGGGGGTTTCGAATGACCCTTTCACAGGGGTGGCCTACGACCACTGGTAAAAACATAGATATTACATTACAGTTTTTTGTGTTTGTTTCGTTTTGTTCGGTTTTGTTTTGTTTGGTTTGGTTTTTTTGTTTTGTTTTGTTTTGTTTTTCTGTTTTTTCGACACAGGGTTTCTCTGTGTAGCCCTGCTGTCCTGGAACTCACTCTGTAGACCAGGCTGGCCTCGAACTCAGAAATCTGCCTGCTTCTGCTTCCCAAGTGCTGCGATTAAAGGTGTGCGCCACCAAGGCCCCGCAACATTACAATTCTTAATAGTAGCAAAATTACAGTTATAAAGTAGCAACAAAAGTAATTTTACGGTTAGGGGTCACCACAGCATGGGAAACTATTTTAAAGGGCCACAGCATTAGGAAGATTGAGAACCACTGACTTAGAGTTTTAGGGAGAGATAAAGTTACAACCATCCAATTTCTAATGTGCTGCGCTGTTTTCCCCATCTGTGTATGGGTACTCCTGAAGGGCAAAAGAAGGCACCCAGATCCCCTAGAGCTGGAGTTGAGGCAACTGTGAACCACCCAGCCTGGGTGCTTCCGGGGAGCCAAACTTGGGTCTCCTAGAAGAGCAGGAAGCACTCTTAACTCCTGAGCCATTTCTCCCACTCCCCCACTTTTTCATAGTAGATAGATTCAAGATGTCTAATTATAGAGACCAGCATATAATAACCCCCCAAACCTTGTCGGGCTTGTTTTATCTACAGTTTCACATCTGCCAGCAAAACATTTCATATCTAAATCTAGGACTTGAAAGACTGCATGCCACTGTAACAGGGAAGAGTAATTACAAGTGTACCATTGTAACTTTCAAAAACCAGTCTGTGCTCAACTATTACCTCGATGTTCGTATATGTGCAGGCTTAGAGTTGTTTGGGAACACAATATGTAACTGGTTAATATATCTGAGTCTTTTTATACTTTGGAGTCTTCTGCCATCCGTATCCACTATTTATTTGTCCAGAGATATGCCTCCTTTTTCTTAATGTATTGTCTTCATTCTTCAAGGCTTCATAAAATCTCATCGTATGGATACTTTATGAGTTAGTTTCATTTTCTTACTATTCAATTAGTACCTGTGTCTGAATACTTGTCTATTTGCTTTTTTTTTTTTTCAAAAGTTTTAAAATCATGTGCGTGTGTTTGCACAGGTGTGCCTGCATGCCTATGCCTGAGGTGGTCACATGCTTCTCTCTTGACCTTGTGGGTCATGAGATAGAAGTCAGGTCATGAGGCTTGGTCATAAGTATCTTTACCCCCTCAGCCCTCTCTCTCTCTCTCTCTCTCTCTCTCTCTCTAGGCTCTACTTGTTTGTTTTATTAAGAAAATCAGCCAGGCGTGGTGGCACACGCCTTTAATCCCAGCACTCGGGAGGCAGAGGCAGGCGGATTTCTGAGTTCGAGGCCAGCCTGGTCTACAAAGTGAGTTCCAGGACAGCCAGGGCTATACAGAGAAACCCTGTCTCGAAAAGACCAAAAAAAAAAAAAAAAANGGTCCAAGGATTCATTTCTTATTATTCTTCATAAGTACGCTGTAGCTGACTTCAGACGCACCAGAGGAGGGCGTCAGATCTTGTTACGGGTGGTTGTAAGCCACCATGTGGTTGCTGGGATTTGAACTCATCACCTTCGGAAGAGCAGTCGGGTGCTCTAACCCGCTGAGCCATCTCACCAGCCCTATTTAGCTGTTTTTAAACATACCAGAAAAGGGTATCAGATTCTATTACAGATGGTTGTGAGTCACCATGTGGTTGCTGGGAATTTTACTTGGGACCTCTGGAAGAGCAGTCAGTGCTCTTAACTGTGGAGCGATCTCTCCAGCCTCCCCAGTGTTTTTCAAATGGCCTGCTTCCTTGACTTCTAAATCTGACTTGAATTTTAAGTCTCCAAAATGAGGATGCCTCCAGTGAGTCCTGAAGTCACTCTTTACAGCACTCAGTAAACAGTGCCTCTCAGAACCAAAAGCTCAATGGGAAATTTATGGCATTCAGGGTTGTATAGCTGGTTAAACTGGAAAGTGTCCTTTGGCCTCAGTGACCTGCCTTTCTGGCTTGACTAGTCTCTAGCTTGAGCTGAAAATGAAACTCTTAAATGACTGAAGACGACCATGGGGAATGTGTTCACTCCTCTGATGGATGCCCTCAAAGAAGAGGATGACAATAACATCTACATCTTCAGAAAGGCAGGCCAATTCTGCAGCTTCCTGGGAAAGCCACACAGGAATATGAAATGGTGTTGAATGACTTGAAAGGGGTAGGGTAAGGATGAAGGAAGGTTGACAGTGAGTTGACAATGATGGGAGTTAGGTGTCCAGTACATTGTGGCTTGTTTCTCTCTAATTGGGGGGGGGGAGTGTGTTTAAAAATTCATGGCCACAATAACAAAGGTTGGAAGACTTCTCACAGCAATATGGCCAGCCCATGGCCCTGTGCCCATGAGTAGAACTTCTTCAGTATATCGTGTGCATCTCTCAAAGCAAATGTGATGAAGGAGATGTCATAATAGATCACTGTAATGGGGATGTTTTAAAAATAGTAAGTCTTTGGAGAGATTTCAAGTGATAGTCCATAGGGGCTTATACTCCATTCACTTTTTAAAATGTAATAAATGCATCATAGGGGAGCAATTTAGAAGGACAGTTATAGCTCCGGGATGCTGGAGGATAGTGCCTCGGACACTCTACCAAAGGAACCACTTTTGTATGGCAGTCTTTAAAACTGAGATAAAGGCCTACAGTGTGGCTCAGTAGGCAAAGGCACTTGCCACCAGGCCTGATGAACAGAGTTCAATTCCTGGGACCCACGTGGTAGAAGGAGAGGAGAGAGTTGACTCCCGGAAGTTGTTCTCTGCCTCCACGTGTGTATTGTGGTGCACCATCGCCTTATTGTATAACAAAATTAAAAAGTACATAATTAGAAAAATTAATTAAAAGTAATGCATAGACCTCTAATTAAAAAAAAAAAAGAGGGCTGGAGAGATAGCTCTGTGGTTAAGAGCACTGACTGCTTTTCCAGAGGTCCTGAGTTCAATTCCCAGCAACCACATGGTGGCTCACAACCATCTGTAATAGAATCTGATGCCCTTTTCTAGTATGTCTAAAAACAGCTACAGTGTACTCATATAAATATAAATGTTTTTTTTTAAATGAAACAAATGGGAATGATAACAAAAATCTTGGCAATCAGGAAATTCTACTTTCTACATAACCTGGAGTACAAAATCTTGGACACAGAAGATTCACCATCAACACTGATCCTATTCTTTGTAAACTTCTATAGGAAGTCAGAGATCCCCGAGGACCTCAGAAATTATGTAAGTACGGTAAGCCATAATCCACAATGCTGGAAATCAGATGTCTAAAACCTTAGTTGTAAAATGAAGCCTATAACCAAATGGGATAAATATTTGATATAATGAATATTTATATGTGTTATGTATTTGTATATAATACATATACAGTGTTTTGACTTTTCAGGACCCTCCTCATAGGAGGCTTAGGACCAGGCATTGAAAATGCAGTTAAGTCATCTAACTGGCATTAATATTGATTAACCAGCAACAAGAGGATAATGCCTATGAGAGAGAGAAAGAGAGAGAGAAAGGGGGAAGAGGAAGAGAAGAGAATTATTTATTTTACTTAAAATTATGCGAGGGGTTATGGGAATATGTATATGGGCCAGAAGAGGGAGTCAGATCCCCTTGGTTATAGGCTACTGTGGGTCTTGTGAATCCAAAACAGGGCCCTCTGCAAAGATCAGTACACACTCTTAACTGTTGACTTATCTCTCTAGTCCCAAAGTGCCATTTTACGAGTCAGTGACCACAAACAAAATAGATGGTTGACTTCGAAGGTGTGTGTGTGTGTGTGTGTGTGTGTGTGTGTGTTCCAATATCCTGATAATAAAACTAGAAAACTTAAAACACTTTATAACTCAAATCTTGATTATAAAAGGCTTCATTTCATTAAATAGTAAAGATTTTATCCATGCGAGGGTTTTTTTTTTTTTTTTCCCCCGAGACAGGGTTTCTCTGTATAGCCCTGGCTGTCCTGGAACTCACTTTGTAGACCAGGCTGGCCTCAAACTCAGAAATCTGCCTGCCTCTGCCTCCTGAGTGCTGGGATTAAAGGTGTGTGCCACCACGCCCGGCTGCGAGGGGCTTCTTATCCTGTGTATACAGAAAGAGGGGTAATGAAGCTTGTATATCCAAGGTTATACTGAAATCGCAGCTTTTGAGGACATAAAGTAAGAAAGCATCATATTCCCCCTCACGACTTCCTCCTAAAATAAGGGGACATTTTTCATTCTCTGAGAAGTGCATGGCAGGCGCCCTATCTACCATCAGCAGTCGCCCATTGCTTCCCATACCAAAGTCTTAAGTATTATAATATCTAGAGTTCATCTAGAGTGGGGGTCAACTTATATTAGCACATCAAGGCAAGGTACATATCTCGTCTCCACTCTCTGTCCCATGGCTTCACGTCACCTGTCTGAAATAAAATCTAACAGAAGTATTTACACTACAGAAATTGACAAACCGTACCCAGGTCTTAAAAAAAAAAAGTCTTGGAAACTGGCTTGCCTCTTTGCCTCCTGTTATATAAGACTCGCTGAATGGTTGAGACCTAACATGTCATTTCATTCTGTTTTCACTAAGGTTGGATATATTCTGTGAGACACCACTGACTGCCAAACAGTCCTGCATGAGGCTAGTCATGGGCTGTACTATTGACTTCCATGCCCAAGCCCTCTCTGTTCAACTCATTTTTAAAGATCTCTCTCTCTCCCCCCTCTCTCTTTTTCTCTCTTTCTCTCCCCTCCTCTCTCTCTCTCTGTGTCCCATCCCCTGTGTATGTGCGGGAATATATGCACATGTGTGCGTGTGCGTGCGTGCGTGCGTGCGTGCGTGCGTGCGTGCGCGCGCCATTGTAAAAGCCAGAAGGCGGCATTGGGTGTCCTTCTCTACCACTCTGCATCTATTCCTTTGAGGCAATGTCTCCCTCAGAACCTGAGGCTAAGCTGGAAGCCAGCAAGCTTTTGCCTGATCCTCTTGTCTGCCCCACCACGGAGCTGGATTTACAATCATGTGCAGGATGCCTGGCTTGCTATATAGGTTATGAGATCTAAATTCTGGCCCTCGTTATTGAGCAGTTTGTGCTTTTAAATGCCGTGCCAACTTTCCAGCTATCCCCAGCCATTTGTTAAGCTTCACTCTGCGTCCTTTTACTTGCTACTGCTCTTGAGACACTCAGATGGGACTCAGTCCCTTCGCTATTTTAAAGTTGCTTCTGAGTCAGAAGCCACATGCTCCTGGTTAATATCTGTGTATCTATCCTTCATCTCACAGCTGAGTTTCTACATTTTCAGGAAAGTATCCTCTGATTCAAAGTTCCGGTCTTGTGTTAAAGAGTTAAAAGCCTGCCCACTGCTCTAAACACCTTGTCTTGTAAAACAGATGATAGTTTATAAGGTAATGACCTACCCGTGGTCCTTTAATTCCTAGATATCTCCTTCATTAGGGGGTGACTCCCATGGGAGGTGAGACTGTTTGGTTTGGTTTCTTGAGTTTCCCAAGTAATAGTAAACATTGGGCTTTAAGTATTTACAAAATACACTGCAAAGATTCAGAAAAATATATACAGAATTGTATAATCGTGATGGTTAATCTTCATGGTGGACTTGAGTGGATTTAGAGTTACCTAGGAGATTTGCTCATCTCTGGATATGTCTGTGTGCGTGTTTACAGAGAAAGTATTAGCGAGGAAGACTCACCTTAAGTGTTGGTAGCATCATCCCATGGAGAGGAGCCCAGACACAATAAAAGGGGAGAAAAGCAGAAGCCAGAGAGGCCTCAGGGACTATGTCCTTCCTCTGTTTCCTGGACCACCAGGACATAAACTGCTTGGCTATGTCATGCCCTCCCCACCATGATGAACTGAATCTGCTCATAAAGGTCTTGAAATAAACCTCTTTCCTGGGGCTGTTCTGGCAGGAATTTGGTCATGATAAGCCAAATAAGCAGAAAAATAACTCAGTCAGTACCAGTCCTCTGTACACACCTGGTGGTTTTTACAAACAGATACTTAACCGAAATTATTTCAAAACATTGTTTTCAATTTGGGGGGGGGGGTTCGAGACAGGGTTTCTCTGTGTAGCCCTGGCTGTCCTGGAACTCACTCTGTAGACCAGGCTGGCCTCTAACTCAGAAATTCGCCTGCCTCTGCCTCCCAAGTGCTGGGATTAAAGTGTTTTCAATTTTTAAATTACATTTACTTACTTGTTTTGTGTGTGCCACAGGACAACTTTGCGAAGTCAGTTGTCTGCTTCTTCATGGATCCCAAGAACCATACTAAAACTGTCAAATTTAGTGACAAGTGACTTGACTTAGGAGGCCATATTACCAGCTCTCAAAAAAAAATTTTTTTTTTTTTTTTTTTTTTTTTTTTTGGTTTTTCAAGACAGGGTTTCTCTGTATAGCCCCGGCTGTCCTGGAATTCACTTTTGTAGACCAGGCTGGCTTCGAACTCAGAAATCTGCCTGCCTCTGCCTCCCGAGTGCTAGGAAAAAAAATTTTTTTAAGAACAATGAAGATCCTGAGTTCAAATCCCAGCAACCACATGGTGGCTTACAACCATCTGTAACAGGATCTGATACCCTCTTCTGGCATATCTGTACTTATGTATAATAATAAATTTTTGGGCCAGAGAGAGCAGGGACTGAGTGAGCGGGGCTGACTGGAGCGAGCAGAGGTCCTAAAAATTCAATTCCCAACAACCACATAAAGGCTCACAATGATCTGATCAGCTACAGTGTACCCATATACATAAAATAAATAAATCTTTAAAAAGACAAATATATTGACATGTTAACTAAATTTGTATTAATTCACCTCAGTCTTAGAGTTCTCCCTTCTTCACTGGAGACAACACTCATCATGAAGGTGTTGTGTTCCATCTCTGTAACAATAAGCCTTAATTTGCTGGGATAATCCATCTAAATGCATAGAAATGATAACATTCAGCTCTGGAAATAGTATATATGAATGACTGTCTTAGTTATGGTTTCCATTGATGTTGCCATGACCAAGGCAACTCTTATAGTTTAATTGGGGCTGGCTTACAGGTTCAGAGATTCAGTCCATTATCATCAAGGTGGAAACATGGCAGCATCCAGGCAGGCAAGGTGCAGGAAGAGTTTTGAGTTCTACATCTTCATCTAAGTCCACTAGGAGAAGACTGGCTTCCAAGCAGTTAGGATGAGGGTCTTAAAGCCTAATGACACTTCTTCCAACAAGGCCACACCTATTCCAACAAAGCCACACCTCCAAATAGTGCTAGTCCCTGGACCAAGCGTAGTCAAACCACCACAATGGCAGAAATTCATCTCCATCTAAGTTGCTAGGTCATAGGTGCATGCTTTTCTTTCTTTTCTTTTTCCTTCCTTCCTTCCTTCCTTCCTTCCTTCCTTCCTTCCTTCCTTCCTTCCCTCTCTCTCTCCTTTCCTCATTTCTCTCTCTTTCTATGTGTAATTGTGTGTGTGTGTGTGTGTGTGTGTGTGTGTGTAACTAAAGTTAAAGATGTTTGGAACCTCCATGAGGGTGCCGGCATTTGAACCTGGGTCCTCTACAAAAGCAGCCAGTGTCTTCATTGCTGAGCTATCTCTCCAGTCCCTTAGTTAGATTTCTAGTACAGCCCAGGACTGCCTGACCAGAAAACATTGCTACCCACAGTAGGTTGGGCCCTCCTGCATCAACTAACAGTCAAGACAATTCCACAGTCCTCCATAGACAAGCCCATAGACCAATCTGATCTAATCAATTGAGACTCCCTTTATAGATGGGCCGGGCTGACAGTTAAAACTAAGCCCCCCCATCACTTACTTTCAAACTTTAATGTGCCCCCCTATTCTACCCATAAGATTTGATAGAACCAAGCGCTGGGCATCACACTCAGAGAGTCTCTTGTGGGGTCGGAGGATTTCTGTTTCTAGCATGCTCCTGAGTGGCCCCACCGTGCTGCACTGAGGTTTATAGGGGTCGAGGCCATAAAGTTAGTAAAAGTTCCCCACCCTCAACTGTCTGCACTCTGTCCTATCATAACATGCCCTCTCTGCCAGGCTGTGGTCTGAGATCTGGAGGTGTCTAATACCCAAACTAATATCAGAACTTTGACTACTTTATGCAAGCTTTAACAGACTTTAAAAGAGATTACAAGGGGACTGATTCACATTGCCCATTGGAACTTCTGAACCCAACAGCACCACATGACTAACCCATGCCATGCACTAAGTCTCGTGGGTCTTTTGTTCTCTCCCAGCAGCTCTATTTTAAAACTTTCTTGTTAATTGATATAGGAGGACCCAGCCCACTGTGGCGGTTTTGTTCCCTGGGCAAACTGTCTTAGGCTGTAGAAGAAATCTAGCTAAGCATGAGCCTATGAGTAAGCCGTAAGCTACGTTGTTCTTCCAGTTTCTGCTCTACTTGCTTGGTTGTGAGTAGGTTGCTCTGCATGACTCTCTGTAGAACAGCAAGCATGCCTGCCTTTGTGTTCCTGCCTTGACTTCCCCCAGGGATGGACTATAACCATCATGTGTGTGCCTGGTATCTACAGAAGCCAGAAGAAGGTATCAGATCTCCTGTAACTATGACCATCATGTGTGTGCCTGGTATCTACAGAAGCCAGAAGAAGGTATCAGATCTCCTGTAACTATGACCATCATGTGTGTGCCTGGTATCTACAGAAGCCAGAAGAAGGTATCAGATCT
>LR749678.1:1815491-1955826 GCA_902729485.2 Mus minutoides | reverse complement strand
TATATATATATATATATATATATATATATATATATATATATATATATATAACATATACAATATATAAAGTATATTATATATATATATATATATATATATATATATATATAAAATTATACTTTGTTTTCATTGATTTCCCTTCTCTACCACACTTCCTCTCCCTTCCAACTGTTTCACTTTCGTATCTCTGTTATTCCTAGTCTGTTTCCTTTTGTTGCATTTTGTTTTTATGAAACAGGGTCTCTCTACTTAGGCATGTTCATCCTGGAACTCACTATACAGACCAGGCTGTCCTCAAATTCACAGATTCACAGAGATCTGACTATATTCGCCTCCAAGAGCTGGGATTAAACTTGTGAACCACACAACCTGGCTGTCTGTTTCCTCCCTCCCTCCCTCCCTCCCTCCCTCCTTTCTTTCATTCTTTCTTTCTTTCTTTCTTTCTTTCTTTCTTTCTTTCTTTCTTTCTTTCTTTCTTTCTTTCTTTTTAGTTTTTTGAGACAGAGTTTTGTTGTACGTCCCTGGCTGTCTTGGAACTTATTCTGTAGACCAGGCTGGCCTCAAACTCACAGAGCACAGCCTGCCTCTACTTCCCAAGTTCTGAGATAAAAGACATGGTCCACATTGCCTATCTATATCTTTCTTTCTTTCTTTCTTTCTTTCTTTCTTTCTTTCTTTCTTTCTTTCTTTCTTTCCATTCTCCCTATCCTCCCTTCCTCCCTCTCTTCCTTCCTTCCTTCCTTCCTTCCTTCCTTCCTTCCTTCCTTCCTTCCTTCCTTCCTTCCTTCCTTCTTTCCTTCCTTCCATGTAGTCCTGGTTGTCCTGGAACTCACTCTGTAGATCAGGCTGGCCTCAAACTTCCAGAGCCTAGCAAGTGCTGGGATTAAAGACATGTGCCACCACTGCCTGGCATCTGTTTTCTCAATACTCATCTTCTGTCACAGACCAAAAGGATTGTGCTTGTCACCAAGCCCCGATGATCTGGGTTGCATCCCTGGAACTCCCCCGGTAGAAGGAAAGAATTGATGCCTTCAAGTTGTACTCTGACCTCCATATTCTGTCAGGGCATATGTGCCTCCTCTCAATATACATACATAAAACAAACACAGAAATGAATAAATATAAAGAAGAGACCTTGGACCTTTGTCTGAGGTACTTTACAACCTCAGGGAAATTCAGAAACATTGTGGACTCATTTGCAGTTAGATGACCCCTGTACTGGCTGGTTTTGTGTGTCAATTTGACACAGGCTGGAGCTATCACAAAGAAAGGAGCTTCATTTGGGAAGTGCCTCCATGAGATCCAGATGTAAGGCATTTTCTTGATTGATGATCAAGGGGGGAGGGCCCATTGTGGGTGGTGCCATCCCTGGGCTGGTAGTCTTGGGTTCAATAAGAGAGCAGGCTGAGCAAGCCAGGAGAAGCAAGCCAGTAAGTAACATCCCTCCATGGCCTCTGCATCAGCTCCTGCTTCCTGAACTGCTTGAATCCCAGTCCTGACTTCCTTTGGTGATAAACAGCAATGTGAAAGTGTAAGCTAAATAAACCCTTTTCTCCCCAACTTACTTCTTGGTTATGTTTGGGCAGGAATAGAAACCCTGACTAAGACAACCCCTGAGATTATTTTCAAGTTTGTCCTAAAGTTTTGTTGCTATTGTTCGTAGTGATTGAGAGCTTCCACTTGGCCTGTTGGGTCTTCCCATCTGTGTCTAGTAAGCATCAACTTTAACAGAATTGTTGCTTTTTTCCCAATAGTATTGTTTCTCCATTTATCTTCTGAATCCAATTGTGATTCTTAGTAAACAGTACAGCCTAGGGCCCAAACACAAGAGATTCAGGCTACAGAGGTCATGAGGAAGAGGGACTCCACCATGCCAGGCCTTATATCATGGCTTTAATTTTAGTGGACTTCTTCAGGATTTTGGTACTGGGATGAGGCACTACTTAGAGACCCTTGGCAGTGACCATTATACAACCAGTATAGAAATGTTATAATAGTCAGCTGAGAAGACTCCCCTGGCTGGTATTGTTTATCTGCCTTTTATTTCTATTGTTTCTGCTTTATATCTACCACTGTTTCTTGCCTGGACCTATTTTATGGTCTCCCAGTGTTTTCTTGATTCCAAACACGCATCTCTATAACCTGTTGTCCAAACGCCAGCCAGAACAATCTTTTAAGAATATAAACCGCATCATGCAATTCTTCTGCTTAGAACACATTCATAGTGCGCTTGAAAAACGCTCTCACCTGATCTGGATGATGGCACTGTTTGTCCTTCTCCTTCAATGCTCTGCTCTCTCGCTCCCTACTCTCTTCCACTGCCATGGTAGCCTCCTTCCCCTGTATTCCTTCTTCCCCTCACAACCCTGATGCCCAGTCTCTCATAAATTGTGTTTCCAGGCCAATTTTGTATGAGAATCTCTTCATTCAGGGTCAGAGTCAAAAGTCACATGCCACCCTTCTCTAAGGGATATTATGAGATTCCATCTATTCAGTCTTTGTTCCCCCATGTCCTTAAACTTTTATTGACTTTTACTCCCATCCACTTGTCACTCCCCCAGCTACTAAGGGCACACAAATTAATATGACCAAGTTGCTCTCCACAAGGTCCTCAACTGGGTAAGAGAAGCAGAAAGAGAATTTCACCAAGACCTCAGGATATTTATGGCACAAAGCGAAAGTGAGCTGTAATGGAAGGGCTCATGGGATCGCAGAGGACATGGCCATTAATAACTGTGCCTGGGGAAATTAAGGGAGGTTTTCGAGAGTATCTGACTGCCTGGGTAATTAGAGTGGAGGATCCTTGTTTCCAAATGGACATAGTGGAACAAATTGCACTGCACTATTTAAGACCTAAGATTTGCAAAACACTAAAATGGACAGAGCCCCGATTTTCATACAGGCACATCTTAATGGTCATCTTCTGTATCCAGGCTTGATTCCTTTACCTTCCTATTCAACGAGGGCCACTTTTGGCTTAGCTGACTTAGCAACAAAATTGATTTTCACTGTGTACCATCAGGAGACTGAGGTTTTTTTTTTTTTTTTTAGCAGTGTGTGTGTGTGTGTGTGTGTGTGTGTGTGTGTGTGTGTGCGCGCGCGCGCACTGGAGGTCTTGGTGATGGAGCTGATTCATTTTTCAGTCCTTGGAAGGATGAGTGGGTGTCTTCTCTCCTGGGTAGGACATAGCTTCTAACTGCTCTTTATGTTTCCCAGGAAGGTGAGTATCTTCCTAATCAGCCTTTGCAGAGAAATGGGAGAAGAGAGAAAACGTGCACATTCACTATTTTCATGCCCTAGTTAATACAACCATCACAACCATAAGTGTTTTTGTTTTTATTTTTATTTTTTTATCTTCCTTGTACATTTTTTTTCTACCTAGCAGTCACCAGGACATAGAATTGTGTCTTTCCTTCCTGGTCATTTGTTGCACATGTTTGTTTTTGCTACGTTTCAGAAAGTTCTACGAATGAGAAAATGTCTACAAGTCCACTGCTGTTCCTTCATAGTTAGCATCTGGTGTATAGTTGATTCTCAAAATCCACTGACTCAATGAGTGAGCAAATGAAGGAAAGAATGGTCTTGATCATTTGAGTAAAATTCCAAAAGAAGGTAATTGCATGGATTCACATCAATTAAAGGCTAATTGACTCCTCTGGGGACAACCTAACATGTTCACAGAGCTGTTTCAAGTGGGCAGGAATTCCAGGTCCCTAACCAATCATATTCTCTTCCAAAGGGATATTTTAAAATGGTCTTCTGGGGCTGGAAGTAGTCAGAATTATAAATCACAGAAATATTTTTATTTGCTCAGCTAGCAAAAATCCTTTGCTTTCCATAGGAGGGGAGTATTAGTCATGTTCCACTTTAATAGAATATGTTCAACATTACTAAATTCATTCAAGAAAAATATTCTTTTTACTATTATTATTATTATTATTATTATTATTATTATTATTATTATTATTATTATTTTCGACAGGGTTTCTCTGAATAGCCCTGGCTGTCTTGGAACTCACTCTGTAGACCAAGCTGGCCTCGAACTTAGAAATTCGCCTGCCTCTGCCTCCCGAGTGCTGGGATTAAAGGCGTGTGCCACCACGCCCGGCTAGAATTATTATTATTGTTGTGATTGTTGTGTGTGTATGTGTAGGATGTGGCACATGTGTGGAAGTCAGTCAGGAGTTGGTTCTCTTTTTACTGTGTGTCTCTTTTTACTGGGGATCAAACTCAAGTCATCAGGTTTTCCAGGCAAGAGTGTTTGTTTGTTTGTTTGTTTGTTTGTTTGTTACCTGCTGAGTCATCTCACCCTCCTAAGAATGGGGCTGGAGAATCACTCAGGACTTTGTATATGCGGAGCACATGATGTTACACAGAACTGTGCCCCCAGAACTTCTTTAAGATAAACTTTAGCAAACGGGTAGGGTTATAATTTGAGAATGAATCATTTAAGAAGCAGTTCAAACTTGGTGACTAGATCATTGAGCAAATGGTTCCGGTTAAGCACGTGACTTTCTACTACTCCAGTTCTTAAGTTCCACTTGCCTTCCTGGTGGTAAGTGGTGCTAAATGCTTCTGTTACTACCCCACCCGGGGATCCATCTCATAATCAGCCACCAAATGCAGATACTATTGCATATGCCAGCAAGATTTTGATGAAAGGACCCTGATATAACTATCTTGAGTGAGGCTATGCCAATGCCTGGCAAACACAGATGGGGATGCTCACATTCATCTATAGGATGGAACACAGAGCCCCCAGTGGAGGAGCTAGAGAAATTACCCAAGGAGCTGAAGGGGTCTACAACCCTTTAGGTAGAACAACAATATGAACTAAACAGTACCCCCAGAGCTCATGTCTCTAGATGCATATGTAGCAGAAGATGGCCTAGTCGGCCATCACTGGGAAGAGAGGCCCCTTGGTCTTACAAACTTTATATGCCCCAGTACAGGGGAATGCCAGGGCCAGGAAGTAGGAGTGGGCAGATGGGGGATCAGGGCGGAGGGAGGGTATAGGAAACTTTCAGGATAGCATTTGAAATGTAAATAAAGAAAATATCTAATAAAAATGTTTAATAAAAAGGAAAAAAAAAGAAAGAGCTTGATTTTTCTCAGTAAAGTATCATTTCTGATTTAAAAAAAAATGCTTCTGTTATTAGAAAGAACCAGGTAGGATGCCTGTAAATCTGCCTGGTGGTTTCTCTTTTTAGTGTTATGGACTGACGTGACGCAGCTTGACTGTGCATAGTCTAAAGTTCTTTGTTTAGAAGTCACAGCTGAAAAATGTTGGTACCTTTTAATAATAGACAGCTAGTGACAAAGTTAAAGATCATGGTATGATGGGCAGATGGACCTCAGGATTCCTGCCACCCTGATGGCCATATTCTACATAACCCCTTACCCTTGAATTTGAATTAAATTCAGATGAGACAAAAGAATACATGGAAATATTACTCCCATGACTGGGTTAGAATCATCCCAAAGGTGGATTATTTTATTTTGTGTGCTCTTGACTTATTCAGGTGAGCCCTTGAAGGAAAGTAAAATGTCAGAGAGATTGCTTGCCACCTTCAGACAAGGCAAAGAACAAGTCATGAATTACTGCGGGTGGTGGCGGTGCTGAGGTCACATGACCAAAACCAAAGGCAGCCTCTAGGAGCAGAAAGCAGCACCGGGCTAACAGCCACCCACCGAGAAAGCAAAAGGCTTGGATGAAGCTCAATTGCCTTGCTGGCATGCTCAAGATTTCTGAGTTTAATCTGTGTCACTGCGTGAACGAGGCATGCCTGCAACCCCAGCATTTGGGAGGTGGAGACCAAAAGACCAGAAGTTCAAATTTGTCTTCAGTTGTACATTGTATTTGAAGCTAGCCTGGGTTATATGAGATCCTGTATCATAAAAGAAAAATTCAGAAAAACAGAAAGAGCCAAGAGAAAGAAAGCAGAGCTAGAATTCTGCACGCACCCAGAACTCCACCCACTACTCAGAGTTGCTTGGGGGAAAAGAAGCCAAGTGGTGGATGAGCTCATAATATGATGGACACTTTGATTTCAGCTTGTAAGGATCTTTGCAGAGGACCTAATTGCTCATGTTTAGACTGCCAAGCTAGGGAGAATGTGAAACAATATGTTTATGGACTTTTTTTTTTTGAGACAAATTTTCAGTATTTAGAGCAGGCTGGCCTTGAACTTGTGACCCTTCTGCCTCAGCTTCCTGAGTGCTGGGATTATGGATGTGTGTACCATTCCTGCTCTGCCTTTTGGTGCTTTTAAACATCTATTTCTGAAAATTTCTTATATAGGAATACACACACACACACACACACACACATATATATATATATATATATATATATATATATATATATATATACACACACACACACACACATACATATATAGGTTCATTGTAACTAAGAGAATAAAACTAAATGAGCTGTCTTAGTACAGAAGTTACAGACTTTTAACTATGTTAGGGGAATCTACAGGGAGATCAGTGATCAGGGTTTAGATGCTGTCAGAGTTGCGGTCATTCTATGACTGAGAATCCTTATACTATTTTATCTAAGGGATGGGAGGAGCAGATGCAGCTGAAAGGAAAAAGCCTGGAGAAGTACCAGATACTAGTTAGCTTCATGGTTAGGATACTGCTTGTGTGTTTGTGCTTGGACACGAATCCAGAGTGGTCTTCTTGACTCTTATCTTGATTCATAACTACCAGAGAGGCCTTATGCATGTTCAACAGGAGGGTACCATGGGCTTGCGCTGAGAACTGGGCCATCCCCAGCTGATAGCCTTTAGGGGCTTCTCCAGTATGGGGTAGGTGACAGTAAAATAGTTACACCCCAATAGGTTTCAAGTAGCTCTATGAAAAAATTCTGCCATATGTACAAATATTTATCAAAAAATGCTCATTAGCAAGTTGGGACAAAAGAGTTCACA
This sequence comes from Mus minutoides, assembly GCA_902729485.2. NCBI lineage: Eukaryota > Metazoa > Chordata > Mammalia > Rodentia > Muridae > Mus > Mus minutoides. The sequence goes on along the minus strand of LR749678.1, from coordinate 1,948,885 downwards.
TGTCCTGGTACAAAGGCTTGAGAAGGTCTGCTATGAGGTATTCAACCTGTATTACACATTAAAGACGCATTCAAAGTAAAGGCCAAAGATCTGTTCGCCTCTCAAGTCTTCATTAGGCAGCCAACCCCTTTGACAATTAGTAACAAAATGTGGGACCTTTTCATTTAAGACCTTTGGAACAACATATCCCTAAGAAAATAGCCAGTATAATATTTCTTTTTTAAATTTATTTTTTCTACTTATGTGCTCTTGTGTATGTCTGTATAACTGTATGCCGTGGATGTGGGTGTCCGAGGAGGTCAGAAAGGGTGTTGGATTGCCCTGAAGCTGAAATTATAGGGAGCTGCGAGCTGCTCACTGTGGATGCTGGGCACTAATCTGGGCTTTTGTAGAAGAGCATGAAGTACTCTTAACCACTGAGCCATCTTTCTAGCCCTATATTTCTACTATAATATCTTCTTCATTCTAGGTTCATATGAGGTAGGAAGCAACTCTAATATACATTGATTATAGAACCAATTTGCACTGAAGTAGAGAACCCATTTGGTGCTACAGTTTTGATTGATTGAAGAAGGGTAATAAATAACATGCAGTATCTCCCTCTTGATATATATAAATATATATTCAAAATATATAATATTTTATATATTATATATTCATATATTATATATTCCATATATGTAATATTATATATTATATAGTCATATATGTACATATTGTATATAGTACATATATATAATATTTTATATATATATATATATATTCATATATATATATTCCAGTGGAGGTAGAGTCAGGATCTCTCTATATGGTCCCATCTTTCCTGGAACCTTTAGACCTCAAACTCACAGAGATGTGCCTGCCTCTGTCTACTAAGTGCTGGAATGCAAGGCCTGTGACACTATGCTTAGCTCATATTAATATTAAAATGCTATCTAACCACCTCTAAACTTTGTACACTTAAGTACATTGATAGTTTCTGGTCTAGAACTTGATCCTGTGAGTTTCTTCCTGGCCATGCATTAGAGCCAACTGGAGAAAGTTTTAAGACCACTAATACTGCAGCCGTGCCTGCAGATAGAGGATGTCAGAATCTCCAGAGGTGGGATCCAGGCATCAGTACTTTTTAAAAGTTCCTGTATTCATTGCTTTTCTAGTTACCATGAAAAACACCCAAAAGAAGCAACTTAAAAGAAGAGGGACTTACCCTGGCTCACAGTTTAAGGGGGCACAGTCCATTGTGGAGAGAAGGCATGGCTGTGGAAACAGCTCAGGGCTGTGGCAGCAGAAGGATATGGTGGCTGGTTACATCATGTCTTCATTTAGGAAGCAGAAACCTTGGGCTAGAAGCAGAGCTGACCTATAACTCATAAGTGCAGCCCCTCTGGCATCACCAGTAACCAACTTCCTCCAGCTAAATTCCATTTCCTAAGGGCTCCACAACCTCCCACAACATCATGCCAGCTGGGGACCAAATGTCTAAACATGAGCCTGTTGGGGACATTTTACATTGAAATCATAAAAGTTCCCTAGGTGATATTAGTCTATAACCTACATCAAGAACGATGGCTTAATTCACACTTCATTAGTATTACATACTTTTTGCTAAGGTTTTGTGAAATAAATTATCCATGTTTTAGATACTGGACTCCCTTAGGATTACCTGGAGGAACTTTTAAAACAAACAAACATAGCACTTGGTAGGTAGATCTCTGTGAGTTCAAGGCCTCGTCTACATTGTGAGACACTTTCTCAAACAAACAAACAAACAAACAAACAAACAAACGAAACAAACTCCACAAAACAAAGAAAACCAAAAAGCAAACAAGCAAATATGCTTAGACCTAGCCTGGAGAACTAACTCAGAGTCTCTTCCTGAGCCCTGTGACCTTTATACATGTCTAGATGATTCTAATGCACAAATGGGATGAGGGACCATTGCCTAAAGATGCATGGCCCCAGTGATAGGTAAGCAAGAATTAAAGGCCTAGGAGGAGAATAGCGCCATGGCTCTTCCCTTGAGTGATAGGAAGGACTTATAGCAGGGCAAGTTCTGTCCCTTGGAACTTGCCACACACTGGCCACCAGGTGCACCAGGCTGTTCCGAAATACCAACATGCTTCTTCTCTCTAAACCTTTTAATCTTAGTTTTCACCCTCTCCTTGTATACCTCTTTAAATATCGTGACTCCCCCCTGTTGCTCAACACCCTCACTGTAGCCTACTCAAGTTCTCAGTGGATGACCTGAGTGGGTCTTCTCGTGGGCAGGAGTGGTGGTTAATTCCATGTGACAACTTGACTGGGAGGATGGATGGCCAGCTAGCTAGTCAAAGGCCATTTCTAGATGTGATTGTGAAGGTGGTTCCCAGAGAAACTAGCATTTGATTCTACATACCCAATGGAGATGTTCACCTTCATCTACATGTGCGGGCATCATTCAGTCTGGGAGGGATCAAGTAAAAGAAAAAAGGCCAAAGCATGGTTACATCTCATTGTGTCCTCTTGAGTGAAGACATCATCTTCTACTGCACGTGCACATCAGAACTCCTGGTCCCCAGGTCTTTGGGTTTCCAGCTTGTCTTAGTTAGATTTTCTATTGCTGTGAGGAGACACCATGACCAAGACAAGTCTTATAAAGGACAACATTTAATTGAACCTGGCTTACAGATTCAGAGGTTCAGTCCATCATCATCAAGGTAGGAGCATGGCAGTGTCCAGGCAAGGCATGGTACAGGAGGAGCTGAGAGTTCCAGCTCTTCATCCAAAGGAAGCCAGGGGCAGACTGACTGTCCCCTAGGCAGCTAGGAGGAGGGTCTCAGAGCTCACCCCCAGAGTGACACACTTTCTCCAACAAGGCCACACTACCTCCAACAAGGTCACACCTCCTAATAGTGCCACTCACTAGGCCAAGCATATTCAAACCACCACACAGCCAAATGAAACAATGAAGACAATAAAAAGACAAAAGGCTCCTACTTAATGACAACAGAAAGACACAAAAACAGCTGGCTTATTTTCTAAATGTGTTGGAATGTAGGCCTCCTGTTATTGGGTCATCCGATCTTGAAGGTTTACTTTGAGATAAAAATACCAGAAAGTTTTGACAATAACTTAGAAGTCTCCCCAGCCTCCATAGCATTCTGGATGCTGGTCTGTCCTGAGCACTGTAGGGCAATTAGCTTGGACCTACACCATGTGGTCTGCTAACCCTAGTCACTGTGGTAACACTGCAAGATACCCCCACATCACAGGTCTACATCTCTATAGTTTTCTGATCATGGATAAGACCGAGTTCTTGATCCCTAGATGCTGCTCCAAAGATGTTGGGCTTCTGTGTTTTGATACCTGACTTGTCAAAATGTTCTGCTAATACAAGCCAGGTATTCTTTAGCCAGATTGTACTTTGTCACTGAAACATTATTCCTAATATCTCTTACACTAATTAATAAGCTTGCCCTGCAGTTTCAGCCCTTGGCATTTAAAACAAGCACTTGTGTTAACGCTCATAGCAAGCTGTGCAGTTGGAGTGCAGGCTCCTGATTAGGCGCTTTCAAATGCTAACCAGCCACCTCTGGAATGTGGATTCCTGATTAGGGTGCTTCGGAGATGAATTAATTCTTTCTAGGTTATAGGCTACTGTTCATTTCTACGGCACATCCTGCCACCTCTGCTGAAATGTGTTCGTGTAAATGACAGATAAGATACAAAATTTTACATATACTGAATGTGGCAATTGGTCTAGGTCTAATGGAGGATACGGGAGTATATTTAAGAAAGACCTTAGAAAGCGTGTAGAGTGGGTAACTGTCCCAGTTTACCAGGACTGAGGGGTGTCCTCAGACATGGGATTTTCAATACAAAGCCGTGGAGAATATCTAGGGCAAGGAGCATAGACACTTGGTTACCCTGACAGTGACTCTGCCTCCAGAAAACTATATTGGGAGCTAGGAAAAGTTAAGAGGGATTGCTTGTGAAAGTAAGTCTATAAGGAAGATACAGGATCATACTAGGAAATCCATTGACTACCTCTCGGTATGTTCATCAATTGGCGCATCACAGCTCTGAAAAGCCCATGCATACCCTTTCCTGCTAGGGCTGCCATACCAAGGGATCACAGAATGAATGAGTTAAACAACACAGATGTGTTTTCCTGTAGTTATGGAGGCTGGAAGCTTCAGGTCAAAATACTGAAGGTTTCCTGGTTCTCTTTGTGGATTACAGATATCCAACATTTTTTTAAAAATAGGACTTTTAAAATTAATTAATTATTTTATTTATGTACATTCCATCTGTTGATTCCCCTCCTTGCCCCTCTCCCACAGTTTCTCATCCCATTCCCCTCGCCCTTACCTCCAAAAGGGTGCCCTCCTGGGGAGAGTATCCTGTCCCCTGGGGCCTCAAGTCTTTCAAGGATTAGGTGCATCTTCTCCCACTGAGGCCAGACCAGGCAGTGAGTTATTACAGCACTTGAGACTAATGTCCTTTGTAGAGCAACGTGCTGAATGGGTTAGCTGATTTTCCTTACTGTTGTCCTTGAAGAAAAACAAGATAAAAATAAACAAACAAACAAAAAACTAAGAGGACTTGGCACTTCACACCACAGCTTTGGACAAAGTAACCCTACTTCCCTGGGAAAACTTCTTAATTACTGTTGGGATCATTAGCATTAACTGAAGACACAGGACACCCAAGAAAACCAGAATTTCAGAGAAACAAAAATGATATTTCAGTATAAGTATATCTCAAATATGGATATGACTGAGAGCCTAGGCTTGGGTACTGAAAACTACACTTTCTGTACTGAACCTTCAAATGTAACTGCATGCCATGTATTCTACCAAGTATTTCCAGTTAGTATGGATATGGCCACAGCACTGAGAAGGAACTGGACCATGAAGCTGCTTTGCACGCCAAGTCTGCTGTGCTTTGGTTTAGGTACTGGCATTTCCTCTGCAGTGAAGAATAAATTGCATATGAGACAACCTCTTGGGTCCTAAGTGGGCACTGGTCATGTGAGGTGTGCTGGGTGAAAGGTGAGACAACCTCTAGGGTCCTAAGTGGGCGCTCATCATGTGAGGGGCACTCGCTGAATGAAAGGAACAAGAAAGCTTCTGGTTCAGTAGCCGTGGAGTTTTGTGAAAGTTGTACAGCCTCCTCAGGCTTCACTCTCCTCATCTGCAAAATGGGTCTGTTTATATATGACTTGTGAGAAATGAAATGAGACACATCTAACGAAACAGAATATAAAACATTTGATATATAGATTAGACAGCCAACCAAGAAGACCTAGTATGAATGCCAATAATTCAAAACCATGATGAAAATTGATATTAAGTCCTTTCTCTGTACTCCTCCTCTCTCTTGAACATGTAAGGGATAACATGAAGATGTCCTCTTTCCTGCCCCCAAGCTGTTTCCAGTGGAGAGGTCTGCAGGAGACAATATTCTACCAAATTCTCTCAACTGATACAAAAGAATCAAGGGAGAGAGAGAGAGAGAGAGAGAGAGAAACAGAGACAGAGAAACAGATAGATACAGACACAGAGAGACAGATAGATAAAGATGGACACAGAGAAATAAAGAGAGAGAGACAGACAGAGACAGACAGAGAGACAGACAGATAAAGATGGACAGAGAGAGACAGAGACAGACAGAAACAGAAACAGATAAAGACAGACATACACAGAGAAACAGGCAGAAACAGAGAGGCAGATAGATAAAGATGGACACAGAGAAAGAAAGAGAAAGAGAGAGACAGAGAGAGAGAAAGAGAGAGAGAAAGAGAGACAGATAGATAAATACAGTCACAAAGAGACACACACACACACACACAGAGAGAAATAGAGAGGAAAAAAGAGAGAGAAAGACAGATAAATACAGTCACACAAAGAGACACACAGACACACACACACAAAGAGAGAGAGAGAGAGAGAGAAGTAGAGAGAGAGAAAGAGAGAAAGAGAGAGAGACTCTTTTGAGCTCCACCATAGGCTGAGAGTAGCTATGAGAAGTGAGGGTAAATATGGAAGCAAGGCTGTCAATCAGCCCTAGTGTTTGCAGTGCAAAAGTGAGGGGTGCCACCTGCCTAGATCCCCTACTACTTCTAAGCAGAGCATTGGGAGGAACAGGAAAATGGTGTCTACTTGACTTCATACTTTAGATCTCATTTGAGTGCCTTTAAGTTGCTAGAAGAACTTGCATGGTCTACTGTCTGGTTTTGTGTGTCAACTTGACACAAGCTGGAGTTATCACAGAGAAAGGAGCCTCCCTTGAGGAAATGCCTCTATGAGAACCATCTGTAAGGCATTTTCTCAATTATGCCACGGACTGGGCCTAGTTGGCCCCCCTCAATCCGTGGGAATCGGGGGTTCGGACAGATGGGCATGGAGTCGGCAAAAGTGGGGTGACAAACAGACTCGACACAAGGGAGTGTGGATCTGAATGCAATTTGTTAAATAGAGCATCAGACTTTTTAATACAGAAGAAAATAGGGAAGTTAGGTGACACACGGGCAAGATACAAAGAGGTTACTAGAGGTTACTGGATTCTTACACAAAACAGAGGAATGCAAACATGGAAAAACTAGGATAAAACTTCATGTTAACAACTGGGATCAAAACCACTCTACCTAAGGTCAGCTTAAACTTAGAAGCCAGGGGCAAGGGCTTCATGCCCTTGCCATAGCCCACCTTCCCCCTAGGCCATTGTAAATACTTGTATATGGGTGTAACTCAACTAGCTAAAGTTCTAAATATCTACTCTGGTTCCTCCTCAGGTCACAAACTTCCTTCTTCCTAGATAATGGTGAATTCCTGTGTAGGGCAGTGACTTAGCTGTATTCTGGGTGGGCGATAGTGTGGAGGAACTTTCTACTAACAACTAATGTAGTCTGCCATACCTGGCTGTAGAAGATTCTAAGTATATACTTTGCTAAGCTTGCCCTGAGATTTCTAACTCTTATGTAGTTTCTTGCCTTGGTAAGACTGGCTATAGTCCCTAGTAAACATTCTGCAGACCAGCCCTGAGCTACTCTGGCTCCGTTCTTTGTAATTCCTAATTAGTTTCTCTATCTCTAGATTCCTACTGAATACAAGGATATACTAGGACGTTGGAACACTGGCGGAAGGCTTAGCTAGGTCAGAATTCAATCTTTAAAAGCACTATAATAAAATCCTACTAAATGAGAGCACGTGGATCTAAACACCAGACTAACTTGGGGATATAACTAGTAGCGAGAATATCTTCCCAGGAGATGAGTTCCTTTTGAAACTCTGTGTCTTGTGAGCGCTTTCAAGTTTTTCAACTTGTCAAGCAACTTCATTGGAATGTGTGTAACACAATTAGTGATCAGTTAGTCCAGGCCATTGTGAGTGGTGTCATCCCTGGGCTGGTAGTCCTGGGTTCTATAAGAAAGCAAGCTGACAAGCCAGGGGAAACAATGTAGCAAGCAGCACCCCTCCTTGGCCTCTGCATCAGCTCCTGCCTCCAACTTCCTACTCTGTGTTAGCCTAGTCTTGACATCCTTTGGTGATGAACAGCAACGTGGAATTGTAGGCTGAATAACCACTACCACCACCAACTTGCTTCTTGATCATGATATTTTTTAAAGGAATACAAACCCTGATTAAGAGACATGGCAAGAACTACCTGTTAAAGGGTCACTTTCTCTTTCCTGTCTTCCACAAAAGGAATAAGGCCCATAGGGAGGGAGACAGATGTTAAGTGCATCAGACACTGCTGGATCTAAGCAGATAGCTCAGGGATGTGGTTAATGTAACTTTATGATGAATGAGGATGCTCTGTCAGCCTCAGAGATCCAGTATCAAACTCCGCATCCTTCCCCTTCCTCACAAGACACCCTTTGCTTATGAAATTCAGTCTTTATTCTCTTTCTCCTTTCTCTCTAGAAATGAGTCTCTCTTTTGCCCCACTTGTTATTACCTAGATGGATTAGGGGCTGAGCTGAGTGAGGGGATGAGGAATGAGCAAACAATAGACACACATACATAGAAGCTGAGATCAGATAGGCCATGTTCTCTGATGGAGATGCACCAGCAACCTGGAAACTCCAGGAGTTTATCTTTTTTTTTTTTCTTTCTTTCTTTTTTCAAGACAGGGTTTCTCTGAATAGCCCTGGCTATCCTGGAACTTACTCTGTAGACCAGGCTGGCCTTGAACTCAGAAATCTGCCTGCCTCTGCCTCCCAAGTGCTGGGACTAAAGGTGTGCACCACCACCGCCCGGCTAAGGAGTTTATTATATACAGCTGAATGAGGAGGTGGGTTGGTTAATCGTGTGTGGTGGGTCTCTGTATAGTTTCAGGCTGCAGCCACTTGAGGAAGAAGCTCTGCTTGATGTGTATATATGGTGCCAACATCCTTCCTCCTACCTGGAAAAGGGACAACCTGAGGCTGACCTGGGGAAGGCCTTGCTACTCCCATGAGTCTGAGGAGTTGGGATCCTTGCTGTAGCCATGTTCACGTCATGACTTCTCACTCATACGTGATATATTTGCTCCCTGCTGCCTCCCATTTCAGAGTCTTAGATGCCAGGCTTCCAGGGGCTGTCAACATGGACTCCTAATCATTGCTTCTCTGCATCTCCCTGTTTCCGACAGAGAAGCTTTTCCTCATGTCTTTGAAACCTACCCTGGTTTGCTGTTTTGCACTTTTTCTTATCACCTAGAACTTTCCTGCTCTTGTCATTCCTGCCTCTGACATCCCCAGTGAGACTGATTTTATTTGTCACCACCATGACTTTCTCAGGTCAAAGGTTATGAGAGGAAAGGTTCTTTTTGTGCTTGTGTGTGTATTTGTAGGCCAGCAACTAACGCCAGGTATCATACCTCAAGACATAAACTACCTTGGCTTTGTGAGACAGGGTCTCATTGTTCAGGGTTCTTTAACCTGGAACACACTAATTAGCCAGCAGGTCTCTGAGATCTGTCTCCATTCTCCCAGAGGTGGGATTAGCAGTGCATGCCATCATGTTCAGTTTGTTTGTTTGTTTGTTTGTTTGTAAATCTTTATGATTACACAACAAGCACTTAACCAACAGGACCATCTCATCAGCCCAAGAAAAGGTTCTCAAGGGCAAACTCAAGCTTCTGGAATTTAAAGCCACAAAGCTTGACCCCAGCTGTGGCCTGCATCGCCCTGGGTATCGAAAGCAATCTTCACATCTCAGCTCCAGATACAGACCACCAGCCAATCATCTTGCTTGTTTAAGTCCTCCCAGCCTCTTCAGAGCCCACAACCACGCATCATTGTTATCATACTCTCTTCTCTTCTGCTGCCAAAGATGGGGCTGTAACGCCCCACCTGCCCTCCCCCACCTCGAAATAAATACTTTGCACCGTTCTGAAAATTTCTAGCAATTAGCTGGTACCATCACCTCTAATTAGTCACTGGCAAACACAGTTGAGATAATAAAGCTTACCAAGAGGGAGGCATGAATAAGCAGCAGATTCTTAGTCTACTGGGGAAGTGGCCCTGATGAATCATTTAATAGTCACTGTAATGGAATTGTACAGGTTTTCTGTACACACACCGCAGAGAACATATTAAGTGTGTCTGAGCCATGAGAGAGCCTTAATGATTAATTTGCCATATGGTACTAGAAAAATCTCATTTTTGACACACAGTATACTTCTACGTTTTTCCTTATTAATAAAACCATCAAGAAAATATACTTTTCATTCCATCTCACTAATGACTCCCACAAATTCATCCAGACACCCAGGGATTTGTCTTTTTTTTTTTTTAATTATATCTAAGTTCCTGTGGACAACGGGAACACAGCTATTTACTCTCTTATTATGTGTTTGATTTCAATTGTTGCCGATTGCTTTTTAACCATTTTTATCAGCTATTCCATGGTGACATCACCCAGAAGATGATAGTTATTCTTTTTTTTTCTTTTTTATTTACAGAGAAAAATGTCACTGGTGGGTTAAATGACACACCTGTGACTTGGGCTAAGGGGCTTTTGATAAGAGCCCAGCCTGTTAGTCCCCAGAACCATGGGAATGACTAGAATTTGAAGATCCATTGCTACAACCTAGACACCACCGAACCAAACAGCATCCTTCTAAGCAAAGCCTGAATTTCCGTGGCACTGAACTTCCTGTTCTGTAAAATAGACTTACCATGGAACATCATTGTCAGGTCCCAATAAAATGGCAGAAGGAGAAGAGCTTTGGGGGTTTGTCATACCTAAGGGACTTGGGTATCACCACAGTGGGTAATCCTTATCTGTGTCTCAGCACTATATACCCCCAGCATGGTGGTACGCACCTGTGATCCCAGCACTGGGGAGACAGAAGCAGGAGAATCAGGAGTTCAAAGTTGTCTTCAGCTACATAGTGTGGTTCAAGAGCAAACAGCCTTTGATATGAGAGCTACTATTCAGAACAACAAAACCAGGAAAGAACAACATGTTAAACAATAATAACAAGAGGCCCTCATGGAGTATAGGGATAGTACAGGGGATAGTAGATATGGTAATAGGCCTCAGTTTAGCTTCCCAGTTCTATTTTTGCTGCTTGAAGCACAGAGAGTGACATACTCACATGAAGTTGCCCAGGGAACCCACCCAGCTATGGTCCCCTTTAACCACTTCTCACGCTACAACTTTCCAATAGAAATAACCAGTTCCTTTCCCATCTCTCCTGAGGTGTAATGGATTTTGAAAGATCATGAAAAAATGTTTCTGATTAGCTGGGACTGTGTCCTCTTATTGGCTACCACTAAAGACAGTCCTGGTGTGCTGGAAAGTTTTATGTCAACCTGACATAAGCTAACGTCATCTGAGAGGAGGGGTCCTCAATTGAGAAAATGCCCCTGTAAGATCAGGCTGTTGGTCAAGCCTGTAGGGCATTTTATTAATTAATGATTGGTGGGGGAGGACCAAGCCCTTTGTGGGTGGTACCATCCCTGGGCTGGTGGTTCTATAAGAAAGCAGGCTGAGCAAGCCATGATGAGCAAGCCAGTAACCAGCATCCATGCATGGCCTCAGCATCAGCTCCTGCCTCCAGGTTCCTTGCTTGTTTGAGCTCCTGTCCTGACTTCCTTTGGTGATGAACAGTGATGTAAAAGTGTAAGGCAAATAAACCCATTCTTCCCCGAGTTGCTTTAGTCATAATGTTTCATCACAGCAATAGGAGTCCTAATTAAGACATCTGGTAATGAATGTCAACATCCAGGATGTCCCAGAGCTATTGGGACTATAGTTGAAATCAGTAAAACCGAGCCCTCTTAAGCAGACACACCACTAGGGAAGTAGGAGAGAACCTTTGTCATTGGCTTTTCTGCTCGTAAGACTCGGTAACTCTTCTTGCCTGTCGTAATACGCAGGAAGGGAAAACAGACTCAAATTATACTAATGATATGTAGGTGATCAGATTGAGGTTCCCAGAATCTATGACTAAGTCCTAGGCTTCAGGACCTGTGACTGTGGCCTTTTTTGGACAAAGGATCTTTGCAGTCTGTGATACTTGAAGGATTTTGAGGTGAGATCATTTTAGATGATCTGGGTGGGCCCAATGACACAAGTCTTTCTACTTTAGAGACTGGATCTCACCACATAGCTCAGACTGGCCTCCGACTCATGGTCTTTTGCCTCTGGAGTGCTGGGATTATAGACATGTCTCACCACACCCAGTAACAGATGGCTTTATATGAATAAAGGAAGGGGAGGGGAGGTAGAGGAGCGCACACATGAGAAAACACGGCCAAGAGGGGACAGAAGCAGGAGGTGGAGTTATACACAGTCAACGAGTATCAATCTATGTCAACAGCCTCTGGAAGCTGTAGGAGGCCAGCCTCCCACTGGAGTCTCAGGATACCTCCATGCTGGACTTCTGCCTTCCACATCCGTGAGAGAAGGAATTCATCTAGTGTTAAGCCATTCAGATGGGGCGGTGCTTTATAGCTTTGGAGATTGACACAGGGGTAAGGGTGTGGACTGACAGGGGCTTTCAGTTCTGAGCTGAGTCCCTCTTATAGTATCTGAAATTAAGCACATTTTATCCCAAACTAACGTCACCCTGCTTACGTCAGTATATTTTCAGGTCTTACCTAGCTACAGCCTTAGAAGAGAAATAATTTTTCCTGTTAAGAAATTTAAGTTAGTTCTTAAGAAACTGCTGCAATCTCACACACACACACACACACACACACACACACACACACACACACACACACACGTGTGATAATGCTTGACTCTTCCCAGTTTGATAATAGAAATTAATATTTTCCTATTCATATACTCTTTTGAGTACACACCAGAGTCTTGTGCATTTCTTAATCCCAACCTAAGGTACAGCCAAACCCTCTTCCTTTAACCTGCCCCTGAGAGTGAGACTGAGCAACCCTGCCACCCCGCAGGCTTTATTTGGTTTTGCAACACTCAGGACGAGTCCAAAGCTTCACACATGGTAGCCCAGCATCCTGCTGCTAAGCTAAATCCCCAGCACCATTCACCAGTTTTAAGCACTTGTAATCCACCTTTCCTCCTTCAACCCTGGGAGCTGTGTAAGAGCCTGATCTTTGTATTCTACATCTCTACTGGACTTTGGGCGCATAGCAGAAGTGCAGTAAGTACTTGTGAACCAGAGTGACTGGCTGTTCTGGCTTTCTCTTGGCAGAGGAGATTTTTTTGGATGCTTAGATCTCAGATTTAAAACTGGACTAGTCCCGAGGACACCTAAGTTGTTGGTCGTCACAGTGAAGAGAATAAACAAAACAGATGCAACAATTGCCTCAGCCCTACTGATCTTGGGATGCCGTGACTTCTCAGTACAATGTTACTGGGTCTCAATCTCACTCAGCTTCCTTCTGAGGGTCACTCTTCCAGGCAGCCTTCTCCTTTACCAGGGTGCTTATTCTACCCAGAGCTGGTGCCCAGGGGCTCATTGCTAACAGCCCCCTAATGCAGATCCAGGCTCCTCTCACATGACTCTGATTTTCTTCCAGTTCTCTGATTGGTGACTTCTCTTCTCGTGTTTCTTAAATGTTGGACGTTTCCCAGGACTCTGACCTGGACACATTTCCTGAGAGCGGAAGAGCAGAGATGAGCTCCTCGGATGCACTCACTTGCTCCTTTTCATACCCATTCTCATCTATCAAAAGTTCAGTTGACTCCTTTATCTGAGTGAAGCTAAGTCAGTTCCCTTCTCCTCATTCCCAGGGTCACTGTCACATACCAGGTCTAGATCATTCTTGACTTTTCCATTTCCATAAACCATTCAAATTTCTCCTTTTCATTGCTTATAGGTGCAAATGGTACTATGCCCCTCTCTGGCTTAAAGGATGCCAGAGGCTCATTGGGTTCCTTCTCAGATCCACACAGAAGATACCTCATCCTCTACTCTTGCTATCAGTTTGGCTTTAACTATCACTAGATGCCTACCTCAGATCCCCCACCTCAGAGATCACACCTCTACCTCCGCAGTCAAACACTTGAACCTATTTGCTAACCTGCTCTCTCTGCTCCTCTAACCAAAGGTCACTTCTAAGACCCACTGAGGTCAGGAAACTGAACAGAGGTGTGTAGCGATGGGGGATGGGGATCTGGGGGTAGCAACCAGAAAGTCCCAGATTCCAGGAAAGCAAGAGCCTTCTAGGACCCCACAGGGATGCCAATAGCTGAATAGGGGAGGGAGAACCTGTTGAGACCATATCCAGAGGTTAAGCAAGCCACCCTCCCACCTGTGGTTGAGGGATGGAGCCACTCACCCATCTCCAAAATTTTAACCCAGAATTGCCCCTGTCTAAAGGAAATACAGGGACAAAAAGTAGAGCAGAGACAGAAGAAAAGGCCATCCAGAGACTGCCCCACCTGTGGATCCACCCCACATGCACACACCAAACCCAGACACTATTGCTGATGCCAAGAAGTGCTTGCTGACAGGAGCCTAATACATCTGTCTACTGAGAGGCTCTGCCAGATCCTGACCAATACAGATTCGGATGCTTGCAGTCAACCATTGGACTGAGCACAGGGACCCCAATGGATGGGAGGGGAGGCTCTTGGTCCTGTGAAGGCTTGATGTCCCAGTGTAGAGGGATACTAGGGTGGTGAGGCAGAAGGGTAGGTGGGTGGAGGAGCTCCCTCATAGAAGCAGGGTAAGGGGGGCAGGGATAGGGGGTTTGCAGAGAGGAAACCAGGAAAGGGGATAACATTTGAAATGTAGATAAATAAAATATCCAATTTTTTAAAAAGAAAGAAAAAAAGTCCATCCTCTGAGTCAGGATGGACTATCTTCCTCACCTGTCCTGAATCAGGAACTTGTGTTTACTACCCCAGGAGAGTTTCCACCTGCCCGTTTTCCTTGATGTTGCTGACCGAGCCAACAACAGGGCAACCTTTCTCTGTGGGAGTTTGGTTGGTTGGTTGGTTGGTTTCAGTTCTTTTGGTTTTTTTTTTTTTTTTCTCGTTTGTTTGTTTGTTTTTAGACAAGATCTCACGATGTGGACTTGGCTTGCCTGGAATTCACTAACATCAAGCTTCAAATTCATAGAGATCCACTCCCACCTCCGTCTGGGACACGGAGATTGAAGATGTGCAAACCCACTGTGAGCCTTTCTTGGCTTGCTTTGCTTTGCCTCCTTCTCCCTCAGCAGGTGGCATGCTATAAGCACTTCATGGGCAGTGAATAGGCTCTTACACACCCCACAGCCTGGAAGGGGGAAAGGTGCTTAAAGTGTGGTGAATAGGGCTGGATGGAGACTTAGCTTATCAGCAGGATGAGCTGAACAACCTCCTGTGAAGCTCTGGACTCAACCCTTAGTGTTGCAAAAATAAATACAGCCTGTGGGGGTTGGCAGGATTGCTCACGGTCACTGTCAAGGCCAACTTAAAGGAAGATGGTTTGACTGCAACTTAGGTTGCAACTCAGAAATGCATAAGACGCCTGACTCTTGTGTCCAATCAGATCCCTAGTCTGTAAGAGAAAACATTTTGCAGATGTACTTAACTAAGTTAAGGTCACCTTGAGATTAGGAAAGTCTCTATATGTACTATAATGATGACCTCATAAAAGAGGAGAAGACCCAGAGACATGGATATATCATAAACATACATAATATATACGAAAACCCAAAGCAATAATAGCAATGGATACTGGAACATGAAGAAGCCAGGCTATCAAACATTCCTGACATCTGCCAGGAGCCAGAAGAGGAATCGGTGTGGGGGTGGGGTGGGGGTGGGGAGGAACCACCCATCACAGAACCTTCAGAGGGGACAACTTGGTTTCAGATTCCAGGCTTTCAGGACTCTTAAAAAGCCCATTGCTGGTGGTGTGTGTGGCATTTTGGGCTCTCCGTGTTAAGAGAGCTCTGTTGGGAATCTAGTTTCCCTTTCCTCCCCTGCAGCTACCGAGCAGAGCCTGTCATCCCAGGGCTGGAGTGCTCCGGGAGTTTTCTCACTGGTCTTCCGTGTTTGTTAAATGGAATAGTACCAAGAGCTCAGGACTCCAACAGATCCTGTGTTTATCTGGCTGGCTGACTACCAGAGAAAAATTTCCCCCTCATGACCCTACGACAAAGTTAGCTGGGTCCTGGTTGCTCAAAAAGAAGAAGAAGTCACCTGTGCCCCGAGCAAAGCTTTCAAGCAAAGCTCTGGTAGTTTACTAAAGGACAATGATTTGGAATGTGCCTGAGCTCTCAGGGCAAGAGACACATGCCTATTCTTGCACCTGCTTAGCTAATAAATGAGAGCCCGTGTGGCAGAATTTTCTGTGGCACCTGCTTTCATTACAGCCGGCAGAGACTTACGGCCTGATGACCTCTTCCATCTACATAGTGAATAACAAAATTGACTCAGGTCAGTTCTAGCCAAGAAGGTCAGGGAAAGAAGTTCAGTTTTGGAACGAGACAAATTTGGGCTAACATCCCAGCTGTACTACTGACAGCCCGAGTCACCTATGATGTCCTTTCACACTGGTGACAATGATCCCTGCCTGCCTCACCAGGCTGGTGCTATAATTACGTGAGATCAAGCATGGAGAGCCTTACAAGCGTTTGCTGTCATTCGGTGTCCCGCCTGCGCTCAGTCACACAGCTAAGAAGTAAGGTGCTGTCTGAGGTCTCACCCCTGAGGACAAGACCTCTCCCCCAAGCAGAGACAGCGCCTCTAATGAGGGACTCGAACATTAATTAGGAATCCAGGGTGTAGGGTTATATGTACTTTCACATACAGTCTCTTATCTTGATCTTCACAAAAGCCTTCTGTTTTTAAAAATTCTTGTCCCCACTAAAAAATATAAGTGCATTTTGGAAATAAGACTCAAACCAGGTACTGCTTGCTCTTGTCCTTGCGGTAGTGTTTTCCCTAGGAACTTTAAAACTCCCTTCTTCCTGGAGCAACACCCCCACCCCCATCTGTGAATGTCTAAGTTGGGGCCTCTTTCAGAGCTTTAACCCCTTCTGTGCTCTAGACTTTATAAGTCACTTTCTCTCAAATTGCAATGGTTTTTGATTTATTCCCTTGTGAGAAGAGCAGAGTTGACTCCCATTGTATCCATCATGAAGGTAGGGAAAACCAAAGCTCAGAGAAAATTCTGCAAAGATTTGAACACGAATTAGATTGTGTGTGTGTGTGTGTGTGTGTGTGTGTTAGGCCAGAAGTTAACCTCAGGTGTCATGTCTCAGATGCCACTTTATTTGTTTGTTTGTTTGTTTATAGTAAGTCTCTTACTGTTGAAGTAGAGAGAGGCTTATCTAGAGATCTGTGCCCTCTGCAATGCTGGAATTACAAACACTATATTCCCCCACCCCACCCCCCTCTTGTATATGTATATGTGTATGTATATGTATATGTGTATGTGTATGTGTATGTGTATGTATATGTGTATGTATATTTATATTTAACACTAACACACACCCATAAGTAAACTCTTACTTATGTGTGTGTGGGCATGTATGGGCCTGTGTCATGAAAGCTAGATGAGGGTGTTGGAGTCCCAGAGCTGGAGTTACAGGCAGCTGTGAGCCATGTGACGTGGGAACGGAATGAAGGTCCTCTAGAAGAGCACCGTGTGTTCTTAACTACAGAGTCTCCTCTCCAGCCCTAGGACTGTCTTTTAAACACAGTCTTTCATGTTCTCACACATGTGCCGCCAGCACTTTACCAGCTGAATCATCACCCCACCCCCAAGAAGCAGATTTCTTGATCATAAAGCTTGACTGTGGACATGGCATTTGTGCGCACATGTGTAAGAGTGTGCATATGCGTGTGTGAGCACTCCATATTGATGCACTCGGAGTATCCTCTTAGACTAGGGTTTACGGAGAACTTATTACTAGCAAATGAGAATCAGGTTCTGATGGCCGGCTCTAGTGGTATCATCTGATCCCGAGATGCCTCTTCCAGATCATGAGTGTCCCGCCATCTAGAGCAGAGGCCAGAGGGTTTTCCATTTGGGCCTGTCACACCCATTTCATTCTGCCCCTGTTTTCCATAGGGTCTTGCATAGGGTCTATAGTTACAGGCTCATCTCTGCCAAATGTTTCTGAGGTCTGGAATGGAGAGAGAGCATCAGAGGCCAGAGTGTTTATGCCATGGCCTTTCTAAGTATCTTCCTCTGCCTTCCGCAAGTTCTCAGGTCCTACAGAATTCTCATGGGGGTGGGGGGCTAGTCGACTATTAAGATATAACTCTGGATAGCAGAAGACTCTGACAGTCTCACAGATCAGCCTGGTACCCCTAACCCCAGCATTCATGCACACACACAGTCCCTCCAGAACAATGCCACCAAGTCATCTTGAGCTATGGAACCAGAGCATTCAACGTCATGAAAGAACACAGAGGCCTCTTTCTAGCTGGTGGTGTGATTTCAATAGAAAGCCCTTCTCAGGCAGGAAGAAGCCGTTCTTGTGCCATGTCCCTAACAAAAGCTGACCTCTTCTTCAGTGGCAGGACTGGGCAGGCCCAGAATCAAGCTGGGGTTATTTCCCCACCATCTCCATAGTCATAGCAACAGCCTTGATTAATGCCATGGCCCATTAGAGAGATAATGTCAGCCCTAATCAGAAACGCCTCAAGTATCTCTCTTTGCATTTTGGTAAATGGAGTAATCACATTACGGTTGGATGTGTCTGGGAGCTGATTGCTGTCTCGAAAGTCTGCCTGATTTTCCAGGTTAAGGGGTGTCAGGGGGCCCGAGCCGCAACTAATCATGGTGCATTGTTAGGAGTGTTGAGAAGGAAAACAGAAGGCACAGAGACAGATGGGGAGGTCCCTGCCCTGTTCCTCCTCCTGGGTCAATAGGGGATCCCTGGGCTGGTGGTCTATTGACAGGGACTGCTTCCCTGAAGATGAGCTTGGTGTCTCAGAGGTGGTGCCCATGCTGTGGATAAACACAAGGATGGAGAGGCACAGTTAGCAAGAAGAGCAGGCAGGGGCCTCAGTGGGGCCCGGCTTTCCCTTCTCCTTTCTGCATCGAGCTGGTGATGGACAGCCAGCCTCGGGTCATGCCACTGGGCTGGAAAACTGGCAGGAGAGAGTTCACTTTTGGCCTGGAGATAGGAAACGGCAGAGGTGACATGCACCTTGTGTAATGAGTGTACTCTTGCCCTGTCATAATGGTCCTTGGCCTTTGGCAGGCTCTGCCTTGTGGGAGACTCTCTTGAAGCTTCTCACTTGAGGGCAGAGTCTCGATGCATCTTGGGAAAGGATGACATCCCCTCCTCTCTCCTTTTGTTGCAGAGACACCAAGGGAAGGAGAGGTGACGGGCCCTGGAGCCTGCACTCTCATCCGAAATGGATGCTCAGTTCCCTCTCTGCAGAGACCCCTCCTATACCGCTACCTCTGTCTGCCTTCCAGCCTGGATGCCTTTGTTTCTGCTGGTCCACAGGTGACAGTAACAATAAATCACAGCCACCCATATGGAGAGATTAAGAGGAGGACTGGAGGAAATATGCATCGAGCCCCTGGAGGCTATTTTCGGATGCTCCTGGGAGGATTTTTTTTTTCTTTTTTTGGAAAGGACTCACACAGTTAACTATTTATGACAGTTTGAAGGCAGAGCAGAAATAGGAGAGTGGTACTTGGTGTCCCTGCCAAGGCTGGGAAGTAAAATCTTCTCAGAGGTCTGAAGCCACTTCAGAGCCATTAAATTTACTGTCTGTTGGACAATATTTAATATCTAGAATAACATTTTATTTGGGGGCCCAGCAATAATTTTTCTTTTCAGTTTTAAGAATTATCTCAGGGCCTGCCAAGTTGATGAGATAGAACTGTTACAGGGTCACAATGTTGCCCCGTGGCCCTGTCCCCCATGAACTCAGATCCCTTGCCAGTGCGGCTGAAGTTCACCTCGGAGCTTCAAGATCAAGGTCCCAGGTCAGCGTTGGAGTGTGGAAAGTTACGGTGGGGAGACTGAGAACAGCAATTAGGTAAGATGTTACCACATCATGAATCAGCCAATCTCTCTCTTCCATTTGTCTCTGCTCCAGTCCAAACTTTATCTTCAAGAATCAATATCCTTTCCAGGAAGATGTTGGATTAGACATGTTAAAGGACCCAACGTCACAGCTTGACCTAAGCTCTTACAGACTGGTGTTAGATGGAGTAGGAGAGGATAGATTTCCCAGGCTGAGATGTTTCTCTCACGGCTCTATAAAGCCTTACAACAGCCTCTCCTGGAGACACGTCCTTGACCATCATTGC
Organism: Mus minutoides; assembly: GCA_902729485.2. Classification (NCBI taxonomy): domain Eukaryota; kingdom Metazoa; phylum Chordata; class Mammalia; order Rodentia; family Muridae; genus Mus; species Mus minutoides. The sequence continues at coordinate 1,929,211 of LR749678.1, read as the reverse complement.
TTATAAACACAGCTGATCAAGGGCTTAAAAGATAAATCAAGTTGAAGATGTGGCGCCTTGACCCCCCACACAGCCAACAGCTTTACGCTAAATCAGTGGTCTCAACCTGTGGGTCACAACCCCTTTGGGGGTCGAATATCATATATTCTCCATATCAGATGTTTACATTACGATTCATAACAGTAGCAAAGTTACAGTTCTGAAGTAGCAATGGAAATAATGTTATGGTTGGGGGTCACCACGACATGAGAAACTATATTAAAGTCTCACAGCGTTAGGAAGGTTGAGAACCAGTAAGCTACCAGTAAGCTAAGTGAACACAAGAGATTCACAGGGGTATGCGTTAGCGTTGTGGTCATAGTGTTTACTGTCCCTGCAGGGACTCTTACCCTAGACGCCACTGGTGCTGGCTGTCTAATCCTGGACCTGAGACTGATTCTGGCAGTGGCAATACGTGCTGCAATCCCTACCCTTCCTCAGTCCAGTCTACGGGGTTTCCCAGGCCCACAGCTCTGTCTAGCCTCTGTTAGCGCCTCAGGCCTGTCCCTTTCGGAAGCCTCCCACACTCTAACGTTGGTACTCTCCTTAGACACACAGATCTAATGGTCTGTATAGACCATCTGCTTGGCGTCCATTCCTTCTTGACGCTTCAGTTAGCACCTCACACTCGGTAACTGGCTACTTGGGTACCACCCATGTTGGGACTTGGGCTCTTTGAGATCCTGCTCCCTCTGCGGATCTTGTAACTGATCCTGCTTCCAATGATGGCCGTCTTCTTTGGTCCTAGCTCATCTCCTTTCCCTGACCCGTGTGAGCTGTCCTTATTGTTACCTTGTACAGAGGTTGTATGGGAGCCTAGCACATCGTGATCTTCCCACGAGCAGAAACCTCACGGGATTACCCCCCTTGCTGTACCCCTGTCACCTAGCATCACAGCCAGCACAAAGTAGGAACCCTCAACACGTATTTGATGCATGAAGCAGAAATGACATTGTAGCCCATTTCCGCAGAAGGGAGGGATTTACCCATTTGATTTTTGATGACCCATAGCTACCCGATGCCAATTAAATAGAAAGAACAAGGCCATTATCAACCAACTCTAGCAGGATTTATCACTTCTGAAGTAGTACCCTCTTTAGACAGACTGGTGCCCTTTGTGAACAGTACCTAAGTACCTAAGACAGAGGTCAGTTCTTATCTGTCAATAACGTCTCTGTTCATCCCAGAGAGAGAAATATTTATTATTCAGAGGGGAAGAAACATGTGGTTGGAGGTGGCTGGCTCATGGCTGATTTTATATGTGAGTGAGTCACCAAGTGGTTCTCTCCTTTAGTTTCCTCATCTGGAAACAGATTTCTCCTTCTGATTTATGATTCCATCAACAGATAATTCTGTCCCAAAGCATTTTTTTTCTATCCTGCCTTTTGGTCATACCACAGCACCTCAGGGGGAGAGCCTTTGCCTGACATTTTCTACATCACCACCAGGTGGCAGGAGCGTGCTGCAGTCCTTTGGTCCCAAACACAAAGAACGTGCGCTTTGGAGGTTGTCAAGAGGCTAGCTAGCTCTCTGAAGCTAAGGGCTAGCAGACCCTTCTGTTTGTAAAGACCTTGGCTTGTATGAAAAACAACAGCCAGAGGAGTACGGATGACTACGCCTGGGTTCATCTAGGAGGGTATGAGCACATTCCTCGCCTACAGGGAGCTTCTAGTTTGCTGAGGGGCTGACAAACTGACACTAAAATTTGACTGTAGGAAGAGGACCGCTGAAGAAGAGCTTGGTTTGTGCTCTAGCCACGAACCATTTGTGTTTATCTAAATTTAACTTGCTGACATTAAATATAAATTAAAAAGAAATTCAGCTTCCCAGTCGCACCAGCTGCATTTCCAGTGTACTGTGGCTGCATGTGGTTAGCTGACTGTGTGGGACAGCGCGGACTCTAGGACTCCTGTCACTATCTAGAGCAGGGTTCTTCTCAGCTGCAGCACCAGCACGCTTGACTCCAGGACTCTAGATGATTGCCTGGTGTCAAGAGCAGGCTGTCGTGTGCATCGCAGGGTATTCAACGTACCCACTTGAGAACCACTAGGCTAGAGGACACTCAAGAGGACCTGACTTCTGCAGTGGGGAGGGAAAACGGGAAGTGTTCTAGAGAATAAACCAAGTGTGGTCACAAGGTGGGAAGAAAGTTCCCAGTTCAGACTGGAGGATGGTGGTGCTGGAGCTTCCCCAGGGAGTCATCATGCTTTGCAAAGCCGCACAGTGGCATCATTGAGAGTGGGCCACAGGGCAGCACTTTGACTTTGCCATCTATTCCTAGCTGGTCCAAGCCCGAATTACAAAATAATGTCCAAAATTCAAAAACAAAAATGTTCACTTTGTTCCCCTTGTTTTCTGTTTTCCTCTCTTGGTTACCGGCCCTGGGAGGTTGGTTGTTCCTCTGTGGTCCAGAGCAGGGCTTTTATGTATCAATAAGAATTAACTCAATCAACAGAGAGGCAACAGTCTAAATTCATCCAGGACCCACAGAGATGTGAGCAAGGCCATTGTTGCACAAAAACCCTCGTTGTACCTCTCAAACACATGGGCCATCTCTTGGCACGTAACTTCCAGTCTCTTTCCTCACCAGACGATCAGCTTCTCCTGGTCTGTCGCAGATAGTTCAAAAGGAGCCTCTGGTTCCCTAGGGTGAGGTAATGCTTGATAATCCTTTTGGCTTCGTTACCAGCTATGACTGGTCTTTATGAATTTCAGCTCAATATCTTACAAAGGGGACAAAATTCGTCCCTTTGTTGGGTTGAGCAAGGCCACACAATTCAAGAACGACTAGTCTAGAGGAAGACTGGCTTCCCTTGAGGCTCATGTCCACTTCTATTTTGTGCCGTTTGGAACAGAGGCTGACTGATAACTTCACAGAGACCTTTAGTGATGGAAAGGGGACAGCCTGGTGCTCTACACACAGCTGGTCCAGCCTCTACTAACTAGACTTCCTCTCCAATTTCTATTTCTCATTTATTACCAGGAGCTACAGACCTGATCCAGCCCGTCTCTTGTCTCCAGGCAACTCTTGGCTTTCTTGGGAAAGCGCAGTTCTTAGCCTTTAGCAAATGCACAGCGCACATTTGGTGTATGGCTGCTCACCAAAGACTAGGGAACACATCTGCAGGCAGACAAGTGCAGGTGTGCCGAGTCTGCTTGTGGAAGGGAGAACACAGAGTTCCTTAGGGCGGGAGGATGTGAGGGGCTCGTGGAAGGCTGGGCTAGAGAAACATCTGTTAGGTTTGAATTGGATGCCAACAAGATGAGAGCAGTTTGGCATCTCAGAAACGCTGGTGCAGTAGGCGAGAAGAACAAATTGAAGCTGGGTAGGTGTACCACTGACAGGAAAGCAACAATCTTCCAGAGAAAACATTTCATCTCTAGTATGGCCTCGATTCTGTTTAGTAGTAAACATTATTTATCACAGTTTGACTGACAACACGCTTGATTTTCACTTACTTAGTTCAATGCAAAAAAAAAAAAAAAAGAAAGAAAGAAAGAAAGAAAGAAATTACATAACTGAATGAATATTTAAGTTTGGCCAAACGTAGAAGCAATCACAGTGGGTGACAAACAAAACTGAGGTGCCATTTTTAAAGCAGCCAAAGCGATCCTTCGTATTATCTGTCTTTTAGGTGATTGCTTTGCACTGCTTTGCATAAAATTGGCCTTTAGTATAATGATATAATGCAGATCCGTCTGAGGTTCTGTCTACCATGTTGGAATAAATAGTGGTTGATGGTTTCTGTTGTTAGCACCTTCACCTCTCTCTTGTGATTGCTCATTCAAAAGCTCTGTGCAGTTGGTCTGTGCTCCTCTTCAGATGTGGTCCCACACACCACCTCTTATCTGTGCGGAGCTAAGAACATAGGGTCAATTACTTCCGGAGTGTTTTCCACCATTTCTATTCGACTCTTTCTTTACTGGCAGTTGCGTTACCTCCTGCTTTCATGGGAGCTATTGTTGAAAGAGGGACCCTAAGGGTGGCACTTGATGATTGCAGGTTGGCCTGAGAGCTCATTAACCTTTCCATCCTGCTAGTTTTACTTACCAGTCTAGAATGTTGGAGTGGAAAGGAAAGCCATCNGATCTCAGACTGTTCTCAATATTATCAACCAAGATGGTAGCTACTTGCCATGTGCATTATCAGGTTGCCGTACGAGAAAGCACGGAGAGTTGGGGTGGTGAGCGTAAGAAGAGATTTATAACAAACAATCCAAACATCGGGACGTCCGTCCTTAAAAGACGGGTGGAATAGCTTTGAGAATGGACAGAGATGTTGGTGCTGAGAACAGGAAGAGAAAATCCAACACATCTCCACAGGCAACAAATAAATATGGTTAGAACTGGGGGGTGGAGAGCGAACAATCTAGATCCTAGCTAATCCATATGGCATTGTGTCTGAGGGAAATGAAGAAGCAGGAGTAAGACTTGGGACAGCAATTGGATGGTGGAAGGTATTATGCTGCAATGCACTAGGTCAGAATAGTGGTAGCGCATTGCGGATAGCCCTGGGGCTAATTGTAATTGATGTTAATTCTGTTCTCCTGTGAGGGGCTGCGAACAAGGAATGAGTCAGCACTCAGGTGATTTCCTGTAAACCTGCTTCACACCTTAATTTATAAATAAAGGCTAGAGCCAGTGATTGGGTGGAGAAAGAAGGGAAGGTGGAGCTGAAGGTTTTGGGAGAGAAAGAGAGAAGGAGAGGATGATGAAGGAGGAGGAAGAAGGAGAGTGGAGCAGAAGCCCCTGGTCTGGTGAGGGGTCTCTTATATGGGGAAGATGGTAGTGTGGTGGTAGATCTGCCCAATCTAGGTGCATAGCATGAATTCATATTAATTGTGTTGGGTTTTCATTGCCCGGGTTTATTTGGGATGGAGATTTACGGCAACAGTAGCATTTAAGTGTCTCTTTGTCCAAGTTCTTGGTTAATTTTCTACAGTGCTGTTTGTTTAGTCTTTAGTAATGCCATCTGAGGTAGACAGGACCAATTCTCATTCACCAAGGCAATTTGAAACTGAGAAGCTAATGTCTTGGCCAGGTCCATCAACTTTAGAAGGAAAAGTTCAGTCCTGGAGATATGGAAGGAAGGAAGCACTTGTCCTTATTATTATTATTATTATTATTATTATTATTATTATTATTTAAATCAGCATTTGTAGAATGATAAAGGCAGTTGCTTATCACCTTAAACTAGGAGAAGAGAGAATGTGTGAAAATGGAAGATCAAGTAGAAGGAGAAACAGACAGAACATGCAGCTCTGGAATGCCTGGGGAAGGACAAACAAATGAATGTGTTCCTGCTGGGAAAGAATTGTGTGTGGTTGGGTGGGAGAGAAACAGGAGGCAGCACTCAACTAGTGGAGGTCCTTTAAGGCTGACTGCAGTTTGGATTCAGTGTTGCTTGCAGTGGGGAGACAGGGAAGAGCCTAAATGGGAAGATTTGCATCACAGGAAGAAGATTCTGACAGCGGATAGAACCTTGTTAGAAAAGGTTAAAGGAGAGACACTTTAGAAAGCCAGTGACAATCAGCCAGGACCAGGTGTGGTGAAAGTAACAGGGCAAAGAAAGAAAGCTAGCTTAAGATGCAATGAAGACAATGTTGAAGTTACGCCTAGATATGGGGACTTGAGAGAAGGGACGTTTAGGATACTAGGACCATTGCTAGATAGTCAAGTCATGGGTTGAGACAAAGAAACTAGGAAGATGAACAGGAAGACAGGAGCAGATGGGACCAAGATGAGAGTCTAGTTTTGGATATGCTGATTATTATTATTGGGGTCACTGAGGAGTATTGTCCAGTCCACAAGTGTTCTAATTTGCTTTTCTGTTGCTGTGATAAACACCATGACCAAAAACAAGGAGGAAAGGAACAGAGTTATTTTAGCTTACAGGTAATAGTTCATCATTAAAGGAAGCCATGGCAGAAACTCGAGGCAGGAGTGTGGAGGCAGGAACTGAGACAGAGTCTCCAAAAGAACACTGCCCACTGGCTTGCTTCAAGCATCACCTTCAGCTACCTTTCTTTTATAGCTCAGTCCCACCTCCCTAAATAGTACCACCGACAGTGGACTGGGCTCTCTTTTTTTTTTTTCTTTCTTTCTTTTTTTTTTTTTTTTTTTTTTTTTTGGTTTTTCGAGACAGGGTTTCTCTGTGTAGCCCTGGCTGTCCTGGAACTCACTTTGTAGACCAGGCTGGCCTCGAACTCAGAAATCCGCCTGCCTCTGCCTCCTGAGTGCTGGGATTAAAGGCGTGCGCCACCACGCCCGGCTGGACTGGGCTCTCTTACGTCAACGAGCAATCAGGATAAGGCTCCCAAGGACAAGCCCATGATTTGATAGAGGCAATTTCTCAGATGTGTTGTCTTCTTCCTAAGCATGTCAAGTTGACAGTCAAGATTAGACATCCCAACAATTGAATATTTCAATTTACAAAAGATGAGACACCTGAGGGGCAGATCAAATTCTCTCAGGGGCATTTTTGTTTGGATCATATAATTGATTCTCTTTATTAGAGTTCTGCAAAGCTACCATGAACACTAAATTAGGAAACGCCAAGCCATTGCTCCTAGCAGAAAGATAGTGTGTGTGTGTGTGTGTGGGGGGTGTGTCTTGTGAATCTCACAACAGTCTCATCTTTATTTAATAGATAACCTTATTTATGTATGTTTTCATTTAAGAATATCTTTTTTTAATATCGTTGGCTTGTGACTAATGAAATCATGGCCAACAACACTCCAACTCAACCCATAATAAAGCTTTTCTAAAATATATTTTCACCATAAGGCATAACACAGACTTCTTGTGTTTAAGACAAGAGAGTAGACAAAAATGTGACGCTGGTAAATTTATCATGAAAGTAAACTCATGCTTTTGCTTTAGTTATTAATGAAGCCAAGAAACTAGAAAGAGAAACAGAGAATTAGGGAGAAATGAGGTGAAGATGATGATCCAGTTTGTGATATGCTAACTATTAAGAACTAAAACAAGAAGGCAAAGTGCTGACTTGTCTGGCCTCAGTTGGGAATCTGTAAGTAGATGCCTTAAACTTCCCATGGCTGTGTCTGTCCTGACAGTAAAAGTTCCCATGAGTACTGACAGTGGGATTACAGATAAAGTTTATTGAGTGGGAAAGTTCTTGAGTGATGTGGAAAAGGCATTCAACATCATCACTATTTGGTTGATACCACCTCATGAAGGAATAATGAGATAAAAGGGGGCTTAGAATATGCCCTGAGTGTCACGAACATTTAAAAAAATGGGTAACAGGAAAGATATGTGGGAGGGGGGGTGGAAGAAGGAGTGTTCACACTTACAGCTCGCAGCACACACAGGTGAGAAGCACTTGGGAGCCGGGTGGGGAGGATCTGGGAGCGGTTGGGGGAGGAAAACCATAATCACAATAAATCGAAGAACTCTATTCTCACTGAGAAAAAAAAAATTTTTTTAAAGTGCTCAGGGGTCTCCACTATAGCAAGAGATTAACTAAGGGGGGAAGGGTACCACTTGATTTGACAAATAGAATGAGTCCTTGGGGAGACAAGTCCATGGGCTTCATACTGCGGGACACAAGGCAATTTGCTTTGCTGGAGGCTGAAGAATTAATGGCAGGGGAATGGTCATTCCATTGTAGATATTCCCAGATATGCTTCAATGTAAAGGGAATGAGAAAGGTGGCTTAATGGCTGGAAAGAACCCAATGGGGTGTTGGCTTATCTTCTAAGAGGCAGAAGGATGACATGTCAGTGGTCTATTCTTGTCTAGCTTCTGAGAGGAGACAGTAGAAGGGGAAGGAGGTAAGAACTGGAAGGTGGCTGGTGAATAGGGGCCACTGGTAGGTGTGAGCACAGAGGAGAGCCTTCAGCGGCCCGGGAAGGGGGCTGAGCCTGAGAGGTGGATCGTTTAACACATCAGATTTGTCTTCTCCCTAGATATTTTTTAGCCATTGTTTCCTCTGTGTCCTCACATGCCTCTCTCTGTGGCTCTTCATATGACCGGTTCCTTCCCGTAGGTGCCAGCTCAAAGGTCAGCTCAACAGAAAGGCTGTCCTGACATTCAGAGTTCAGGGAGTCCTTCATCCTTATCCAAATGGTCATGTCTACTCATCTCTTCACCCACCTCATCCCCATCTCCTCTCTTGACTGGGAACTATACTGATTGTCAACTTGGTAGGATCCAGAAGCACCTAGGAGAGAAACTGCTATGTATGTCTGTGGGGGAAGCTCTTGACCAGTGACTCTCAAATTTCCCAGTTCTTCAAACCTTTAATACAGTTTTACAGGTTGTGGTGATCTCCAACCATAAAATTATTTTTGCTGCTACTTCATAACTTTAATTTCTCTATTCTTAGGAGCCATAATGTAAATGTCTGTGTTTTCTGGTTGTCTTAGGTGACACCTATGAAAGGGTCATTCAACCCTCAGAGGAGTTGAGACCCACGAGTTGAGAACCAGTGCTCTAGACTGAGGGAATCCAGGTGGGAAATCTCACTCTAAGTTTGAGAACATCATTCCATGGGCCGGGGGCCGATACTGAATAAAAATGGAGAAAGTGAGCTGACGGTCAGCGTTCATTGCTCCCTACTTCCTGTCAGCAGATGCAATGTGGTCTGCCACCTCACACCACTGCTGTCTTGCCTTCCCCCTGTAACAGTCTAGCCCCTTAAACTGTAAGCTTCAACAGGTTCTTCCTGTCTTAAGTGGCTTTTGTCAGCTTTCTCTGTCACAGCCATAAGGAAAGTAGTGTGTATAAACCTCATGAGACCTTAGACTCTCATTGGTTTTGTTCACAAATATAATGTATTCCCAGTGCGTGGCAGGCACCTGTACAAATGAACAGCAGCCAGGAAGCAAAGGGTTTTCTTGGGGGAGGAAAGAAACAAGTTTTCTTCATCTTCTTTGTGCTCCAGTGCCAAGAATACCCATTCAGTGTTGACTACATCTCTACTTCCAGAATCTACCAAAGAGAAACAAGAAATGGTATCCGAGCACAAACGTGGATACAAAATGGTTATAACAGCATCATTAAAATGGCCTAGAAGTGACCAGACCTCAAACGTCAGCCAACAAATGGATTAACAGCTTTTTGGAAAGGAATGCATTTGTGTAGCAGGATATTATTCAGTCATAAAAGGAATAAAGTTCTGATATGTGTAGCAATGGCTGAACCTTGAGAACATAAGAATAAGTAGAGGAAGCCAGACTTAAGAAACCACATACTGTACCATGGAATTTATCCAGAGTGTGCATGAATCGCAGAGACAGAAAGTACACTGGTCATTGGCAGGAGCTCAGGAGATTGAGGGTGGGATGAGAAAGTGACAGTTCAATGAGGACAGGATCTTTGGGAGTGGGTGTGAGAGGGGTGTTAAGAAACATTTTTTCTTTTCTAGGATGTAATTCGGTAATTATGAAGATTGAACACCAGAGACCATTACATTGTGAAGTTTAAAATAGTTAAAATTGTGAACCCTAATAAAAAGTACACAACGGAAGTGCATCAGGTGTGTAGCGCAGGTCTGAAATACGCTGGGTTGGTACTTTAATCTGTCCCCACAGGAGTTTGAGAACTACTTAACGAAAGGCCTCAGGCATGAGTATGCCAAACAGATGTGTTATTCCAAGTTATCAATTCATTACTCCTAAGATGCTTGAGAGAGTCTCTCAGACTGTGAGCTCTCAACTCTTGCATAAAGATGTGGTTTTTAGGCAGCCCATAAGTGCTGTAATATTTACAGAATAAAACATGGAACTTTTGTTTGGAGTCCTTGCAAATGCTACTTACTACTAAAGAGAGACATATTTTTTAAGTGACAGAAACTATCTCCCTGCCTCTCTGTCTTTACACAAAGGTCCATGGAAGGTGATACTTCTAAGGGTGTCCTTCCATGATACCAGCGGGGTGGGGAGCTTTCTAGGGACATCAAAGCCACAGTAATGGGACTAGTTCTCTGCCAAGAGTTCATTGTGTCCTGGGGGCAGTCAGAGATCGCACTGATTTCTTTGAGTCCTAGCTGTGAGTAGCCCTCTAGTGGCAGCTGCTGACATTAGCCATCCTTATGTAGAACCTTGGTAGGCCTGTGTGCCAATCAGTGAGTCCAAAGCCGTGTTGCAGCAATGGTATTAACAAACCATCTCCAGGAACATGAAAGTTCCAGGTCTGGTTTAGCCAAACAGGATTGATTAAAGTCCTTGAGTAAATTTTCTTTTGCTCGTGGAAGAATGAAGGATCATGGGTGTGAACATATGGACATCATAAGTCTTCATTTCAACTGACACCCAAGTGTAGGATCTCTTTATAGGAGAGAATTTTGGATGTCTGTCATATTTTTTTTCTTTTATTCCCCTCCTTTAGATAGGGTCTCATATAACCCAGGCTGGCTCTGAAATAGTCAAAGGATGACCTTGCACTTCTGATCTCCCTGCTTCCATTTCTCAAGTGTTGTGATTCCAGAGTGCTTAGATTGCTGGTGCGCACCACCTGGCTTGTGAGGTGCCAGATCAAACCTGGGGTTTATGTAAGCTAAGCAAGCACTCTACCCACTGACCTTCATCCTTAGACTCCCCACCCCCTAAGCTGACCACTTAACCACAGAACGGACGACCTGAAGATAGAGATGCGTGAATTTCATCTAAGTCTATGTGAAAACTTTGTTTACTTAGTGACTCTGTAGCATGTCATATCTCTCCTTGAAGGAGGCTGTTCCAACTGCCTCTTTTCCATCCTGATATCAGGCCCTAGTCTGTGCTCACACTTCTGTTCCAGTGGGTCAGCCACTGCTTCAACAATACGTACTCTGAGTGAGACCCTATTCTGGGTTAAGGATAAGGTAGTCAATGTAAAAGAGAAAGTGTTAGCTCCGTAGGGAGATGGATAACTATATCTGGCATAGAAATACACATAAGAATCAGCTTGAGTGAGAACAGAGAGGTGCAGGGCACTAAAAGGGGATCGATGGTTTCTGATAAGGTGGTTTGAGAAGAACCTTCTAGTAAGATGGGATTCTGCATCGGGGATTTGATACAGAAAGCCATGGGATTGTATACTGGACCAAGACGGACTAGGACATAAGAACATTCTCTCAGGATCACTGAAATGGCTTGAATGGAAAATGCTCACAAAGGCTCATGTGTTTGAACCCTTGGTCCCTGGTTGGTGTTATTTTGGGGGACTTTATGGAACCCTTAGAAGGTATGCCCTTGTTGAAGGATGTATGTCCCCACTTCCAGTTCTTCTTCTCTGGCCTGCATTTGTAGTTAAGATGTGACAGCTCAGCTTCCTGCTCCAGCCTCTTGCTGCCATGTTCCCCCCATTATTGTAGACTCTTCCTTTAGAGCCATCAACCAAATGTAAATAGTTCTTCCTTACATTCCTTTTGGCTATAGTGTTTTAGCACACAAAAAAGTGATGTTATGTGGTTGTGTTGTTCCTAATACCTTCATTGTGGGTACAGATGAACCCATCCAGGAGCCTGCTGCTGGAATGTAGGCAGAGGAGACAGTGGTTCCACCAGGGTGAGGCAAAAGGCAGTCAGACAGCAAGAGCGTTTGGAAGATGAAAGGCTAAGGGTATGATACTATGTGTGGATACCTGAAAGAACGAGTCTATACCCCAAACAGCCATATGTTGGCTGGAAGTTTGGGACAGGGAGCTAGAAGATGGGTTTTGGATTTGTTAAATCTAAAATGTCATTGGTATGTCGAGCTTGGGGATATTCATTGTCAATTGTCAGATTCCACATGGTACAGGATGAAATTATTGTCATCTTCCAGGGGGTAAAAATAGACACACAAAGACAAGTAGCCTAAGAACAGAGTTCCAAGGCACCAGGGGCCCCAAGGACTAGATGAGACACAAAGACTCATGAGGAAGTAGTGTCCTGAGAACAAGTGGCAAAATTGGTCCAAGAAAGAGGGAGCCGAGACCCTGGGCACAAGGAAAACAGAAAATGACACTGGATTTTGCAACATGGAGGTCATGGTAGTCCTGGTGAGAACCCTTCCGTAGGAATGATGGAACCCCAAACCTGAGGGCAATGACCTTGAGAGAGGGAGAGGAGGGAGTGATGTGGCTGAGCCTCCATAGTTACTGACACATTTTTTTCTATGACGATCTGAGGAGCTAAAGAGATGGCTTAGTGGGAAGTGGGCTTGCCCTAAAATATGAGGGCATAGTTCAAATCTCCAGACCCCAGATGAAAGCCAGGCACTGTATCTGCATTCCCAGTGCTCCTACAGTGAGATGAGAGGGGAAATGAGGATCTGTGGAAGCTTGTAGAGCAGCTAGCCTGGTGTACGCAGCAGCAGTCAACAAGAGAGACCCTGCCTCAAAGCAAGGTAGAAGGGAAAACCACACCTTGGGTTTTCCTATGGCCTTCTCAAACTTGCTATGACATTTGTGTAGCCTCAGTTACACTCACCCACACAGCATACACACATACACACTCATACACACACACACACACACACACACACACATATGCCTTTTGTGAAGAAGTGTGTATTCTGCAAGCAAGTAGGAAGGTATAGGTTCCATTGCACAGTGGAGGAGTCAGGCACGGAAGGTGACTCAGAAAAAGGGTATTGTATCATTCTCCTCCCTTCAGGGTTTCATAGCTAGTGTGTCCTGTGAGCTGGGGACAGAGGTGGATAGGAAAGGCAGCAGAGTTGAAGTTATATATGACTTGAAGTGAACTATTCATGAAACACCCTTAAAATATCAATATGTAAAGTTTAACATAGCTCGATACATTGAATGCCAGAATATAGCAATGCAAAGTCCTAATAAGCCCCAAGGGTACAAGAAAAAGTTTACGGTTGAAAACTTAGCATCCATCATCATGAATGCATCTCTATGAGATGGGGAGGGGCTCACTGTGCTGTTGGTTTTTGCAGATGACACCGATAGCTGGTCCAAGCCTCATGTATTAGTTACCTTTGTTGCTATGATCAGATGCAGTTTAAGGAAAAGTTTATTTTGGCTTATGGTTCCAGAAGGCTAGATGTCAATAACAGCAGAGATGGCATGGCAGCAGGAGCAGGAAGCTGAGAGAGCGTCTGGCAACTGCTCACACAGGAATGGAGAGAAGGAACTGGGAGTAGGGCAAGGCTATAAACCCTCAAAGTCAGTTCCCAGCAACATGCTTCCTCCAGTAAGGATACCTCCTGAAGGATCCATAAGGTTCCCAAATGTAGCCAGAGACAGTGTTCTGGACCAAGTGTTCAAATACATGAGCTCATGGTGGACATTTCTCATTCAAACCACTACACTGCAGAACCGAAAGCTCCATTGGTTCAGAGATTGTCCTTACAAAGCTGTAAACTGTGTAGTACCTATAAAGTATTGTAACTATGGAGGCGATCATTCCACTAGCACAGAGAGACTCGCTGAGTCACAGGCAAAGAGAAAAGGATCCTCAATGATAGGTCTTTGGAACCAATATCGAGATTACCAAGCCACAGAGCAGTAAAGTTGGCATCTCTTGTGACAGAAAGCTGGGCTCTCTCACCTGAGCAAAAGATGGTCATGGAACCATCCAAAAGGTTTGGAGGTTTTTTCTTCAGTGGCTTCTGCAAGGAGGAGAGATATAACACATCAGACAGCCATGTTCTGTTTTCTAGAAAGCCAGGATACAAGACACAGCAGGCTAGACTCTACTTCAAAACTCCTGTTCCACTCAGTACTGACAGGACCAGGCTGTCCCGGGTCATTGCTTTTCCCCAATTATTCATGTTAGCTCATTAAACTCTGACAGAAGCTATAAGCCTCAGAGAGGTGGAGTGGCTTTCTGAGGTCACACAGCCAGTAGGTGGCAGACCTGGGATTAAAACACAAGCTTCTGACATGAAACTTTATGCTTGTTTTAGCAAAATAAACTTAAACAGCAGCATGAGACTTAAACCCAGCTTGCCTTTGAGCGCACGCTTTCCAAGTGTTGGGCAGTCTGGTGGTGGAAAATCTTCCTGTTGTTTGGAGGTGGGGAGGAAAGTTAGGACAAAAGAGAAGGTTGGGTAGAGTGAATTCTATTCAATATTTTTGCTTGTTTTCTTTCTTCACTTTTATGTTTGAGCCTGGATCTCACTATGAAATCCAGACTACTTACTATATAGCCTAAGCTGGCCTTGAACTTGCGATTCTCTTGTCTCAGCCTCCTGGGTGGTATAATTGCAGGAGGGCATCATCACACCAAGCTCAGCCTTTTCAAAAACCGTCTCAGTCTCATCACATACACACTTCCATTTGGTCACCATCCTGGGATGCGGGAGTTAATTTTAGGCCCTTTTGATGGGTGAAGCAGTGGGCCTGGACCAGTGTTACATTCTTGTTTCAGGGACTCTCATAAGAGGATTGTAGAATATTGAGAAATCTCTATTTCTAATCTGTATGGTGGTTTCTCAAACCTCCAGGAGGCAAAGGTAAGGTTGGAAATTGTCACCTCTGCTAGCCTTTTATGTTTTTATCTATCTGTCCATCCATTCATCCATCTGTCCATCATCCTTCCATCCATCTGTTCATTATTTCCCTCAGCACTTTCTGTATTTTTATTTAATCATCTCAACAATTCAATACTGAGTCACCCATACTCTGTTCAGCTTATCATCTAGCCTGGTCTCTTGACTTCACAGAATTTGTGTTTAAAGACAAATAACCCCTTTAAGATTATTATTAGAGTACAGGCAGGGCCACACTGCAGTCTCTACTGCTGTGTGAATTGCTACAACACAAGAATTCAGGGGAAGAGCTGTGTGAGGTGGGCATTGGGAAGGGGCTCAGATATTGAAGATATAAAGTGAATAAGTAAATAAATTAAAGAAGAAAAAAAACCCCAACAAGAATGCAGCAGGCTTTGGAAAAATGCTCCTGTCTGCTCATGGCCACATAACCCTGATTCAATGTGTTACAGAACTCTCTCTGTATAGGTTCAGGGTGCAAATCGCTGGCACAAAGTGGCTTCTTGAGCTCTTGTGCCTACTATGATTGGTTCCAGCTCTAGGCTAACCTTGACCGTGAAGTCATTGTAGATGTGTGGCTACTCTTGGATGCGTGCCGACTTCACAGTATCTCTGGACTTAGGAAGAGCAGACAGCACAGCCATGGAGCTGAGGAAACTTGATGGAAGTCACTGGTTCTCAGACCCTGTCAGAGGAAGAACGAGATGTCATTTCTACGTAACTAATTATTCCAACAGCCTAGAATAAGCATTCTCTATTCTGTATGGGTTCTGAAGGTCAGGAATCTGAGAGCAGCTTAACTGCTTGGTTCTGGCTCAGAGTCTTTCACAGTTTTCAGTCAAGTACAAGTTGTTAGCCCACTGAAGTCAATCAGAAGACTTGAAGGAAGTTGGTCTTTTATAGCCTTCACCTCTAAGGCTAAAAATCATCCTTTCTGTTGGTCATGTAGAGCAACCATGAGATAATCAGGGGAGAACTCCATCAAAGTTTATGCCAGAAGCAGCATTGGAGATCATATTAGAGGCTGGCTATCTAGAAATGTATGCTCTTCAGACAAACCCAGTCTCAAATTTTGCATCTTCAACTAATTGTCTGCAGGGTCTTAGGAAAATCTATTAATTTTTCTCATCTTCAATTTCCTCACAAGTAAGATGAAGATTAAAAAAGAAATCCGACTCAAGTGGTTATAAGGAGTGTTCAGTTAGATAGTGTATTCCAAATGTTGAGCACGTAAAACGATACCTCAATTAATATTAGCTCACTTTTTCTCCTCCTCCATTGCATTTTTAGTGTGACAAGTGGAATGACTTTATAGATAATAAATTGAAAGGTAAATAGATAGATAGATGATAGGTAGATAGGAAGATAGATAGATAGATAGATAGATAGATAGATAGATAGATACATACATACATACATACATACATACATACATACATACATCAATAGATACTGTTGTGGGGAATTACAAATTAAAGACATTTAACAAGACAGTAGCCAAATTAGGTTATGAGCTAGGATTTCAGGGGAATTCAATGTGCTTATCTCATTCTCTGCTCAGTGGAGATAACAATGCCTATCTCATAAAACATCTGCTAAAACAACCGTGTTCCTACAGTGAAAGTGTATGGAACAGAATCTGTCAGGTGTACATACAGAATGGGTCTCTGCTATGTGAGGAGCATGGGCAGGGCCCCTGTTAGGCTCCAGAGAGTCAGCTGGGATTGAAGTGTGGACTGAGATGTGGCAAGTTCCTGCCAGGAACCTGCAGTCCGACAAGGAGGAGGCAGATGAACTTCCAGTTAAAATAAAGTGGACAGTCACCAAAGTCATCGGGGGACTCTCTGGCACCTTTCCCCTTGTATTGCAGACTCAAGGGTTGGTCTTACTTCTTTTCTCTCTTCTCACTTCCTCTTACTTAGATTTCTTCCATACTCTCAATGCATGTCCCTTTGGTACGTATTGTGTGTTCTCAACACTGAGTGGCAGCCAGTGCTGGGATCCTTGGAGGTTTGGCTTTCTGCCCTCAGCTAAGTTAGTTAATGGGGACGGACATTTTTCAACAGAGGTGTTAAGAAACAGAAACAAGCTTTTTGAGCACAGCTAACTTTGTGTTGGGGTGGCTGATATGATTTCACAAGTCTTTCCATGTAGCCCACCTAAACCTTTTCACAGCCTTACTAAGTGGAGGCATTAGAATATCAAGAATAAACATATAGCATCTTGAACGTTCCCCCAAGATAGGCTTCATTACTTTGCATTAGTTTTAAAATTGTATTGAAGGATAGCATGAACAAATAACCAAATATTTAAATGTCATCAAGAGGTCTTCTACCAAACTAGCAAACTTCTGCCTTTTCACCTGTCACCTACAAGCAGCCATTTCAACTCTAGTCAGATCATCTGGAATCTATCTCCATATTTCTAAATAATATGCGCATTCAGTTACATTGGAATTTTGATAATAAAAGACACTGAGCAAAAGCACAGATGTCTACGTGATTTTTCTAACTTCTTACACTTTTCAGCGCGCCTCCTGCTGATACTTTAGAAAAGTCAAGTCCTTGTTTCGAGGGACTTGCTACTTACTGTAGGAAGTGAGGTGCCCTGGCCCCTGTCCACTGAAAGTCAGTTGCTGTTCTCAGTCATCGAAACAACTCCATGTGGTTTTAGATGTGCCTCGTGGTGGTGGTGCTGTCATTCATAATTGAAAGCCTTGGTGTCTAAGACAGAAGGTGTCCACACCCAAATGTGACTCTGGGTTTGGTGATGCTGCATTCAGCAGAATATAATAGTGAAGCACCGTGAGAGCCCATCATACCGATGAAGTGCACTTCCTCCTTGGAAAGTAATGTCCAGGTAGAGTATGGGGCAAACCTTTGATGTGGGCTCTAAACCACAGAGGCACAGCCTGACCAAACATGAAACATCACTTCAGCAAGAGTATCGTGCTGTGCATTTTCAAATGTTTTGAGATCTCTCTCATTACAATAGTCTGTCTCAAGGAGTCTAACAGTTAGACTAACTTGGAGGAACATCCTATATATCACACCTCTCTAGCTGGATCTCTTGTCTTGGTTTCTTTCTCTGTTGTGTTATAACATATTCTGACAACAGCAACTTAAGGGAGAAAGGGCTCACTCTGGCTCACAGTTTGTGGGTACAGTCCATCCATCTCTTGTGGGGAAGTCAAAGCAACAGAGGTTTAAAACAGATGAGCACATTATACCCATAATCAGAAAGCTAAGCCAGATGAATATGTGCTATTAATCAAGTCTCCTTCTCCAACTGTATAATCTAGGATATACAAGTCAGGTAATAATGTCACCCAAAAGAGGTGGATCTTCCCGCTTCAATTAATGCAATCAAGGTATGCCCCAGAGACGTTCCTAGAGGCCCACCTCCTGATTCTATCAAGCTGGCAGCGCTGCCCATCACAGCTGTTTAAAACAAGAACAAGCCCCTGAAACAAGTCCCCACATTAACTAGCGAGTGAGCTCTCTGACAATTGTTTCTATTGAGTAATTGATCCAGCAGACTGAAGTCATCATTGGTGGGGGCTTATGCTGAAAAGTCTCATAGACTTGAAATGGACTTTGTAACATGACAAAGGAAAAACCATAACACATATAAGTCAGTGTTTTGGGAGAAAATAAGACTCTTGGATAAGAACAGTCAACAATAAAAGCTTGTTGTTTAATGCCTCTGGGCTTTAGGGTTGCCCCTGTGGAATTTCAGTTACTCCCTTCTTGTTTTATATAGTCTGAGTGGCTTCTCACCCATACAACCAAAGCTTTCCCGAACTATAACTCCATAGGTAAAGTAGCTATCAGTATGGTCTAACGTCACTCATCCAAGCCTCCAATCACAAACTAGCACTGGTGTCACTGAGAACTTGGTTTTGACAGTGACTGAGCAGATCCACCCTTTTCATGAAGTTGTGGGGCATGCAAGGTATTAGGAGACTTCTGAGGGATATAGCCTGTTCATTTGACAACCAGTATGGGATAGTAACTGCTGGGTACTTCATCCAGCCTCACCCAGGGCATCAGATCTCTTTTGCCTTGTTCAGCTTGGCTGATAATTTCATCTTTCAGCCAGAAGCAGAAGAGATTTAGGGAGCTTCTGTCCTGGACTTAATTCTGACCAAATAGGAAAGATTGCTTAGCAAAGTGGATATGACAGGGACCTCAGGGGAGAGCAGCAGTGTCACCCTGGGCTTTGTGAAAGCCAAAACCACAAACACAGGAGGCTGGACCATTCGAATTCTAATCCAGTGACCATACTCACCTGGATTATGCAGCACATGCTTGAGCCAGCAGGCATGCCCTGTGCTAGTGCCGCAAGCCAGAAAAAACTGCAACAACTCTGTTATGAGGCAGCTTCTATTTATACTAACAAATGAGTGAAATTATTTCAGATCTTTAAAAAGTATTGTGCAGTCAGAGTTATGGAGAAGATTACTGCAGAAGCCTTCCCTGGGGTGGATATCTTTGAGCTGGAACCCAGTGATGAGAACCAGCTATACACATGACAACTTGTGTGCGTGTGTTTGGGTGTGTGTGTGTGTATACACACACAGAGATAGACAGACAGACAGACAGACAGACAGACACAGACACACACAGATAGAAAGAACACACTCTTCTAAACTTGGACTTGGGAAGTCAACTTTGTGATGACTATACAATTCAGTCCTATGCATTTACACACAAATGGATAGTCATTCATGTATGGCTTCATGAACAGCACTATCAACGTTTGTTTTTGCTTTTTTTTTTTTTTAAGTCAGACTGAACAGAATAATAAAGCAGATTGAAGCAAGCACCATGTGTGTCGACTTCAGCAAAATATGCAACAAGGCATTTCACATTATTTTTATGAACAATTTAAAAAATAATAAGTGACAGTCCTGGTTATGCACTGAAGTGACTATGTCCAACACAACAGTCACGTGGAGAAGAGGGTCCCACTTTATACCAGTTCCCAGAATCCCAAGCTGGAAGCAAGTATTGGGAGTGATGGGCAGGTACACCTTCACAGAGGGTTAGGCTGGTCTTCCCAAGAACTAAAGCGGTCCTGAGGCTGCTTGGAATTAGGACGCAGATGAGCAGAGTTGAAGCAGCAGATGGTAAATGTTTGGGGGCCTGGTCTCATCTACGATAATCTAGGATTATGAGATTCGGGAGAAATAGCTGAACAATTGTTTGGTTTATGCATCATTTTCTCTCTGTGGTTTAATGATTTCTGTAATAAAAGCTGTGTAGACCACCCAGGCAACAAGCCCCCCAAACTTCATCCCCTTGTCCTCTATCCCTGAATTCCACCAACACCCATACTCTTTCCCCTTCTCACACCCACTTCATTTGCTCTGGTTCACACCCCCTCTCTATTTCCCATCTGAATTATAGGGGTGCCCTGTAACTGTGTGGAGAGTTCTACCATTCTTTGTGCATGACCAGAATGTCACTTTAAAAAGCCAGTATCATATCAAATCTCTGCTAAAATCCCCCTTTTTCCACAAAAGTATTGTATAGTCCCTGTGTCCTTTCCAAGGCTGCCATCTCATTCCATGCACATCTACCGTTCTCTCCAAGGGTCATATAAAGGCTGCCCCCTTGAGAACCTTGCTTCTGTTTCTGATCAGCAATAATGATTCTGACGCCTAGAGGGTGACTCCATGGTAGAGCTGTGCCTTGCATGTGCAAGGCCTGGGATTGATCCTCACAGCTATAGAACAAACAAACAACAACAACAAAACACAAGTCATTCCTCTCACTTTTATTCTCATGACAGTCTCATTAAATAATTTATTCATTATTTCTTTGTTTTATTCTTTCTATGCCTCATTACTCATTTAATCGTGGGGCCTGCTATAAATCATCTTTATGATAGGTGCACAGGCAAAGTGAGCTGAATAAGATGAACACTAATAAGATGTCATGTGGCATGTATTATCGTGTGTGTGTGTGTGTGTGTGTGTGTGTGTGTGGTGTGTACATGTTCATGTGCTTATTTTTTTGCTAATGTGTGTGACTACACAGGTATGCAAGTACATGCATGCATGTGGAGGTCAGAGGTCCACCTCAGGCATCTTCCTACATTACACTCCACTTCAGTTTTTGAAGCAGGCTCTCTCACTGAGCCTGGAACTCAGTGGATTTGGCTAGGCTAGATGGCCAACAAGCTTTAGGAATCTTCCTATCGCCACTCCCTGGAGTGACAGATATGTGTTGCCTTACCCAGCCTTGTCTATAGTATATTAACTGGGGTTCCCTAGAGTAGCAGAACATATAGAATAAATCTATCTATCTATCTATCTATCTATCTATCTATCCCTCTATCTATCCCTCTATCTATCATCCATCTATGTGTGTATACACACACACACACACACACACACACACACACACACACACATATATATATATATATATATATATATACACATACATACATATACACATATATATGTATATACACACATACACACACATAAAGGGGAGTTATTAGAATGATTTACAAGCTGCAGTCTGGCTAATCCAACGATGGCTGGTAGTCAAGGCAAAGTCCAAGAATCCAGTAGTTCCTCCATCCACAAAGCTGGATATCTCAGTTGGACTTCAATCTATGGTGGAATCCCAAAGAAGAGGGCTCTAATGCTAGTGAAGGAATGGACTTGATAACAAGGCAAGAGAAAGCAGACAAAGAGCAAAAGCTTCAGTCTTCCATGTCCTTATGTAGACCTTCAGCAGAAGGTGTGTCTTGGATTAAAGGTATGGATTAAAGGTATGCCTCCTTGCCTCAAGATCTAATTTCCAGTTTGAAAGATCTGGATTAAAGGTGTGTCCACATTAGAAGTGGATCTTCCTACTTCAAGTAAAGTAAAAACAAAACAAGTCCCCCATAATTGTGCCCTTGATCTTTGGATTTTAGTTCCAGATGTAGTCAAGCTGCCAATCAAGAGTAGCCATCACACATGGGCTCTGGGGGTCCAAGCTGGACGCCTCACACTTGTGAGACAGGCACTTTACCAACGGAGCCATCTTCCCACTTTTGCCATTTGTTTTGTGGCCATTGTCTCCTCCTTCATCCAATCTATGAAGTCATTAGCTCTGTCGGTCGTATTTTAAAGACGAGGACTCTGTGGTTGATAGATGTTAACCACCCCTCAACACAAGGCAAGAGCCCAGAGCTGGATTCACACTCCGCCAGATTCACACCCTGCCAGTCTGACTGGAGGTCACATACGAAGGCACTTTTCCGAGGCTGTCTCTTACTACAAAGGAAGGAAGGCAGAAGGAACCTTGTCACCTAAGAGCTTGGAGGTTGCCGCTTCTGGCTGCTGCCTGGGTCCTAGTGACCACCCACTTTTGACTGGGGCTGTCTAACCATTTCCATGGGCATGCCATCTGTTGGATTATAATCTCTTTGAGGACAGGAATGGCACAGTACCACTTCATCCGTCCCCTACTCCCAGGCCCAGAATTCATCTTGTTACATTTAAAGACGGAGTTAATAAATTATCAAATTTGTCAGACCAACCTTGCTGTAAGTTTTCCTGGGTAATAGGATTTAATTATATTCAGCTCGGGGGCCCTGCACAATGGGGACATTGACAAGCTGGAGCACATTCATCAACAAAGTGGAGGGGGCTGTTTTGAAGACTATTTATAAACACTGCCTTTTCTTAGCATTTATTTGGAACATATTAAAATAACCTGTGAATGTGTTAGAAGGTCTTTCTGTTCCTCACTTTATAAATGATTGTTTCAATTTTAAACAAAGCTGTTTTCCTTTTTCTACATGCAGCAGGGCGTCTGTCCTGATAATCGTATAGGATCTGTAATGAGAAAGCACAGTACAGCTGTTAAAAAAAAAAGGGGGCCCTAAGAAATAAAAGTTTCCAAAGTCAAGAGGACAGTGGGCACAGAGAGCAAGGACACATTCGCCCATGCACTGTGGGTCTGCTCGTAGTTATCGTGCATTGAGAGATCACTGCATACGTACGTGGTGCCGGGTTAGCGCTTGGCACACAGACTTTACAGGTAAGAGACTCACAGCTGCTGAGTGGCTCAGCTGCAGGTCTTTGGAGACATTTTTCTACATCCTATGGTTTCTCTGCCTGATTTCCCCATGAACTGGCTCTCCTTGAAGGCAAAGCTCAAGGCTGGCTGTAGCTCTCTACCTGGGAGGACACAGAAAAAGATCCTCAGTGCTCAGGTGGTGTGGTGTTTTCCCTTCTCCATTGGGGACAAATAGGCCTTGCTCTCTAAGGAAGGCTATAGGGGCACTGGAGAGATTCTAAATTAAGGGACTATTTCCCCCTGTGGAATAAAACAAGCTTAAGTGAAGATTGTTGAGACCAGAGCCAAGATGTGGAGTTAGATTGTTAGAATATGCAATTGCCTTGCTTTAAGATGGCCTCCAAAGGGATGCTCTTAATCATGGGGCCAGAACTCTTTAGGCCTGGGAACTGAGTTTCCTAGAGGGGTACAGCCTCCCTCTACTCCGTCTCTTTGCTATGGATTTATCTCCTCCTATTCAGTCCAAAATTCTGTTCAGTATCATTAGCTCTGTCTGTCTATTTTGACAAGGTCTTACTATCTAGCTCTGGATCACTATGTAAACCAGGCTGGCCTCAAACTCAGAGTGATCTGCCTGCTTCTGCCTCCCAAGTGCTGGCATTAAGTGCACCACTATGTCCCGTGCTTTGTGGTTTTGTTTGCTTTTGAGATAGGGTCTCACTATGTAGCTTACGTTGGTTGTGACCTCTCTGTCCTCTTGCTTAAGCTTCCTGATTACCAGGATTAAAGATATGAGCCACCATACCTGGTGCTTTCTTGACTGTTTAGAGCAGTGGTAGTGGTTCTCAGCCTTTCTCAACCTGTGACCCTTACAGTGCTTCATGTTATGGTGATTCCCCTAACCAAAAATTTATTTTTGTTGCTACTTCATAACTAATTTTGCTACTGTTACGAATTATAATGTAAATTTTTGTCTTTTCAGATGGTCTTAGGTGACCCCTATGAAAGAATCATTTGACTCCAAAGGGGTTGCGACCCACAGGTTGAGAGCTGTGGTTTAGGGGGGCTTTGCTTTATCTGGCAGTTTTAACCATGCCCAGAGGGTGACCTCAGTCCCTCATTTTAAATTGTCTTCCTCATCCTCTCACTTCCAGTTATGAACTATGTAACTGTACTCATGTGACAGACAAGATTTCAGGTCTAACATTAGCCTAGCATCCTTTACTCCCTCCTGTATCAGCATCACCCAGAAGGTGTTCCTCTGGGACATCTGATTGCAGGTTGCACTTATTGTAAGTATCCTTAGGCTATATGGTATGGCTTGGTGTCTTCAAGTGAGATCTGTTGGTACCCACACAGGGGCTGCCTGGCTTTTTTTTTTTTTTTTTCTTAGTAGAGCAGCTTCAGACATGACTCCTTTCTTTTCTTTGCCACATGAAGGGAGTGTTTAAGCAACAGCTGGTGCCCTTCCATCTTGCAATCTTTCTTCTCTTGGCTCTGGGATCTTTGTGATTCAGTCACTCTTCCCTTTTATACACCAACACTCCTTGTTCACGACCCTGAATGCACTTATAATCCTCTCCTGAGTCCACACTCACAAGAGCCTCATCTCTAATCCATCATCTGCTTTCTCTGTCCTCTGCCTCCCCGCCTTCCTCTTGCCCTGAGCCTGTCTTCCTCTCTCAACAGAGGCCATTTCTCCAAACACGCCAGCTTGGCTGGAATCCCCTTCCTGCCTATACAAGCTGAACCTCCCTTCTTGCTGTCTGTTATTTACCTCTTTATCTGGGAGCACATCCCACTTATTATTAAATTTCATTTAGGCAGACCTCAGGCCCCTATGTGTGATTGCCCGGCTTTCAGCTGGTTGGCTCTCTCTTTTCTGCCCCCAATTGCAAGCAGACGTTAGTAATCAACACAGGGCTTCTCTGATAATCAAATTAGACAAGTGGGACTCAGCCTTTATTTTCTTCTTAATCACTGGGCGTGATAGTAATAATGTCAGCTCGAATAATCTGGCAGCACAAACCTCTCCGTGTTCTTTTTTTTTTTTTCCAGATCGACTTCAGTGTTGTCTCATAGCCAGAGAATGCAAACCATGCCCTCACCCAGGATGGGTTTAGAGTCTTGATTGTAAACCTATTGACGCTTCAGTGTTCCCGTGAAGTTCGTAATTGGTAGGTAGTATCCCGAAGCAGGGAATTTTTTTTTTTCCTTAACCCTAGCTGGTAATAAGCTCGTGCCGTTAGAGTCTGGATAGGCCTTGACATTTTTCTTCTCCTTCCAGAGAAAGACTGCAGCTGCTGCTCCACCCTTCACCAGTGGTTGAAAAAGAGAGCCAGCTGCCACTACCTCCAGTTCCTCAGGTGGCCTTGGCAAAGTCAACTTTCCTCAGTTGTAGAATAGAGGCTCTGACCTCCAGCTCTCTCCGCTGCAGTGTGGAGAGATGAGCTGTTTCTGGGATCCTTGAAGGCACTTAACATAAGGATGCTACACAGTGAGGAATACACCGAAGTGTGTATAGACACACAGAGAAATTAACACAGGGAGCCTTGAAGAGGGAATGGGACCCCTCTGACCTTTCTGTGATAGCAGAGGGCTCTGGTTTGCTGATGTGAAAGTTAAGCCATATTGTGAGGGAACAGAAGGCCCCAGAAGAGCACATCTCCACTGAAGTGGCTGGAAAAGGATCATGAGTGCCAGAAACCAAGACTGACGCTGTGTGTGCTCAGGGCTCTCCACTAGATTGATAGATTCCTGCTGCTATGGTAGGGTAAACATTTCCCCAGGACTTTTGGTTGGGGAGGAAAATATTTGTGACTTCAGACAGGTTGTTAGATCTAAAGCTCATTTGCTTCGTTCTGGAATACAAAGATGCTGTCCAAGCACCTGGGAGGCTGAGACAAGAGGACCATGAGTTCTAGGCTAGCCTGAGCAATTTAGGGAGATACTATCCTAGAAAAGAAAGAGAAAACTGAGAAATAAGAATAGAGACCTTGCTCCAAACGGCTGCTTTGTGTTATAAAGGAGAGAAATAACAACAACAACAACAACAGGACTGTGGTTTCTAAACCAGCTTCCAGGAAAAGGGACATCAATGTGTATTGTGTTTGCCAATTTCTATAGTGTAGACGGTAAGACCATGGCCAATTCAGGCTACTTGGGGTTTATCCAATGGTTGGCCAGATTCCAGAATTTTACCAATCGGCTCTTGTGAGTCTAATTAAAAAGTTCCAGTCCCCATGGACATCATTTAGCAAGCACTTCTCGTGTCTCCGGATTCACCAATAACTTTTCATTTCATTGTCACAAACTTCTGGGTATCTTTCCACATGCTTTACATTGGAAAGCTATTAGGGCTTGGGCTACACAACTTTCTATTACCATGACAAGATGCCTGAGATAAACAGCTTAAAAAAAATAAAGATAGCTCACAGTTTCAGATTGTGAGAGCCATTTTTAAATTATCAACTTGATAGGATAAAAAAAAAAAAAAAAGCACAACCCCTAGGGCATTGACGAGAAATACTTTTTGGGTATGTCTATGAGGACTTTTCCAGAGGGAATTAACTAAGAAGGTACAGACAGTCCTGAATGTGGGTAGTTTCATCCTATAGGCTGGGGATCCCTAGTGGAATAAAAAAAAGATAATGAAGGAGAACACAAGCTGAGGGTCATGGACCATCAGCCTCCATTCTCTGGTTCCTGGTTCCCAAGGAGAGAAGTAACTGATACCAAGAGGGTTCAGCACACAGTCAGCTGGCTCCATTGATTTTAGTCTGTTATTTGGTGGTGCACCAGTGTGGAATGTGGTAAGAAGAAAGCTGTTTATTTCTAGAGGCCAGAGAAGGAGAAAGAAGGAGGGGGATGGGATGACAGGAAGAGGACAGACATAAAGAGAGAGAGGGTGGGAGGGAAGAGGAAGATATGTGGTGCCCATTCGTGCCATAGTAGCATGATTATCTGGGATTATATGAGGACAAAATATACCTGTCAAAAGTATGTTCTAGTGACCCACTTCCTCCAAATAGACAATACCTTCTAAGAGCCCATTTGCTATGAAGTCATATGTGGGTTAATCCCCAGATGAAGTTGGCACTCTTGTGACCTAATTACTTCTCAGTAGCACCACCAGCTGGGCACCAAAGCTGAACCTTTGGGGACATTCTGCCCCTGGTCCTCAGAAGGTCAGATCCATCCTAAAGAAAGAAGTGAGTTTAGTCTGTCTCCAAGAGTGCTCAACTCTCAGCATGTCCAGCTTTCCTCAGAAGTCCAAGTTCCTGTCTTTTTTGACAGTGAAGGTAGTATTAGCTGCAAACTTATGGTATATGGAAATGGACGTTTCATAGTCCACAATGGCTTAGAGCAAAGCCATTCTAAAAGGATGAATAATAATATGAAATAGGAAAATCAGATCAAGGCAAAACACATTAGGGGAAACATAAATACACATAAATATACAGGGCACGCAGTGACATGCCCTGAGGTTGAAAGCCATTGGGCAGTCCTCTTGCATGACCTTGCTAGTTGCAGCACACATGGCTACTCTGTTGGGCTGGTAGTGCCTCTACCTCTGGACTTCCTCATTATGTATTCTACATTTCTGGGATCTCTAATTTCCTGGGTATCCATAACAATGCCATCATTCTCCTAGCCTCATATATCATTCTTTCTGACTACCTACCACCAATCACCTGGCTTACTAGGCTTGCCTTTGAAATCTGGGTGGAAGCCTCCCTCCACAAACCTGTACCTTTTGCATCCAGAGTACTCACAAAGCCAGCATGATGAAGTACACACCTAGGTCTGTCACTAGTCAGAGTCTTGGTAGCCTTGGACCATAGCTGCAGTAGACTCTAAAAGCCTGGGTGGATGAACTTAGGGAATAAATTTTGAAGAAACAAGTTCATAAGTGGATTGTGTGAGCAGGAGACCCTTGGGCTCTCTACTCAAGGCAATGACTTCCAAAGAACTTACTTTGACCTTGTTAGATGATTAACCCTCTAATAGGTGGGATCTGGTCAGTTCCCGTAGTCTTCATAAACAGTACTTGTCTAGGCAATGGCCTCCTTTCTTCTTTTTCTAAAACATTTTAAATTTAATGTTTTACCATTTCATGCACATCTTCAACATAGAGTGACCTCCTTATTCCTAGCTAGCCCTCTCCTGCTTTCATGTATGTGCAGCATGAAACCCACAGCTGCTGGGTGTTTGTGACTGCAGTAGCCATGTCCTATCTAGAAGACAGAGTATCATAGCACTCCTCAACCTTCAGCTCTTCCAGTCTTTCCTCTGCCTTTTCCACGATGTTTCTCGGGTCTTGGAGGGGTTGATATAGATGTCATTGAGAACCGAGCACTCAATGGTCACTTATTCTCAACTAGCTATGAGTCTCTGTATCAATTTTCACCCACTAAAAACAAACAAACAAACAAACAAACATACAAACAAACAAACAAATAAATAAATAATAAAAGGTTTCTCTGGCAAAGGCTGAGAGAATCAGCAGTCTAAGACTATAGACATAAATATTTGGAGGTCAGTCTATGTTGCGTGCCTACATGTCTCTGACCGGCAGAGACAGTGGGAATAAATGACAGGAGATGCCAAAGCAGGTTCAAAGCAGCTGCAGCCACTTCTCTTTATTCGGAGGTTTCTCTCAGCTTCCCCAGCTTTCAATCCCTCATCGATCATCAGTCATCAATCATCAATTCTCTGGGACTGCCCACAACTTATCCTCTTCCATTCACTCACGTCACCTCACACCACCCAATCATAGTCGCACACGTCCAAGGCAGCATGCAGGATTGGCTGATAGAATGGTATCTCTAGATGTTGTGCTAACCTCTCCAATGAGTTACACGTGCTGCTGTTACTGCGCATGATTGAGACTGAGGTAAACAAGCGAAGTCACAGGGCTTGGCATAGAGCCTGGTGCCATTTTTGGCTCATGCAGCCGCGCCTACTCCCCACAGTCTAGCCATATTTGAACTCAGCATAGCATCAATAGTCAAGTGCCCCTCCAGGCTTGTGGCCTCCTCTTTCAAAAGTTTGTGACTCAGTTCCCAGTACCACTTCTTGTGGAGTGGAACTTAATTCCAATCGCAGAATGGTTGTTCCCAGATAAAATTGCTACTGTTGGGTACCACACATCTTGCCTAAGAGGTTGGCATTATGGTACTCAGGGTCCACAGACACATAAGACTACTGATGTCTTTTTCTCCCCCAGAAATTCACAACATTTCCCAGTACTATGAACATTGGCTAGCATGAAGTGAAGGTCTAGTCCAGTCCAACTTTATCTATATTCTTTATAACCAAAATGTAGAGTGTCTTCAGCAATAGGGTCTAACCATCTACTCTGATGACTGACTTAACTTGCCTTCTTTGTAGTGGTATAATCTCTTTAGCAACTACATCTTCTTCGATCTTAAACTAAATGCACTGCTTTTCTGAGTTTCTCCCATACATCTTTTTCTGGTCCAAGATTCCATCTAGGACATCACATGATATTTGTGGTTGTATCTCCCTGTGGCTTTATTTTTATGACTGCTATATTTATTTTTCATTTTGCTACCCTGGGGCATATCTGACCGTGTGTTTCCTACAACTGTCAGAATCATAAACAAAGAAAGTCTGAGAAACTGCCTTACCCAAAAGAAATAAAGTGTGGTTGGGTGTATGTCTGTAATCCCAGCACATGGGAGGCTGAGACAAGAGAGTCATACACTCCAGACCAGCATGGACTAGCCAGTGAAACCTTCTCTCAAAAGGCTGGGGCACCATGTCAACATATGAGATGTTTTGATGCACAGATACATGTGCAGACAGCTAGGTTCAAAAGCTTGTATTCACAAACATTTAATTCTTTGTGGTAGAAGCCTTCTAAATTCTTCCTTCTAGAGTTTGAAACATACAACTTTTAACACTGCCCTTGGTTCTGACAGCTTTCTCTACTGCAGTTGTGAGAACCACTACTATATCAAGTACCCATTGTCCTTGCGCCCTTTGAGTAAAAGAACGTCCTGATTTTCAGGTAAACACATGACCATCCAACTAAGGACCACATGCCCTTACCTCTCTTGGAATTATAAGCAGAAGAGATCTCTTTAACCATATATGCCTTCCTCAATATGGTGGGCCTCCAGAAGTTTCCAGGCAACTAGATCCTTTTATGCCTGTCCAGCAGAGTCATCTATTTACCATCAGTCATCCAAATCCAGCCCTGGTCTCAATTGGTGAAAGAAACACTTCTGTCTCATTCGAGCCATGTCAGCCTCACATATACACAAACACTTGTTAGTCAAGACATTATACTGGCCTTGGCTCTCACCTGAACTTTTCAACAGCTTCCTGGGTGGTCTCTTGAGCTCTAACTCCTGTGTTCTCCAAGAATCTTTTGTATTTTTTGATGAAGGGATGTTTCTAAACTAAAGTCTTAGAAATATTCCAGGTAGCATCATTTAAAGTCCAAGCTCGGGGGCTGGTGAGATGGCTCAGCCGGTTAGAGCACCCGACTGCTCTTCCGAAGGTGATGAGTTCAAATCCCAGCAACCACCCGTAACAAGATCTGACGCCCTCCTCTGGTGCGTCTGAAGTCAGCTACAGCATACTTATGAAGAATAATAAGAAATGAATCCTTGGACTGGAGAGACCAACTGGAGCAAGTGAGGCTGTCCAGAGCGAGCGGAGCCAAACGGGGACGGCCAAAGCAAGCAGGGACGGCCGGAGCTAGCAGGGCCGGAACGAGTGGGGCCAACCAGAGCAAGCGGAGCCGATCAGAGCGAGCGGGGCCGGCTGGAACGAGCGGGGGCCATACGGGGGCGGCCAGGAGCGAGTGGGGCTGGCCGGAGCGAGCAGAGCCGGCGGGAGCGAGCAGGGTTGACCGGAACAAGGAAAGAAAAAATAAATAAATAAAGTCCAAGCTCCTTAGTCCAAGATGTGAGACCTATGTGATCAGGCACCTGTCGGTCCCCACACCTCACAGGCACCTGCTTTTCAGCACAGATTCAGTAAACCTTGAATTTCTTTGCTCAAATGCTCTCTACTCCAAACCTTCTGTTCTTTTACTTCCATGGCTAATGGGCTAATCCTTCCCCACTCTCTCCTCTCCTCTCCTCTCCTCTCCTCTCCTCTCCTCTCTCCCCTCTCCCCTCCCCTCCTAGATGCTATAAACTTTCTATGTATACCAGGCTAGCTTCATACTTGTATACAAACCTTCTGTCTCTACCTCCTGGGGTGTTTGGAATAAGGGTATGTGCCACCATGCCCAGCTCCTGTCCTTTTGTTAAACCACAGCTCCAATGTCCTTCCCTCTGGTCCGACGTCCCCTCACCCCATGCTATGTTTTAGCTTCCATGTTTATACTCTCATAAATCCTTGTTTCAGTCCAATTGGCACCCATCATCTGGAAGTGGGGGAGAGGGGTGGTGGAGGGAGGGGGAATCTGAGAATCAGATGCTGCCATTTCTCATACTGAGAACGTCATCACCTAGAGACTCCCATTCTGTTCTTAGCCTAAGGAAGAATTCTTTCTCCCTAGTCAGGCGCAGCAAGCATACATCCTGATGTTCTTCCTGCCTGTGGCCCTCCCACCTACATCCAATCAGGGGCAAGTGTACAGTCTAACATATTTCATGTCCACATGTGATCAAGCACATCTAATGCACATGAGTCAAAAAACATAAGACAATTGTGCGCATGGCAGGCCGAGAGCATGTGTCCCAGTGCTCTTCTCTACCTTTAGGTGGGCCTGGGGAGTGAATTCGAATCTCCAGGCTCACACAGAAAGTTCCTCTACCTGCTGAGCCATCTTGCTGGCCCCTAACTATATTTTGATATTTCAGTGGACACTCAGTATTGACCTGAAGGCTTCAAAGGCAGGAGTTGGCTGTGGAGTAGGAAAGACTTGAATTGGAGTTAGTTGATCTGCCACTGATTGGCCAAGTGACCATATGTAGGGCCACTGTCCCTTCTGTCCCGCAGAGACTCCTGTGTGCATCAGAATGACATGAGGACATCAGGTGGCCTCCAGGGGTGACTCTTATTTTATTTTATTATTATTATTATATATATTTTTTTATCACTGAGGAAGTTTTCAAAGGGACTCCCAGGACGTCCTCCTGTCTGTAACAAGGTGGCTGCCTTCCTTTGGCTAGAACAGAGAGTCCCTTATCTCTGAGAGCCATGGAGGCCTGGTCATGGGGCAGGGCTGAAGCCAAGGGTGGCTTTTCTGCCAGGGTCCTCTGGGCTCCTGCCTCGATAACCCTGTCCTCCCCTTCTCTGCCCTAGCGCTTCCCACACAGCTGTAGCCTCATTATCCGGGGCGACTGTGAACAGCTGAAAGGAGCTTAAGCAGGGGTGGGCTTTCAAGTGCTCATAATACAGCTTCAAAGTTCACACCTTCATTAAGATGTGAAGAGGCAGGGCCTCCCCCCACTTCTCCCCGGGCTATTGTTCCCTCCCCATCTGGCCGCAAACTCAAAAGACAAGGCGGGATTGGTTTTCTTTGTCCAGACGGCAGGCTGCTAACCAGAAAGGCTAGACCTGTTTGTTAAGAAAGCGTCCTCCCTGGACCCCCACCCCCACCCCACCCCCAGCCCCGCCGTGAAGGTTCCCAAAGGCTGGAGAACTGGAGACCATCTCCAGGTTACCAAGGCTGTATCTGTGTGGTTCCACTGAACTTGTTCTGGGAGGGTCCCAGAGGAGCAGATCCGTGGCCAGTGGTGGCAGTGAAATGGAGGCTGGCTTCAGAGTCCCCCAGGAAAATTTATTAGTCAAGGGGTGCAAGGCACACCTGGGCACAGGGACAGTGGTTTGCCCCACGTAAGCGATGCTTGCAAGGGCAACGCGGGCTACTGTCCATCGGAGAGCAGGCTTGGATCTGAAGTCACATGGGCAGATCTTCCCCACTTCTCCCAGCCCACATCATGCTGGGACTTCTTAAATCCACCAGCCCATTTCTACATAACCGGCCCCTCCCCCACTTCTCTCTTCTTGTTTTAAACATGGTCCCATGTATTGGAAGCTGGCCTCAAACTCAATATATAGCCAAGATTGACTTTGAGCTCGTGATTC
This sequence comes from Mus minutoides, assembly GCA_902729485.2. Taxonomy (NCBI): domain Eukaryota; kingdom Metazoa; phylum Chordata; class Mammalia; order Rodentia; family Muridae; genus Mus; species Mus minutoides. The sequence continues at coordinate 1,896,618 of LR749678.1, read as the reverse complement.
CTCTTGCCTCCACTAACAGGACTGGGATTATAGGAATGCACCACGACGCCCCGTTTATATAGTCCCAGGGAATCAAACAGGGCGGTGGGCGTGCTCGGCTCTCCGCAGGCTGAGCTACTCCTCCGGCTCTTTCTTTTCAAATGGCTTTTGTTCCTCGGCCTCCCAGCTGTGTGTGGATTTCTGCGTGGATTACAGTTGGAGTCCTTTGCCTTTTCTGTTTGCCAGATAGCCACTTGGGAATAAAGCTACTAAAATCCCTCAGAGCATTTTAGTACCCAGGGAGCCATTCCTGGCAGTGGCTAACTGCACAGCTTCTGTGCCCCCTACCCCTTACCTCTTCATTCTGTGCTCCAGGACTGGACAGAACTCTTCCAGACTGGACTCTTCCACCAGTTGAGACTGGCTTTTCTTAAATGGGAGGCAGCTTCAAAGAGTTTTCTCTACTCTCTCCCGGGGAAAGCCATGCAGGGAATTTTTTTAACCGTGGTTGGTCCTCGGGGTTTCATGATAAGCTATGAGGAGAATATGACTACTGTGTTTAGGTGACGCAGCAGGCGATTCAGAGCAGTGCTGGCAGCTGAGCAAGGTTCACAGACTGGTGTTTTTTTCTGTTAGATAGGAGGCAGGGACTGTAGACACGGTATCTCAATATCCAGGCCTGCATTTGTTCAGATTTCAAAGGACAGCAGTAACGCCTATCTTGCAAAGTAGCTGTAGGATTTACTATGATACACCCACGAAAGGGTCCGTAGCAAGTGCCATTTGCTGTCCTCTGCCATCAAACTTGTTACCAAGGGTTTGCTAAACTAATTTGTTGGTGTTTTCTGTTGTTTTGTTGTCGTTTGCTTGCTTGTTTTGTCTCATGTAGCCCAAGCTGGTCTGGGACTGAGTCTATGGTCACAGATGACCTCAAGTTCCTGGTCCTCCTGCCCTCAGCTTTCAACTGTTAGAATGACTAGTGTATATTGCCATGTCGGGTAGGCTGTGGGTCTTTTGATGGAACATTATCCCTTAACTTAATTACTTACCTTTTCAACTGTTCATAGATACGGTTGCATTCTCTGACATCTCTTTGGTCTTTTAGGTAACTCTTCTACAGAAATGTCTCTATGCAGCACACTGTACAGCTTACACCAGCAGGATCTGTCATAGCCCCAAAAGGGAGCTCACCTATGTGTTCCTCGTGACTTACCCTGAGGCCTGATTGTATCAATATTCAGGACTACCAGGCAGGTGCTAGCAACCATGAAGACTGAAATGAACCAGGAAGGAGGATGTCTAAAGTGTGTGGCTGAGTGGCGGATTGAGCACAATGCACAGGCTTCTAGAAGAGAGAGTTGTGTGCGCGAGCGTGTGTGTGTGTGTGTGTGTGTGTGTGTGTGTGTGTGTGTGTAGACCTGTGTCTGGGAAGAGTCGTCAGGGACACACAGCAATGCTGTTTAAATGCTAATATTAAAAACCCCAGGCTCCAGCCACAGGCTTCATGGTGTGGGACTAGAGAAGCATGAAAAAGAGGAAGAAATGTTTATTGCATTGAATACAGTATTTTATAATGAATATATCCACTTCCCAATACTTTTTGATTAATCTGACTTTAAACTTTATGTTGTAAGGGTCCATAATTTGCAGAAGAATGATACCCCGGACTCAATATCATGTAAACGCAGAGTGTTTTATTCTGCAGAAATCTAGCATGCTGGGGTCTCTCATCACCAACATAGAGACATCACCAATTGAGCTCTCTGGCTTGATTTAAAGCACATTAGGGGATTCTGGGATAGGTGAGCTCTCTCTTACTCCATCTCTAAGGGCATCATCCCATCACTGGGGCCTGGGGCTGGAAACTGTTCACGTGGGAGGTCTGGAAATCTGCTGACTCATTGTCCTTGCTTTAGGCCAGGTAGCTGGGACATTCCATTACCAGGGTGTGGGGGCTGGAAACTAGGGCTGCAGAAGTCTGGGCGATTGAGCTCTATCTGACCCTATCTCTAGGCATTCTGGAACCATTGCCAGGCATGAAAGCTGGAGCCTGGGGGTTTTTCTATTCGTAACTGACTTGCCTGGACTGGCCCAGTTCTTAGGCCTAGTATCCTAACTTGAAGTCTGTCATGGAATCAGCTTAGCCTTCTCATGGTATTTACTTAATGTGTATGAGTGTTTTGCCTCATGTATACCGGCGTATCACATGTACGTATGATGTACCACATGTGTGCCTGGTGTCTGCAGAGGCCAGAAGACAGCACCCGATCTCCTAGGCCTAGAGTTACAGGTTTTTGTAGCTATCATGTAGGGACTGGAAATCGAATCATGGTCATCTAGAAGAGGAGTCAACCCTTTTAACTTCTGAGTCATCTCTCTAGCCCCTTGATTTTAATTCATCTTATTTTATTTATTTGATACAAGGTCTTACTCTGTACCTCAGGCTAGCCTAGAACTCGTGGCCCTTCTGCTTCTCTGTCCCCAGGGTTGTAGGTGTGAATTGCCATACCCAATTTCATGTTTTTACAATAAAAATAATTGAGTGTTCTTTTTGCTGCTGATTCAAAGCTGGAATTCATACCGAGGCCCAGCAGTTCCACAGACCAAATCAAGCAATTTGCACTTTATGAGTGGGTACTGCCTAGACCAGGCTTGAGAGGGAGTGCTCTGTCTGTATATGGAGCTGGGCACTGTGGAGTGGGCCAGACAGGATCAAGAACATCCTTTAGCTTGACAGACACAGGAAGTACATTCATCCATTTATTTTTTCTTTCAGTCAACAGGTACTGAAGGCTTATCACCTGCTAGGAACTGTGCTAGGTTCTCAGAATAACCAGAGAGAACAAAGCCCTTGTCCCCGCAAATAAGGGCTTCCATGTAAACACAACATAGTCAGTGTTCTGCAGAGACAGCCCATAGGAAAATGGGATGAAATAGGATAGCACGGGGGAGGGGGGCTGAAACTGGGAGCTGGGTCACGGAAGTGCAGTTTGTAATGGGATCTTGTAGGAACCCTTGAAGGTATTGGGTGAGCAAGGACTTAGATACGATAAAGCACAAGTAAGGCTGTGACAGAGGAAAAGCCTGGAGACGGGCAGGGAGTGGCTATGCAGCAATGAGACACCCCTAAAGGCAGTCCATGCAGGACTCCACAGTGCAGACTATATAGCACTCCATAGAGTATATATAGCATGCCATGGGGCATATATATCACTCCATAGGGCATATATATAGTATTCCACAGGGCATATATAGCATGCCATAGGTCATATATAGCACTCCATAGGGCATATATAGCACTCCATGGGGAATATATGGCACTCCATGGGGTATATATAGCACTCTATAGGGTATATACAGCACTCTGTAGGGTAAATATAGCACTTCCTAAGGCATATATAGTATTCCATGGGGCACATATAGCATTCCATAGAGCATATATAGCACACCATAGGGCATATACAGCACTCTGTAGGATATATATAGTATTCCATGGGGCACATATAGCATTCCATAGGACATATATAGCACACCATAGGGCATATATAGCATTCCATGGGGTGCAGACTTAGTGTTTTTTTCTTTCTTTTTTATAAACACAATGAGAAGGCTTTGAAGTCGGGATGGCATGATGGAAGGATTTTCTTTGTTAAGTGCTTATGATATAGCCCAGCATCTGGTGTGTATTAAGCAGGCTATCACTAAATCACTTCCCTAGCCCACAAATGCAGGATTTTTTAAAAAATAGTATGTATTTATTTATTTTATTTATGTGTATGAGTTTTTTCTTCATGTCTATCTGTGCAACATGTGTGTGCCTGGTGTGCAAAAAGGTCAGAAGAGTTCTCTTCAGCCCCAGATGCAGGATTTTAAGTCCTAGAATTAGCAGTCCAGAGACTGCAGTTTCCCACAGCTGACAATGATGTCCCCACAGCTGCTGACTACAGGGGTAGCAGTAGAGGAGGTGGGGACGCTGTTGGTCTGTCGGTACACAGAAAAGCAAAAGCAGTCCCAGAGCTGGATAGCGTTTGTGAGAGAAAGGAAGCGCCTGTGAATGGCCTGCCTACAGCACTGGACAACCGAGCACCACCCCGTCGAACGTTCTGGTCGGCGGACCTTCTAGGGAAGCGTTTGCTGATCTGGCCTTGAGGTGTTCTCTCAGCTCAGTCTTGCTGTCTCCATTGTGTAGATGAAGAGACTGAGAGCCTGGCAGGAGATGTGACCTGCCTAACAAACATACACAGCCACAGAGTAGAGGAGCTGTGTTTCGATTCTCTGGGGACTTGTGCTCAGGTCCCATCCTGCGGCTGGTCACGGCTGGGATGGAATTAACATCGTGGCCTCGCCACCAGGAGCTCTGGAGGGAAGACATTTGTGAGGCAGGTGGGTAAAGGAGGAAGGTGCTCCTGAGGCGAATGGGATTTTAACACCTGCTGGTCGGTCCCTTTGAAGAAGTTCTGGTAACCAGCTCAGGCTTTAGCTGCCTGGCCGGGCCACAAGGAACAGGTGGTGACTGATGAAATCTCTGTATTGCTGAGGGAAGGAGCTGTGGCCCAGCCACCACTGGCCAGGAACAATGGGCTGCCTCTTAGGGGGTGGGCTCAGGTTACCTCAGCCTTTCTTCTGGAGAGGGCCAGCTCCTCCCACTGCCTTTCCTCTACTTTCCCTTCCTCTCCCTCCTCCTCCCTTCTCTCCTCTCTTTTCTTCTCCTTTATTCTTTTCCCTCAGGCCAGCAGGCTTCTTCCCACCCACTTTGTTCCAGTGAAAACACTGTAGAGACTCTCTTGGCCAGATCCATGACCTCCTCCTCCTTCCTCTGCCTTCCTGACTGTCCTGCAGTACTGGGGCCAGGTCCCCCCCTGCCTCCCTGTCACTTGTATTCTGAGTGTCTCCTCTCTTTAGTTTCTTCCACACAGACAGCTTTGAGTTCCCTCCTTCAATGGTCCCTACCATCAATCTTCTTCAAGTACCCCTCCTTGCTTCATCATAACCCCTCTTCCTTCTTTTCTCTACTCCAACTCCCCAACCATTGTCTGGGCTCTACTTGTCTAGTGAGCAACGCCAGTTATCCCTCTTGTGTTCTCTGGTCTTCTGTTGTCTGGACTCCTGGTCCCAATCATTCCAAATGCAGCTAAGTATCGTCTGGCTAATGCTTGACATGAGCTGAGAGTAGGTTGAGGCACGGTGAGAACATTCCCAAATGTTGGGGTGAGCTTCATGCACCTTAGATTAAGGACTAAGAGTAGAGGCTTCTATTCCCAGAGATAGGACACGATTGGGTTTTAGAAGTCTCACTTTGCAGTCTACAGTCAAAGGACTGAGCTGGATTTTATCGTCCAGGTTGAAAAAAGAGGATAGTCACTGAAGGAGTGGCTAGGATTCAGGCAAATGAATAAGCATTAGATAGCATTTAAGTACCAGAAGAAAGGATACCGAGGGAGTGGGATGGGAAACTTCAAGCTTTCTTATGGTAGAGTTGGTCATGGCTATGTGGTCATTCTTCAGAGACCAAGGTATGTATCAGGTTTTCTTTCCCAAAGCCTAGTCAGGTGCCAATATGTTTTTGTGTTTTACTTGATTGTGTGTGTATTGATGTTGGATCATCTTCATGTCTGGGGTCCATGTATGCTCCCATGTGGGAGCTGGGAACTGGACTTGAACCTGAATCCTTTGGAACAGCAGCCAGTTCTCTAATGACCGAGCCGTCTCTCCAGCTCTGATAAATGCTAATTTTTAAGGTAACGATAAAATGAAGTGGAATGGACTCATTGAGCCATTATCAGGCTGTTCGGAGCCCAGCCTGGATAGTCTACCTCGCACTGGAATTATGTTCATTACACTTGATTCTCATAGTCAGGCAGATTTTCCATCAACACTTCAGATGAAGAAAAGGAGGATTGGTGGGACATGACAAAGCCAGGGCTGGGCACTGGCTGGTAGCAGTCAGGCAGTAAAGCCATATTTGCTGGCTACTTGGCCATAGCAGTCTGTAGCCTTAAGGTAACTGGCAATTAGGATGGCTACAGTTTCAAGCTCCAGGCACATGCTCACAGTGGATATGAGCAGCTTAGTTTATAGCTACTCAACTAAAAACCCCTCCTCTTCTTTCATATATATATATATATATGTGTGTGTGTGTGTGTGTGTGTGTGTGTGTGTGTGTGTACCTCTCTCAACTAGTTAACGTTAGCTGCTATAACAAAGACACCCTTAGAAACACATTTTAAAACATGCTAAAATGTTCACAATGCACGTTGGTTATCATTCTTCCAAACCATTAAGATGTAAGGTCCCAGGCCCTTCTGTCTTTGTATATCCTTAGTTTTCTCTTGGAAGCTACTAATGTCGCTGACAGGTTTCAAGGGCCTAGAGGAAATCTGTATTATTTTCTGTCACCTTCCATTGTCTGGACCTCAGTCCCATGGTCACATCCAGCTGTCAGGAGGCTGGAAGGCACAACTAGAATGTCGGTCTAACGAGAAAACAGACTTGGGAAGGGGGTCCTGTCATTGTCATTGCTGGTACGTCATACATCTTGTATCTCAGCTTACCAGGCCTGTGTGGTGCCTTCCAGGTGCCTACCTTCTATCCTCTACCCTTCTTAACTGAGATCTGGGTTAGTCAAGTAAGTCTATTGTCTTTTATTTTAAATATTTATTTATTTATTTTAATGTATGAGTGCTCTATCTGCATGTACACTTGTGTGCTAGGAGATGGTATCAGATCTGGGAATTGAACTCAGGTCCTCAGGAAGAGCAACCAGCGCTCTTGACCACTGAGCCATCTCTCCAGCCCCTCAGTCCATTGTCTTATTTACTTTCAGTTGTTATTATGGCGTTACACAGATGGGGTAACTTGAGAACAGTAGAGATCTACTTGGTTTGTGGTTCTGGAGGCTGGAAAGTCTAAGATTACATCCCTGATATATGCTGGCAACTGAGAAGGGCCCTTGGGCTGTGTCATAGCACAGCACAGTACAGCAAAGGGTAAATATCACCCATGACACTGAAAAGGAAACTAGACAGAACTCAATCCTAAACCAAACTCGGACTTTGGGTAACTCTCACTCCCACCACCACTACATTCCCAGGGTCCCGTGGTCTCATTGTGACTGGAAGATCGCTCTGCTTTCTTCTGTTTGTTTTAAAAGGGTTTTATCTCAGTTACCTTTCTATTGGTGTGATAAAATACCATGACCAAGGCAACTTATATAAGGAAGCATTTAATTTGGCTTATGGCTTCAGAACATTAGCATCCATGATGGTATAGTGAAGAAATAGATGAGAGCTCACATCTTGATCTACAATCATGGGGAGAGAGAGATACACACACAGAGGGAGACAGACAGAGACAGAGACAGAGAGGGACAGAGAGACAGAGAGAGAAAGAGAGAGAGAGAGGGAGACAGAGACAGAGAGAAAGCAAGAGAGAGAGACAGAGAGGGGGTATACTGGGAATCACGCAAGTGTTTTGAACCTCAACATCTGTCCCAATGACACCTTATCCAACAAGGCCATACATCCTAATCCTTCCCAAACCGTTTCACCAACTGGGGACCGAGTATTTAAACACATGAGCCTCTGGGGGCATTCTCATTCAAACCACCACAGGGTATTATTATATGTCCCAGGCTGGCCTTAAACTGGTTTTGTAGCTTTGAATCCCAGATCATTCTGAGTCTACCTCCCAAATTCCTCCCATTTCTTTATTTAGATGCTCTAGTGGCAGTTGAATTTCAACCTGAGTTCTGAAGATGACCTTCAAACCTCAGTACACATTCTGTACATGGCAACGAGTCCAGTGACTTAGACAGGACCCCTGCTGGCACAGTGAGACTCAATCGCAGAACCCCAGACACAGCCTTGGGCAGAGAGAGACTTTCTCTTTCCTGTAGAATTGCAGGGCTGTAAAGAGACAATACGGGACCAGTGAGGGGTCATTTTGTCATTAAGACAGGAGAGCCGGCTATTATGAATAAGGACACATGTTCCACTATGTTCATAGCAGCCTTATTCATAATAGCCAGAAACTGGAAAGAACTCAGATGTCCCTCAACAGAGGAATGGATACAAAAAATTTGGTATATTTACACAATGGAGTACTACTCAGCTATTAAAAACAATAAATATCTGAAATTCCTAGGCAAATGGATGGATCTGGAGGCCATCATCCTGAGTGAAGTAACCCAATCACAAAAGAACTCACATAACATGTACTCACTGATATGTGGATATTAGCCCAGAAACCTAGACTACCCAAGATACAATTTACTAAACACATGAAACTCAAGAAGAAGGAAGATCAAAATGTGGACACGTCACCCCTTCCTNCTAGAGAAAGTACCCAAGGAGCTGAAGGGGTCTTCAACCCTATAGGTGGAAGAATAACCATGAACTAACTAGTACCCCCTGAGCTCATGTCTCTAGCTGCATATATAGAAGAGGATGGCCTAGTTGGCCATCATTGGGAAGAGAGGCCCCTTGGTCATGCAGACTTTATATGCCCCAATACAGGGGAACGTCAGGGCCAGGAAGTGGGAGCGGGTGGGTAGGGGAGTAGGGCCGGGAGAGGGGAGGGTATAGGGAACTTTCTAGATAACACTTGAAATGTAAATGAAGAAAATATCTAATAAAAGTTGGAAAAAAAAAAGACAAGAGAGCCGAGCCGGGAGTGGTGGCACACGCCTTTAATCCCAGCACTTGGGAGGCAGAGGCAGGCAGATTTCTGGTCTACAAAGTGAGTTCCAGGACAGCCAAGGCTACACAGAGAAACCCTGTCTTGAAAAACCAAAAGAAAAGAAAAGAAAAAAAAAAGACAGGAGAGCCAGCTTGCAAAGGAAGCTAGAAAGGGAGCAGGGAAGCACTAAGGAAGAAAAAGACACACAGCTCCTCATTTTTGAGCGTTTCTGTTTAAGCATGTCTGACCAGCCGGGCGTGGTGGCGCACGCCTTTAACCCCAGCACTCGGGAGGCAGAGGCAGGCGGATTTCTGAGTTCGAGGCCAGCCTGGTCTACAAAGTGAGTTCCAGGACAGCCAGGGCTATACAGAGAAACCCTGTCTCGAAAAACCAAAAAAAAAAAAAGCATGTCTGACTCCTCCTACTCTTCGGGTTTTCAGCTAAGATGTCTACTTTTCAACTGCCTGGCCTCCTTCCCTCCCTTTTTCTCCCTCCCTCTTTCCTTCCTTCCTTTCCTTCTTTTTTGAGGCAGAGTCTCTCTATGTAGCCCTGACTAACCTGGAACTCTATGTAGATTTGGATGCCCTCAAACTCACAGAGATCTGCCTGTCTCTGCCCCATCTGTTCTGAGATTAAAGGATGCACCAACCACACCCAGCTTCTATTGTTTTCCTTGAGCCCAGTTTGAACTGAGTCTCGGGTCCTTTATAGTAAAAGGCTTAGTAACGGACCATTTACAGAACTCTAGGCCATCTCCTCTCCTCCTTCCCCTGTTTCTTCCTTCCTACCCTCCATCCAGCTCTTCCAGGTCAGAGACCACAGACACATCCATTTATCTCTGCTGGTGTGGAAACAGGACCTCTGAGATAGGTTGGCCTTTGACTATCCCTGCTCCGTATAGCTGGACTGTTTATTTTTCTCCGTTGCCTTTAACAAAATTACCTTGAATCAAATACAGCATTTGTTGCCTTCTCCAGAGGTCAAAATTATTTAGAATCACATTAATTTTTTTATACCCTGTGTGAATGATAGTGGAAAAGCCTTTAAAAGGGGTATGTGCTGCCTTCACATTTGTTGCTAACATAAATATAACAATCTCAAATCTTATAAAGAGAAACTCTGCCAAATATTAATCACACATAAGTGTTTTGAAGGTCAGGGTGCAGCAAGCATTCAGAGAGCGTTCATTTGCACAAAGGCATGTCAGAAGTCCCGGAGCTCAGTGGATGCATGGCCTCATTGACACATGCATATGCTCAGAAAAAGACTTTAAGATTGAGATGGAAATGGACATTGTTATTGGGTGTGAGCTTTCTGAGAAGTGCTGGGCTAGTACAGTTCCAGGTGGCTGGGGTTGGGAGACTAGTTAATCTCAGCTGCAATTCCACTGCTGCAGAGGGTTACAGCCAACCAGGAGCGTATGCTGAGGCCAGGTCACTGCCCTGCTTCACAGTGGGCTCCAGTTCTTTACAACATACTTTCAGGCTTCCCCAAGGCTGCCCGGAAGAATGACTGCCTTCCTTGCCCACTTAAAAAGCACTGAGACATCTCAAACCTCATTGCTCCAGTGACACCACCTTTGGAAGGGTTGGTGATCTTCTTCTCCACTTTCTCCTTGGCTTCTTGGTACATACCATGGTGGAATTTCTCTATTACAATGTACTCACTTGTTTACTTTTTAAAAATTGTCTCTTTGTGGGTGTGTTTGTGTGCAGTGTGTGTCTGTGCATGTGGGTACTTGAGTGTGGATTGAGTAGGCCAAAGGAGGCTAGCAGGGATCCTGCCCTTAGGGTTCACTGCTTGGGTCCCCAACAAGCCAGATCTAGACACCCATCAGTAAGCCAATTCAAAGAGCCAAACTAATGGTGAAAAGCAGAAAAGAGAAGACTTATTCAATGCCACATTGAGAAGAGGGATGGAGAGTTCCAAGTCTATCTTTGAGGGTCATAACAGGGTAGGGCTTGAACAGAAAACAAGGATAAGGAAACCCAAGCTGTCTAGCTAAGGTGTGGCCTCCCGCTCACCATTGCCTCAAGGCTCTCCAGCATTCAGCCTTTCTCTCAAGCAAGGCCATCAGTAAGATGTAAAATTCTGGTTACATCTGGGCTTCAATAGTTTCTTCTTACAGCCAGATACTCTTGGGAAAATTCTAAGCTCTTGGTATCCAGTCTTTGTAGCTAAAGAGAGGGGTGCTAGTGTCTCCTTAGGAGATGTTCACTCCTGGCAGGGAGGCCAGTCACAAAACCTGATGTTACAAGGACACTGGCTGGCCAACGAGCTCCTGGGGGTCTGCCTGACTTTGCACTGGATGCTGGGGTTACTGGCACACAGGACCACACATGGATTTTTATTTAGGTACCAGGTATTAAAATCCAGGTCCTCATGCTTGTGGTCAAGAACTCTACCCACTGACCCATCTCCCCAGCCACTGCTGTTGTATCTTTGTTAGTGACTCCTGCATTCCCTCCTTCCCCCGCTCAGTTTGACAGGAAAGTGAGGGTTTTTGTTCTGTTTTGATTTTAAACAAGGACAGTGCCTCTGCCATCTTTGTAGTTCCAGTAGATTCAGTCTAGAGCATAGCACAGAATGCATAACGCATGTGTAAGAAAATGTCAAGTAAGTGGAAAAGAAATATCACAAGAAGACCGAGACTTGATAACTCCGAAAGGAAGGTGCTGAAGACCATTCTGGCCACACTAACCGAGACTGCACACTTCTGTGCCTGATTATTTTTCCTGATCACCTGGGAAACCACTGAGAGCTTTGAAATGAAATGACCTCGTTTCCCCCTTGCCTTGTATAGATTGCCGCAAAGAGGTTAATACCAAGATGGCTAAGGCTGGGAGGGCTACACTCAGCAGTAGAGCATGTGCTTATCCTAGATAAGGGTCCCATCCTCAGCACCTCACCCCCCACCCCCAAAACCAAGATAGCTAGTCTACCCAGAAGAAATCACACCTGTCCCTGTGGCCTGAAATAGCTGTTTATAATGTCCCAATATAAGCTGGGGGGAGGGGAAGTGTCTCAGTGTGGGATGTAAATACTTTGCCTGCCCTTTAATGGAGGACTCTGCTTGTCTGAAGTAGGTACTTAAGGTAGAACTGTGTTTGTTACAGTAGCTACAAAATCCCATTATAGGAAAACTGCTTTTTTTTTTTCCCTTGTTCCAGTCAACCCTGCTCGCTCTGCTCGACCCCGCTCGCTCCGGCCAGCCCCACTTGCTCCTGGCCGCCCCCCGTACGGGCCCCCGCTTGTTCCAGCCAGCCCCGCTCGCTCCGATCGGCTCCGCTTGCTCCGGTTTGGCCCCGCTCGTTCCGGCCGTCCCCGTTCGGCCCCACTCGCTCCGGCCCTGCTAGCTCCGGCGTCCCCGTTCGGCTCTACTCGCTCCGGACAGCCTGGCTTGCTCCGGTTGGTCTCTCCGGTCCAAGGATTCATTTCTTATTATTCTTCATAAGTACGCTGTAGCTGACTTCAGACGCACCAGAGGAGGGCATCAGATCTTGTCACGGATGGTTGTAAGCCACCATGTGGTTGCTGGGATTTGAACTCATCACCTTTGGAAGAGCAGTCGGGTGCTCTAACCCGCTGAGCCATCTCACCAGCCCGGAAAACTGCTTTCTTTAGATCACAAGCATGGAGTACCTGGCTTGGGTGGAAGCCTGACACTGCAGTTGGGCAGGTCAATCATTTTGGGCAAGGAACCACCTCTAGGAAGGTGGGCTTAAGCATGTTAAAGGAGACATAATTATCCCTTTAATGAAATAATGTGCTTTTTCTTCCCGGAATTCCTGCCCTCTAGTGCACTTACTTAGAAAGCTATAGCCACACTATTCCGGATAATTGTGAAGAGTGTCTTTTCCTTTCCTAAGCACCCTATCCCTGACTTTCTGGGTCTCTAAGTCTTCCCTCCCGGCCACACGCTTAAATGTCTGCCATTTGACTCCCTTCCATGTTGGTTCAATCCGAACGGCATGGCTTTCTCTCTTCTTTTCTCCATCTCCCTCCTCCAGGCAGCCTGCCTGCCCCAGAGTTCTTCTTTTACACTCCAATAAAGTGGTTCCTGAGATTCTTTTTAAATCCATTCTTAAATTCTTTTATTAATGAGACCCAGCAATATGTGGTGACTTTGTCAAGACTCTTCCAAACTTTCAGGAACAACGGACTGAGGACTGAGACAGTGTCTTCTAAGTTGCACAAAAATCTTGATTTCCAGGTCCCGATGCTCAAGCATCGGGACATTTTACTCTATTTTATTCTGTTGCTTCCTGCAAAGAAGACTCCTCTCCCCTTACTAATCTATGACCAAAAAAATCACATTGATATAATTAGCATCATTTTAATCTTTAAAATAACCTTGTGTTCGTTTCTATTGTCACCTTAATACATTCTAGAGTCACATGAGAAGAGGGGACCTCAACTGAGGAATTGCCCAAATCATTAGATGTGGCATCGGGACATGGGCCAATTGCTAATCAATATAGGCGGCCCAGTTCACTGTGGGTAATACTAACCTTATGTAGGTGGTCCAGAGCTGTATGAAAAGCTAGCTAGTCACGGGCCTTTGACAATATGAGCTAACAGGAAGGGTTCCTCAATGGTGTCTGCATTTGATTTTGCTTGAGTTCCTGCGCTGACTTCCTCAGTAATGAACTATGGCCTGGAAGTGTAAACCAAACAAATCCTTTGCTCTCAAGCTGCCTTGATCAGAATGTTTTATCACAGCAAGAAAAAAAAAAAAGTCAAACTAGAGCACCCTGCATTCAGTGGTAAGAAGCATTTTACAGATAAAGAAGCCCAGGCTCAAAGAAGCCAGGTGTTCAACACCCCACAGCAAACAAGGGTTAGTGCCAACCTTCCACTTCATTGCATTTAGTCCAAGCTCGCATTCTTTCCACTTGGCAATATTTGTTACAATCTAGCAAACTGCTTTTCTAGCCCAGTCCTCTTATCTTGCAACTTCATTTTTCCTGTCTGTATTATTAAATAATGGTGTAATTCTGTCCTTACTAAAGAGGATCCTGAGTGACATCTGTTCTTGGAGAAAGATCCTTCTGGCCTGTAAAGTTCAGTGTGTAGATGAAGGCATCGCTTCTGACATGAAGGGAGAATTCAGTTCGTGTGAACCGAATGTCTCTGCTGTAATTAATCATAGTAATGATCTTTTGCCTTAGGAGCCATTAATATGTAATTTGATAAGCATAAACTGTAAAACACTTTAATTATTTATAATAGGGACAGACAGGGGAGTTATGAATGGAGGCTGGAGTTAGACAACAGAGCTAATAAAGCTTTGCCTGGTGATTAACACCAAGGAGCATAGGATTGACTACAATAGAAAAATATAAAAAGGAAGCTGTCCATAGTCTAGGCTGCATTCATACAATGGAATATTATACAGTGGTGTCATAAGCAGTTATAGGTACTTATTAATATAGAATGATATAACCAAAGCATTGCTAAGGACATTGCAGGTAATAAAGCCATGTGCATTATGACATTAAAAATCACAATTCATGTTGGGGAAAATGTCACCATAAATCCCTGCTATAAAAATTACAGATGGGAGCTGGAGAGGCGGCTCCAGAAAATTGTGTACTGCTCTTGCAGAGCATGGAGTTTGTTTTCCAGAACATGTTGGATGGCTCACAACTGCCTATAACTCCAGATCTTAGAACTCTAATGCCCTTTTCTGCACTTCAACAACCTCTGCACTCATGTGCATATACCCACATAGAGATGTACACATACACGCACAATTTAAAAATAGTAATGACAATACATCCTTAGAAAAGTTACAGATGGGTTCTTCCTTTTTTATTTGTATATATCCTCTGAATTTTCTAAAGCTAACTTAAGTCATATGTATAATATTTAAGTTAAAAATTAAGTGTAAAAGAGAAAACAAGTTCCAATTTCTCTCTGTCATTACTATCAAAAGACGACATGCTACTTAACACCCCCTAAAAGGAAAGAATCTTGATACGTGCTATGACATGCTTGAAAGTAGAGGAATATTGTGATAGGTGAAACAGGCTAGTCACAAAAGAACAGACAGTTGAATCTACTTGTATGAGGGACCCAACAACATAGTCAAGTACGCGGAGGAGAATTCTGGTCTCTAGTAGCCGGGGAGAAGGGAAGTGGGATGCTACTGTTCAATGGATATACAGTTTCAGTTATATAAGATGAGTACGTTGTGGACATCATTCATACAACACAGTGCCTCTAGTACTGTACACTTAAAATTTGATTAAGAGAACAGGTTTCACTAAATGTTCCTTCTAAAAGTGTACCATTTGAATATTGTTTTCTGAGCCACAAAATCAAAACAGTTGGGTGTCTTGACTCTGAATTTTTTTTTTGAATTCTCACAAAAATTAGGGCATTATTGGCACCAGTAGTGTTTGAGCCCAGAATTAGTCAGTAATACTCATGTAGGACAGGAAGGTGAGATTTTGGTTCCCTACTCAAGAGTCTGTGGTTCAAATAAAGAATACCCCAAGTAGGTCAGCGGATGCTCTGACCTCAGAGACTGGATCCACTGGCCTGCAGCACCATCTGCATTCCCTTTGCTCTGTGACTTGGAAGAGGCTGGTCATGAGCTGTCAACAGGCTCAGTGGTAGCCACACAAGTGGAGTGATATCCAGGGACTGTTGGTACATCTATACTCCAGACTGTATTTTTTTTCTTCTTATTAAGGCTCTGGAGACAAGAACATGACAACGTTTTGGCAGCTGGGGCTGCAGCCATGTGTGAGGAGAAGTGATTTGCATGAGTGACATACAGCCACCTGGTTTATTGCAATTGACTCTAAACAAGTTAAATGACTCAGAGTCCCAGGCGGATACCAGAAGCTAACTTACACATTCGTGCACACATGGGCATGTGCTCACACAGGTGCATGCACACATGCATCAATTCCTGCAAATATATCTTTCCCTCACCCCCAAACCCTTAAAAACATAACCCTTCCATCCCATACAAAGGTACTGAGGAAATCGTTTTGCTGTCTTGGTCTCAACATCTACCTTTCCCCTAATTTTTCCATCATTTGTTTTCTGATCACACTGTAGGTTTACGGCTGGGGTTCCTCTCATGAACATCCTCCAAAAGGGTGTCTTCAGTGACACCAACCAGAGCAGTGGAATTGTTTCTCTTTTACCATCAGCAATTCAAATTCTCATCAATCATCCAAGTGGAAGCTTAAGCTCTACCCTGAACATCTGGACAAACGGACACCCTGATGAGTCATTTGTAGGATGGAGTGTCATAGTGATGGCTTTGGCTATCAAGTGTTGCTAACAACATCTGACATCTGACATCCTCTCAGCCATCCAGAGCCACTGTCCCACACTTCTACGTTCTTCACAATTGTATCTTTGTTCATTTCTTTGCTCGAAAAGTCATTTTCAGGGTTTGTTGTTCTGACATCTAGGAAAGATGGGGATCCATGAGATGATATTGGAAAATGGAGCATAGAGTAGAGAAATCTTTTTTTTAATGATTTATTTTTATTTTACGTGCATTGGTGTTTTGACTGCATGTGTGTCTTATATGAAGGCATAGGATCCCCTGGAATTGGAGTTATAGACAGTTGTGAGCTGCCATGTGGGTGCTGGGAATTGAACCTGGGTCCTCTGGAAGAACAACCAGTGCTCTTAACCACTAGCACCTAGGGTAGGGAAGTCTTAAAGATGGCTTTGTTGAATAGGAAGAGTACCAATAAGAGATTAAACACCTAACTTCAGCTACAGATCTTAATAACATTGAGTTCTATCCTTCTTTTATTAAATAAACTTATTACATATACTAAGAACCTACCATATGCCTAATACTCTACTGACCGCTGCAGAATAGGGATGGTAGCTGGATTTGCAAGGCAGGTCACCTGACTCCTGCTCAGACTCACAGCCTTGAATGAACCCCCTCACATTGTAGATTTCATCTATGGTGTGATAAGACATGGCAGAAGTCACAGTATATCATGTCATTATAGGGGGCACTGGAAAAGAAGTAAATACATCACTATTCTTAATGTTAGATTCCATTTTTAACCTTCAAGGAGAAAATGGGGCTGGAAGACTCAATGTCATTGAGTGTTTAAGGCACCAATGCAGCTAGAAGGCTTGCGTTCCAAAAGGCAAATTGTTACTCAAGTATCTCTGGGGCCTCTTCAGCCAGGACCAAGGTAGAAGCATTCATTACAGCCAGTACAACTGCCTCAGAAACATCTTCATGCTGTCAGAGTAGAGTTTCAAAAACACTCCATCAACTCTAGCTTTAGTAAACTCAAAGCGAACACTTCTATATCAATCAAAACTCTTATGAAAACAAGATAAAAAAAAAAAACCACAGTCCTTTTGACAGCAACCAAAGCAGCGAACCTCATTAATAAGCTTGGGGTGGTGGCACATGGCCTTAGTCCCAGCACTTGGGGAGGCTGGGGCAGGTGGGTCTTGGTGAGTTGAAGGCAGCCCACTCTACAAAGCAAGTTATGGGACATCCAGAGCTACATAGAGAGACTCTCTTGGAAAACAAAACAAAATAAGCAAATAAAAATGAATTTTAAAAAATGACTCGAATGTTTTTAAAGTTCTGGGGCTGGAGAGATGGCTCCAGTTAAGAACACTTACCACTCTGGAAGAGGATGTAGGTTTGGTTCCCAACACGACATGGTAGTTCACAAAAGCCTGTAACTCCTGTTCCAGGGGATCCTGCACCTTTTTCTGGCCTCCATCAGCATCAGGCACACACACATGCCATACATTCATACATTTAGGCAAACATGAAAATAAGATAAAAAAAATAAATAAAAGTTAGGATAATGCAGGGCAGTTTTTTTCTTTCCATTGTTGAGTTGAATCCAGGCCTCTATAATTTTTTGCTTCCTGTCACTTTCCCTCTGATGCATAATTTTGACACTGTAGTCTTGTTATTCCTCAGGGGGTCCCACTTCTTTATGTTCCCAACACCATCCTTTCTGAAAGTATTCTGCCCTCGGACTCTGTGGCTCCATCCCTCATGCTTGGTTCATTGGTCTTCACTGAGGTTCTGATCTATTCTTTCCTTTTAAAGGGTATTTTTCTCTACCCACCACTTTCTTCCCTCTCCAACCTAGCTAAGTTTCACAGATCTCCACAAAAACCTGGGAAAGAACCATCATCAAGAACTTTCCTTATGACTTAGAATTGAGCTACTTAAGGCAGGGACTGTGCCTACAACTGAGTGCAAATTAGTGTACTAGTAGTTGGGTCTTTCAAAACCATTCTCTGGTTATTGTGTTGATAAACATGCTATCTCTTTACCTATGTGTATGTAATATACTGTGTGGGTATATATTATATAGTGTATTATATAGTATATGTATATAATGTATATGTGTGAGTGCATGTTTGTGTATATATATATGTATGTATATATGCATATATGTATGTATATAATATGTATGTATATAAACATACACACACATCTGTGTATATGTATGTATGTGTATATATAGTATATGTATATGTATGTTTGTATGTATAGTGTATGTATATGTATATATATGTATATGTATGTATGTGTGTATATATATATATGTGTGTGCATATATAATGTATATGTATGTGTTTGAGAGTGTATACGGCATGGGGAAGCCAGATGTTGACATCAGATAGCCTCCTCTATCACTTTATACCTTACTGATTTTGAGAAAGGACTTTTTACTGAAACTGGAGTTTACTGTTTCAGCAAGCCAGACTGACTACTGAGCCTGGGCTCTGCCTTTCTCCGGCTTCTATCAATCAGATTACAGTCATGATCTACCTCCTCACCTTTGTCATGTGAGCACTGGAGATCTGAACTTAAGCCCTAATGTTTTTCAGCCTAGTGGGACCTATAAATAGACAGGTAAATCTTTTAACTACACACACACACACACACACACACACACACACACACACACACACACAGAGTATCACTTTGTCTTGTTTGCAAATACATTGAATACTTGTCCAGATTACACCTGTGTTATCTTTTGGGAGTTTTCTTGTCTACTTTATAGCTTGTTCTTTCAGATGAAACTTATTACTAACATTGTCAGAATTATAAGTAAAACCAGCAATTATAGTTATAAAATAGTTTTTGAAAAAACTCTTAACAATGTGCCCCTTCCAGTGGCTAGTTCATAAAAGACAATATGGCTTCTGCCTTGTTTTCTCTTGAGTGGCTAGGGGAAAGGGCACTTCAGTAGGGCTAGAAACAGACAATGTGGGAAGAAGCTGAGGCTTTTGGCCTGCAGTGGCCCCGGTGCAGCCATCTGGGGACACAGCAGAGCTAAGGCTCCAGCCAAGACTTCAGTTAACTGCACCTATTGCCAACGTGAACAGATTCAGCCCGGCCCAGCACAGCTGCCTCTGCATCCCAGACTCACAGGACAATGGCACAATCAGGGCTTATCATTTGATGAGACTCTATTTGGGGATACTTTGTTAAGCAGCACCAAGGAAGCTAATAAACATAAATATTTTGGCTAAGATTCCTACCCTTATGGAGAACATAGTTTTGTAGGCACGGGGAGAAAAGGATAGACAACAAACTGCTGACATCAAATAAGTAAATGAGGATAACCGGTGACAAGTGCCATGAATGAACACACAAAGTCCTGAGGAAGAGCTCTCAGGGAGGCGCATGCCTTCAGATAGCATGCGGGGGGAGGGGGGGGAGGGGGGAATGCTCCGGTGGGACTGCCATTTAACTAGAATGCAAAGTGACCATGCTCAGAAGAGCGGCCAGCAGCCAGAGAGGTTTCACCTCCGGGACAGTAGAGACTTCTTGCCTACCCTCAAGCACTCATCTCTGATTTTTCTGTTATCATTCCAACTCTTTTACTTAGAATGAAATGTACTGGGCTTCGTGGGCTTACATGTGGCAGATACCATCTGTGCAATGGTGTTATAATTCATTCCTCTGAGATGTACATTGTCTTCCCTAGAAGGGCTAGTCACTCTGTACTTTCTGATCCAGGCTGCTCTTGTTTCTTAGCATCCTGTAGACAAGTGGGTGAGCTCCTTTTCATGCACAAATGTTATCTCTGAACATCGCCTTACAATGACTGATACCCGGGGCTTCTCAGAGCCTGGTTTGGACCACAGCTTTACAGAGTCATTGATATTAAGAGAGCAGAGTGAATCTCTGCCTTGGTTTTGGGGTGTGGGGGCGCCTCTTGATTGGTACAGCCTAGTGCTGGTCCTCTCTCTAACCCAGAAAAGCTAGCACCACCCACCATATGAGATCTCTGTGGGGGCCAAGGCTTGGGGGGCTGAATCTTTATTTCAAGATCATGGGAACATTTTAGATGGCAAAACAAAATAATCTCGTTTATTCTTTAAAAAGCTCACCCTGGCTATTCCCTGGTTCTGTGCTAAGTCTCAGGTTTCTAATTTGTAAAACAGGAGACTGAGACAAACTTTTCCACTTGGCTTAACCCATATACACTCTCTGTTCCAGGCTGCATATTTCAATTCCTTTATCCATCCTTCACATACTTTGGTCACAGGCTTGGTTATTCCCTTCAGACTCTATATATGTGGTCATGTCTTTTGGATTCACAAGCTTGGCTATTCCTTGAGCATTTATCTATGCGGTTGTTTCCTTTGGATTTGGGGTACCTCACACCCAGCCCCGTGCTCTGCCCATTGTCTGTTCAGAGTAGAGTGTAGTGAAGCTGTTGGCCTTTGTGTGGGGGTCAGTTTCACCATGTGTTAACAGCCACGGTTTCAATGTAGAAGCTCTTAGCTGCTACTTCTAGAAGGCAATTATATATACTTATTCTTTGCTAGTCAGGAACCATTTTCTCCTATCACACATTCTGTCTACAGCTGGCAGCACCAGGCAGAAAGGCTGAGAGTCTGTACAGGCCATCTAATATGAGATGGGCTTCAGACAGAAGAGAACCTAGTTGTGGTTCACCCTTCCAAGAGAGCCAGTCCTTGTGTTTAGATGTGCCTAGGACTTGGATCTTAGCTCCAGAAAGTTCATCTGAGAGGGATTTGACTGCTAGTCCTCATTCAGAGGATCAGCTCTGTCTAGAGTTCAGATAAGAGACCACACTAGCTATTTCAGCTAGGAAGGATAACTCTCCAACTGGGATAACGGATAAACATTCCAGAACAACGTCTCTGGGTGATGAAGCCACAAGTGGCTGCCTTCAGGGAAAAACGAGAAAGTGTAGAAGTCAGAGAAGAATTTAGGTCACCTAGAGTAGCCCCCCCTAAAATAAAGTTCAGCAATAATTTAGCAGATAGGGATCCAAAGATTATGTGGGTTGCTTGACAAGTGGCATTCACTTTGAAAGTAAAAAATGAAATTGGAGAAAGCAAAATTGCTGCATAATGGGTCCTGGAGATTGAAGAGGAATGATGGCGGAGAGGAAAGGAGCTGTAAGGCCTTCGTCGTTAGACACGGAATTGGAATGTATGAATTTGAGTCTATAACGGGTCATGTGAAGGTCACACAGATAATGGCTTAATCCCAGCCAGCTCCCAAATGATGTTCATTAGCAGAGGCGCTAGGGCTCTTGACAAGCTGGCCTGAGCAGGCTCATGCTGCCTTCTCTCAAAATTGCTCATTTTGGGTAGAACTTCTTAACAGAATAAGACCACTTAATTCAATGGTTAAGCCAAGTGAAGATGGAAAAAAGGTTTTTACCCTGAATGTCAAGGGGCCTTGAAAGAGCTGGACGGGCAGGAGTAGGGGAAGATGAGGTGAGCAGGAAGAGGGGAGGCGCATGGTGCTGGCAGACACTTACCCTTGCAAAATAATCATTCTTGGCCACCAAGCAAAAGGCACATGGACCTCTGCCTAGGGACATCTGGGCTTCATTCCTGGTCTAATGAACGGCTCTCTGTGACGATTACAGCTATTTCATCTCTGCGAGGTTCGTTTTATTCCTTCTGAGGACAAGTACAGTTACAATCATCAAATCCCTTCTCCGCACAGGTAAAAGTTTGCATGATTTCCTGGGCATCAGCTTTCTGTCTAATGCTCACAGCAATCCTATAGAGCATCGTGGTTAGGCTGTATCTTCCATATTAGGAAACGGAGGCTTGGGAATGTTCATTGGTGTGCCCAAAATGTAGCTCAAAGGGGGAAAACCATCACTGGAGCACAGATAGTATGCTTTCAAACACAGGGCACTCCTTACATCCTCAAAGGCTTCCACTTTATGAGAAAGATAACTCTACATGCCTTTTCTGAGGTATATGGTACACTGTGCAAAGAGCATGAGATTTGGAATATGTCAATGTAGGTAATAACTCTGTCAGTTTCTACCGTCTTCCCAAACCTTAACATGCTTGTTTATAAAATAAGACTCAAAATAGTCCACCAGCCAGCCAGGTTCCTATAAAGTCAATGTCTCCAGAGAGCATGGTGCCAAGTGTTCCATTCATGAGAGAGGATGTGATGCTATAAGCCTGCCCTGGGGATGAGCAGAGAGCTTGGTGAGAAGGCAGTAGGGCAGGGTGATAAGAGTCTAAAGGTTGTCTCTGTCATGTATGAGACATGTGACTCTATGGAAATTATGAAGTTATCTAACCTTCAGTGCCCTCTTCTGTAAAATCCTTACATCTTAGTGTCATTGGGAGGATTCAGCAAGTCCTGGGAAGTGCCAGGAACATTGCAGGTGCACAGCAATATCATCCTCCACAGCACGACTACATGTGGTTGTATGTTAATGAGTCATGGTAGTCCACATCTCAGAATAGCATGCAGATTTTCCATTCTCATTCACCAGACAGGTATGGAGTCATGGACAAAAGGAATGAAGGCTCTGGCCTTCCAAAAATGACAGGCTTTAGAAACCGACGCAACACTCCTTCATAAAGTGAGCCGAGTAGAAGTGCAGGGCCACGAGGAAATAAGTCACATTTGCACGTAAAAATCCTCTGATGTTGCACATTTCTCTCCCATGCTTCTCACTGAAGCCTACCTCACTGCTCCGTAGAACAACTGCTTTGGAGTTTTAACTGCCCTTGATTTCAAAGCATTGCATCCATCACTAATTCTTCCATTCTCACGCATTCATTATTGACCCACCTCTGTTCATCCTGACAGCTGCAGATAGTTCTTGTGTGTATGTGTATGTGTATGTGCATGTGTGTGTGCATGTGTCCTTAGTGTTAGGCCATACTTAGTAATGGTATGGCAGTGAGTTAGAGATGGTGATGCCAAGCTCAACCTTCAGTGTTTGGTAGGATATGAGATCTGTATAAATCTCAAGGATAAGGGGACATTCAGGAATGGTCCCTATAGAAAGTGTTTATAGTGGAGAACAGAGAGCTCTGGCTCATGGCCCTCTTTTATAGCAGTCATGAGGGAAGGTGCTGGACTGAACTGGGGTAGAAAGAGAGTGCTCTAAGACTGTAGTCCAGCTAGAAGACTGCGAAGGGTTAGAAAAGATACATCATCCAGGCTGCAGACTGACTACCTGCTGCCTAGACTCTCAGTCCTGCTGGAAACCTTATTAGATCTTAGAAGGACTCACTGTACAAGGAGCTAAGAGGAGCCCAGAGACAAGAAGTCATTCCGACATAATCCCTGCTTCACCTCACAGTAGTTGGATGGCTTCATGGTGTCTTGCTCTTAGAAGACATGGGGATAATAAAGCTTCTCTCTCTCTCTCTCTCTCTCTCTCTCTCTCTCTCTCTCTCTCTCACACACACACACACACACACACACACACACATATAATACATAAGACACAGATTCATAGTGACTTCTATGACAGATGACATGATAGCATCCACAACAGATTCATCACAATCACACTGTATGCTGGTGTGATGTAGGTGTCAGAGAGACCCCTTAGAGAGGGCCACCAGATGTCCAGACTTGGTAAGAAGTACTTTGTCTCTGGAGCAAAGAAGCAATAGGCCTGAAAGGACCAAGAAGAATTGGGCGATGGTTGAGTTTCACTAACTGGTGGAAACTAATGAGCATAACCTGATGCTGGTCGAACATTGGTTAATGATTATAGGTGTAAGGGAATGCTTACACCATCTACTGTTCCAGATAGTTACTCAAAAATGCTTTGTTCCATAGACAACTCTTCTGTCAGATACCACATCAGGAATCATTACTGAAGCCTGCTATCCTGTAAACATGCATCATATGTGATACTAAAATCATCATCATCATCATCATCATCATCATCATCATCATCATCATCAACAACAACGGCAACAAAAATTCAACCAGTCACAGCTCAGATGAACTGACCAGCCACATACAAAGGCTTGGGAGTTGATGTGGCACTTAATATATACAATACCAAATGCTTGAAGAAGTGAATTACCTGTGGCTAATACAAAATACAAAAGGAGTACTGCCATATTCGTTGTGGAAATGTCTCCACTAACACAACCAAATTCTTCAGCCAGGCATAGTGTCACATTTTTATAATCCAAGCATTCGGGAGGTTAAGGCAGAAAGAGTGTGACATCATAGCAAGACTCTGGACCACATAGCAAGACTCTGTTCTCCAAAATATCAGGGAGCTGGGGAGATGGTTTGGTCAGTAAAGTATACAAGCATGAGGACCTGAGATTGGATCCCCAGTTTGCATATAGAATCTAGGCCCTGTAGCATATACCTGTAGCCCCAGTGCTGGGGACAGGGACACAGCCAGATCACAAGAATTCACTGCCAATGAAGTACTGCTTTCATCAGGGTGGACCCCCTCCCACATCAATAAGTGACTAAGAAAATACAAGCTTGCCAGCAGTGCAATTTTATTTCTCAGTGAGCTCTTGGTTCAGACGGACAGACCCTGTCTCAAAAATAAGGTGAAAAGCAATTTTTAAGACATGTTACATTTATTTGTGGTCTCTTCAGACATCTACACAAACATTTACATGTACTCACCCAAGAAAATATATATACATGTGTACACACACCACAGAGACATGCACCCACATACATACACACATGCACCCCCATACATCCCCTACACACACACACACACACACACACACACACACACACCTCACATGGAACACACACCCAGGCAACACATCACACAAACATGCTAACACACACACACACACACACACACACACACACACACACATGGAAACTGAAAGGCTGACCATACTAATGTATAGCTTCTGTAGAACCCATTAGCTTTATCTACTTTTCATGGTTGTTTTGTTTTGTTTTGTTTTTGTTTTGTTTTGTTTTGTTTTTGAGGTAGGATCTTATTATGTAGTCCTGACTGGCCTGAAAATTTCTATATAGCCCAAGCTGGCCTTGTCAGTGGCACCATACCTGGCTTTTCTAGTTACTTGGATCTCCATGTGCAAACATGAGTTTTACTTTCTTTCTGTCTGTCATGTAGGTGGGCAGGGCTGGGGTGTCAATCATGTAGATGGCAGGACTGGAGTGGAAGCAGGAATTGTTAAGAGGCTGTCCAGAATGGGCACTTCACTTACCATATCCAGAGCTTAATAGACAGGAACTCAAGCTATATTTTCCAAAAGAATTCCCTAAAAGAACGGGCTTCATTGGAAAATTTCCTCTAAGTTCCAGAGCCCAAGATGTGCCTATATTCAAGAGAGTTTCTTAGGACAGTCAGCCTTCTCCGTTTCTGAATAATCTCTTCTTTTGGGGGACATGGGGGTGGGGGCAGAGCTCCTTCACACTGCAGGATCAGTTACTTGACATTCTACAGTTGCTGCAGATCTCATTGCTACCTATCTAGGTCAGTAAAGAAAAAAAACGCCAGGTCAGATCCTGGCTCACATGTCGGGGCCTCCCTGAGATGGCTGGTGGGCTCTAAACGAGATGTGAGCAGAATGAAGGGCTTAGCTGAGTTTCTATTGCTGTGATGGAACCTCATGACAAAACGCAGCTTGGGGAGGAAAGAGTTTATTTTCTCATTTTCACAGTACTGCTCATCAATGAAGGAAATAAAGGGAGGAGCTCAAACAGGGCAGGTACCCAGAGGCAGGAGTCAATGCAGAAACTGTGGACGAGTGCTGTTTGCTGGCTTGTTCCTCATGGCTTGCTCAATTTGCTTTTTCATAGCACCAAGAGCCACCAGCCCATAGTTAGCACTTCTCCCAATGGGGTGGGGCCCCTCCTACATCAATAAGTAATTAAGAAAATACTCTACAGGCTTGCTGGCAGCCAGATTTTATTTCTCAGATGAGCTTCTCTCCTCCAAAACGACTCTCGACTGTGTCAAGTTGACATAGAACCAGAGCACTGGAGGTGATTGAAACAGATGACACAGGGTCTTTAGCAATGGAGTTCCTTCACCCAGGTGGACATTTCCATGTGTGAATGAATACATGCCTTTGAAGCTCAAGGGAGGAGTGTGGAGACATGTGAGAGTTATAACAGGGACCAAGACAGAAAAGAATCCATGTGAACAAGTGCCATGCTCAAGCCACTGAGTGAGAAGAGCAGAGAATGGAGGGTTAGATCCCCTTAGGCCACCGATGTGTAAAAACTGAGCCCAAGCAAAAGAGCAGAGAAAGTCATTGGCGAAGATGAATGTAGAGGAGAGAGAAGAACTCAAGATAAAGACTAGTTCAAAAGGCAAAGTTCTAAGAAAGACAAAGCGTCCAGCCAAATGCTTCAGGTAAATCAGTGAATGCTAAGTCTTTAAAGTCCGTTGGGTCTGACAAAGAGGAGGTAACTTCAGAGATGGGGTAAGAGATTAAAAGGAGGGTTGCCGAATTGTACACGTTTCAGAAAGTCAATGTCCATATGAAAGACTGGAGGGATATGAGAAGACCTGTCAAGGGTTCCACCAGGTGTGGGGAAGACTTACACATGTGGATATTTCCTGTGAGTAGTGGTAGAAGAAATGAAGTGTGGGATTTGGAGAAATTGGTAGTTTTGATCAAGCCTGAGAGGAATGGAGAATGAAAGCTTATTATGGTCAGATTTACGATGTTGGAAGGTTAAGATATTAGAGGTAGATGCTGGCAGGTCCAAGCTGTGGTTATGAATGAGAGCTTCTGGGATGGGAGAGAAGGCTAATGATGGAGGTAGAGCAGGACTGTGAAGGATAAAGCTCAGACAGTGGTGCTTGCTTGGAACCAAGGACTTGAGGGGTAGAAGCAGGAATATCAGGAACCCAAGGCCAGTCTTGGCTACACAAGTTTGAAACTAGCCTAGCTTACATGGGACTTTGCCTCAAAACAAAAACAATACTTTGGAGGATGAGTTGCTGGAACAATCTTTTCTCAACAGATCCTTATGGCCCCTGCAAGGAAGTAGAGAATAAAACCATAAATAAATGCTGATGTTCGGCCAAAGGGGAATGAGTACTTTGTCACGGACAGTAGTTATTACCATCTCCAACGAATCCAAAGACTGGACGTGGATTAATATATGGGAATCCTGGAGGAGGAGACAGTAGTATAACCTGGTGAGCAGGCTGGCAGGAGGCTGTTGGGCACACACAAGAATGGGCCTTCCTGTTAACAGCTGCGAGGGTGGGCAAACACAATGCTGAGCCCTGGGCTTTGGGTTGTTTTAAGGGTGTGGTGGTAAGCATAGTGGGCAGATGAGCTACCTCCTCTAGAGAAGGCTGGAGAGCAGCAGAATCATTAGGGACACACCACGTGCCTGGGCATGTGTTAATCACTTGAATAATGACAGCATTTGGCCCTGCTCAGAGGGTCCCTGGAACCTTTCTGAGCACCCATCTGTGCTGCCAGACCTTGAAGGGTTTACTGTTTCTCTCTGCTCTGTTGGCTAAGCCATGCTCACACAGGGATAATGAAGGTCTCATTTGCCTCCGACAATATGGTGCCTTTCTGCATAATTTACATGTTTTCTTCAAGGCTCAGACACTAAGTAATGAGGGAACAAATTCTGGTTCAGGGTCTTGCTCCAGAGACATGGGAACCTCGACTCTGAGTCTCTCTGCCTTGATGGCATCTTCCTGGATGATACTACAGGCTGGAAAGGTGTCTCTCTATCCTGGTCTTGGCAGACACCTTATAAAGGGAAGACTTAGACTCCTCATGGTAACTAGAGGTATCTACATGCACACTCTGTGCCACTATCCCCTCCTGGCATTCAGCTGCAGTCAGTAGATTTATAAATACTTCTCTAAGAATGGATTCAATTTCCCATTGGTAAGAACATTAACTATCACTTATTGAGCACTTAGATGTGACAACCATTATGCTACAAATTCACAGGAACTATTTTGTTTTTTTAAATTCTACACAACAACCAATGAATTAGGTTCTCTCAACTGAATAATTGAGGAAACCAGTTCTCCATGCATCCAGTCCCCAGGGGTGTTGGTATTCCCATCCAGGTCTCTAGGCTCTGGAATCTGCCATCTTAGCCACAGCCTTGTCACCTTCTTAGTTTTCTTTCCCTCTGACATGTGGGCTCATTGTCTCTGTGTTATAATAGTGTTTTGGACCTTACATATTTGTTTACTTACTATCTTTCACTGTATACCACCAATTCAGCACTAGATCCTGTGGAAGAGGACATTGGGGAGTTAAGGATCATTAGAGTACGAACTACAGACGAATAGATGTTTCTGAGCCTGAAATGAGATAGGCACCGGCTCCAAAGAGCAGTGTTGGCCACCTTACGTAGTTTCGACATTCTCCTGCATGTGATGGGGAATATCTGAGGATTTTAAAATATAGACAGAGCAAACAAATATGTACCACCTACCTCCCATGTTGGAAGTATTCAGAGGGTAATGACACAGGGAACAGGGTGAGGCAGCCTGGAGTGTTTGCAGAATTTAAGACTGTCAGAGGATGATACTCTATGTTGGATGATACTCTATAAGCTGGATCTTATATTTGATCAACTCTGGAGAGAGACAGAGGTGACTATACAAGTAACCAGGTTCCAGAGTGGTGGGGGTAAGTGTTACTTCAGGAGCAGTAGTTATCAGAATTGTTCTAGTGAAGAAGATGAGAGCAGAGCAAAGCCCGTGTCTTCCTACCATCCTCTCACTGGGACTCAGCACCACACACTCCGATGGCGTCTTGCAGGTGTTGGGAAGCATGTCTTGGGGTTTTACTAACTCTATTTGTTTTCTGTTATTGAACCAGCCTTGAGCCCAGCAGTCCTGGAGTGCTGGCAGGTTCTGAGAATGTATGCTGTATACTTTCATTTTGATCACTGAGACTTATGGGATTCAGAGTCAGCTAGGAACTTTACCACTCGGGACGGGAAGACAGCAGAGCTGCGTCTGCTTTCTAAGCTTTAGAATCCAGGATCCTGGATCCTTTCAAATCTTCCCAGTCTTTTTGGGTTTGACTCTGTCAGTCCCCAAACTAATTCATTGCTCTTTATGAATTATAATCACCTTTGCCCTAAATAAAGAGCAGCTGTCACTCCAGGCCACTTCTGCCGACATGTTTTCAACCTCAATAATTCCTGATGGGTTAGCCCTGGGTTATTAATATGGAGTGGGGATTAAATGGCTAAAGTGCTACGCTGAAGTAAGGAGTCAGGTTGCTGGAAGGAAGGGGACACTCCTGGAACAGTCCAGGGAATAGCTGTAGAGTAAATTGTGACACATCACCTGTGTAGATCCTGCTGTAAGAAGGGCAAGACTGAGCGATAAAGAAAATTCTATCAACGTCGATTTTGAAGAGTCAATTGCCAACTCAGCGGGGACACTGGGAGCATGATGGCTCGCCTGAGAGCATCAATGACAGTAGGCTGGGACTCTTAGGAAAAAACATGTCTGTTTATTAATTAATTAATTAATTAATTATCTGCTTAGAGATGAGGGTCTTACAATATAGGTTTTGCTGACCTGGAATTCACTATGTAGACCAGGCTGGCCTTGAATAATAAACAGTAATTCCTCTACCTCTGCTCCTTGAATGCTTGGATTATGAGCTTAGGTCATCACACCAGGCTGGTGACCAATTTTTGTTGTTGACTACATGATAGCAATCCTCAAATTCAGAGGGCATGACATTGGTGTGGAGGGCCAATGTCTTGGTTCAAGACTCTATCTTCTATCAACCCTAGACAAAAAGCTTGATTTCTGTAATTCCTGATTCTTTTTTCCATTTCAAAATGATTAGATGGTCACTCTTGAGGCTAGCCACACTATGGATGCTCAAGGAAGTGACAACACAATCCCATCAAGTCCCTACCTTCACACCTTTAATCCCAGCACTCGGGAGGCAGAGGCAGGCAGATTTCTGAGTTCGAAGCCAGCCTGGTCTACAAAGTGAGTTCCAGGACAGCCAGGGCTATACAGAGAAACCCTGTCTCGGAAAACCAAAAAAAGTCCCTCCTTTATGTAGGGTGACGTGTGAGTCTGAGGTTCTTTAGGGACAGCTGGTAGGCTGATGACTGAGTCCTTATTTAGTATGATGAAGAGGGAAAAGAAATTATGACTTTTTTTTTTCCGAGACAGGGTTTCTTTATGTAGTCCTGGCTGTCCTGGAACTCACTCTGTAGACCAGGCTGGCCTCGAACTCAGAAATCTGCCTGCCTCTGCCTCCCAAGTGCTGGGATTAAAAGTGTGTACCACCACTGCCTGGCTTGCCTTGAGACATTTTTAAGACAGGGTCTCACAAACCCAGGCTGGCCTTGAGTTGAACTCAGTGTAGATTCTACCTCCCAAGTACTGGGATTACACTGTGTATCACCATGCCTGATTTTATGTGGTCCTGGGGTAGTGGAAACTAGGGTCCCATGTGCGTGTTAGGCGAGCACTCTGCCGGCAAAGCTACATTTCCAGCCCCAGCTCTGCCTTTTCCCTGAGCCCTCCGTGTCCAGTAGATTACCCACTTTCCTAAACCCTACTGGTCTTCTTGGGGGACTTGGAGTTTTTATTTTATTTTTTTGGTTTGGTTTGGTTTGCTTTTTTGGTCTTCATTTTTGTGCTTTTAACTGCAGCGTTCACTCTTCAGTCCTAAAGGGCTTCATTGAAGCCAGCCAAGCAATGTAATACTTCAGAGAAATGGAGGGCATTGAGCACGCGTAGTCTCCTCTTTGGGCACAGCATCTGTCTTTGCACTCTGCTCTGAGATTCTGCAGTGAGCAGCAGTAGAAAGATCAGGGACTTCGGAGTAGGCAGTGCTGTGGGGGACCCTGGGCAGAGGCCTGCCTCCCAGCTCATCTGTTTTCTGTAAGAGAAAGTGGTGGGACATGACTGGGAATGAGGGACATCCGATGGCATGGTCAGAGGGTGTGTGTTCCTCCTTTTTCCCTTGCAGGACCACTTATATGAGTCTCACCGTCTCCTGATGTCAGTCATGGGAACCTCTTTCTTCTGCTCTGCTTGGTGGTCAGATGACCTCATTCTGGCTGATGAGACACAAGAGGGAATCTGGTGCGGTTTTGAGAAATGTTTCCTCCTTCTTAGTAAAAGGCATTAAAAAAAAAAGGCAGTCCAACTGTTCCTCTGGATAATGAACTTTCTGAGATAGCCCCTATAGTTCTTTTGCTACTAGCCTGGGAATTAAAGGAACCAGAGACCTTCCGACACTCACGCAATGTGTCTTACCCACGGAGCGCTTGTCATTTAGGCTGACACATACACTTTATCATTTACTGAAACTAGTTTCCTTTAGAGTTTCCTGGTCCCTGCAGCTGAAGGCATCTTCTTACCTCAGTCAGTACGAACATTTGTTCTCTATCATCCATCCTTCCTGTTCTCATGGTTCATCCTAACCCCCCTTCTAGACTTGAAGCCTCAGAGTCTGCCATCCCACTCATAAAACATCCTTGCTAATCCTTAAGCAGCTGACATTTGGCCATTTTTACCTCAATAAGCCCCACTATTGTTCCTTTGCCCCAGTTCCCAGGGGTGCAGAGCATTATAGGAGAAGTATAAAAATGATACCCAGGGGCCATATTATGAGTCCCTACTTCCTTCCTTCACTGGGGCCTTAGCAGCTGCTCCAGTCAATCTGAATTACACACTGTTTCCTCCTCTGTGTGACTTTTCTTGTACTGTTGCTGCCCCAGTGGATGCCTACTTGCTCTCTCTCCCTCCTGGAGCAGTCTTTCCAGGCCAGTCCCAACCACCAGCTCCCATGGTGAGGGGAAAATGCCAACTCTTTCGAGCCTCTGTAATACCATATCTCTTTTCAAATGCCAGTCCAACCTCCCAATAGAGATGTATGCCTTATTTTATGTGTTCTGGTAGAGCCTGATTTACATAGACAGGCATTCTTAACTATTAGAACCATCCCAACATACATGAGGGAAGAAACAGGCAAAAGAGCCAGAATACTGAGCTTGAATTAGACTTCAGTTTGAAGATGGGCTCCGTTCAATAAATAGCTCAGGGCAGTGGGAAAAATTATTCAGCATTATACAACTTTTTAAAATGGAGATAGAATTAATAGTTTCTACTTCAGATAGTTGTAGGAGTTAGACAGATGATTGGATAAGGACATATAGGTTATCAGGCACATTGTGAGTCTAAATATTACTTTTTTAAAATCACCGTATATCTTTCTGTTTTCTAAATCCGTGTCCCCCTATATGTATGTATGTAGGATGCATGATGTATATGTTTGTAAGTGTGGGTGTGTGCACTTGTATATGTGGGGAGCTACATGTGCACTTGGTGAGCATTTTGAGTATCTTTGCTTTGCTCCCTATCTTTACTTTTTGACACAAGGTCTCTCATTGAACTTGATGTTTATGGATTGAGCTAAGCTGGCTGTCCAGTGAACGTTAGATCTGCAAGTCTCCACCTTCATTACTTCAGGACATGGTTCCTCTCTCGATTCAAACGTTTTCTCCTCAAGGGAGGACAGAAGCTGATAAAACTTAGATTCAAGAAACTCATGAACTTATAACCCTCTCACAGAGAGCCCTTAGGAGGTTATTCAAGCAGCAAAGGCTTGCTGAGGGAGAACAG
The DNA here is from genome assembly GCA_902729485.2 of Mus minutoides. NCBI lineage: Eukaryota > Metazoa > Chordata > Mammalia > Rodentia > Muridae > Mus > Mus minutoides. Next base: position 1,864,084 of record LR749678.1, on the reverse strand, counting down.
ACTCTATCTATGGTACAGCTGCTTGCAAGTTGTAGAGGGGACTGGGACGATGCAGTTTTCATGGGCCTTTAATAATGCAGCCGCTCTACCTGTAAGTGATCCTTCTTTCACTCTCCTGTAAATAACTACAGCACACTCCTCACTTCTTCAAGCTGGTCTTAGATGCAGTTGTTTCTTGGCCCAGCGTTGCCCTTTCTAGTTGAGGTAAATGGGCATTTCTCTGCATCTTCTTCGAAAAAGTAACATACCAAACAGGTAAGTATTAAGGAATCTATTATTATACAACAGATCCTCCTGGCAACATTCAAATCAAAGTCAAGTTCTACCTCCTCTGCCCATCAGATAAATATAGACACGATCTGAGCATTTGGTGCACATTTGTTTGCTGCACAGAACTCTATACTGGGAAATGCATACACACACAGCCTAAGAAAAAGGCCTTTCCCTGAAATCCTAGGGTGTGTCACACGTAGCAAGTGCTTCTGCATGGCAGGCTGCTTTATGCATGTGCTTTGAGCTCCTCCCCACAGACAAAAGTCCTTCTTTTTGCTACACCACTTAAGTGGTCCTCAAACTTCCTTAGGCACAATGGCAAATAAGCAGACACAAGCCTCATCCTTAGAGACTCTGCTTGGCCAGGTGTGCGGCCTAGATTTTTGTCAACTTGATACCAACTAGAGTCATCTGGGAAGAGGGAACTTCAGTTGAGGAGTTTCTTCTATCAGATTGGCCCATGGACAAATCTGTGGAGGCATTTTCTTGATTAATTATTGATGTGGGAGGGACTGTCCCACTCTGCTGGTACCACTCCCAGTAGGTGATCCTGGGTTATATAAGAAAGTAAGAAAGTAAGCCGAGCAAGGCACAGAAAGTGAGGTCTGCCCCACGGTCTCTGTTTCAGTTCCTGCCTTTAGTTCCTGTCACAGCAATAAAGAAACGAATTCGAACACTAGGCATAGATGCAGCCAAGGGCACTGCATCTTTAAGAAGCATCCGGTGTTGCCATGTCACTAAGGACATGTCATTCCTTCTGTCTGTTGCCAGTGTCCTATCTGGGGTGAACAAAAAAAATGTATACATATCCCCAGTGGCATTCATTGATTCTCACCAGATGTCTTGTGACTATGCATTCTGTTACTAAGGTGGGGAGAGAGATTCTATGCCTAAGGGCACACCGGCAGGACATGGATGATTGCAAGAGAAAACAAGTTATATAGCAATGAGGAAGAGCTTTGATACGGGTCTACAAGATGGCTACACATGATCTCTGGGTCCCTTTTGGAGACCTGAATGACTAGTGATCACCTAAAAGTGAGATGGGAACCAGGGGATGGAGTTCAGATGATAGGGCACCTGCCTAAAATGCACAATACCCTGGGCTCACTCCTCAACACCTCATAAATGGGGTGTGGTGGTACATTCCTTTGATCTCAGCACTGAGAGATGGAGAATAAGTTCAAGGCATTCTTGGCCACACAGGGAAGTCAAGCTAGTGTGGACCTTATAAATAGATGGGAAGATGCATTTGGGGAGGAAGTCAGTGATGAAGCATAAAGATATAGAATCATCAAGAGTTCCCACTATGGAAATAGCAGAATTTTCTTTGCCAAAGTATTTGTTCGTTGGCTTCTCATTATTTTGTTTGTTTGTTTGTTTGTTGTTTTGCTTATTTGTTTATTCTTAGCTTTTCAAGACAGCATCTTACCATGTAGCCCTCACCAACATGGAACTCACTAAGTAGACCAGGCTGGCCTCAAACATGTGGCAGTCTTCTTGTTTCTACCTCCCAAATTATATTTTATATAATTACTGATTTAAATGGAAGTTACCCAGTTGGAGAAAATAGCTCTGGGTTGGACCAGTTACTCCCTGGGAGGGGGAGTAGGGATTGCATAGAGACGATCAGTTGTATTATTGAAACTTCATTGGGCTGGGCACTTCACATAAACTCTCTCTAATTTCTCAAGCCTTCACACAAAGGAGGTGTTGATTATTTCTAGAGGAGAGGCCTAAGCTTCAGAAAGGATAAGCAGTTTGCCTAGGGTCATACAGCGAAGATGAAGCATTCACAGGATGAGATCATACTAGAAGCCCTCCTGGCACCTGCTTGTGCATATACATTGGAAGTTTGTCAGTGTCAAGTAAAGATCTTTCAGGACCCACCGATCCAGCCTTGCCAGACACCTAGCAGAGAAAGGTGTTTCTGAAGCAGGAGGAAACCCGGGAAGATTGCTCAGTTCTGGGGCACGCTGCCTCCCAGCTGGGGATGAGAGTTAATCTTAAAAATCAATTCAGAGCTTGCTCTTGCCACAGACACTCCCCAGGGCAGGCCATGGCTCTTCTCTTGCTGCTAAATGGCACAATGAGTGGAGAATTGAGCAAGACAAGGCATGGTGTGTGGAGGTCAGGGGGCCATGGTGTGCTGGGCCTGGGGCCACCAACAGAGCACTCACTGAGGGGCTTGTCTGTGGCACATGCAGCCTCAGGGGCAGACAGGGCATGGGCAGACAGGAATAATTGTGGCCCTTCAGCCTGAGAGTGAGCACGACCAGTTCCCTCAGGCAGCCTGACTCTTTCCCTGACAGTTTAGGCATCTGCTCCTTCAGCTTTGTGGTGACATTGTCTTTTATAGGCTGATTTTTCAGCCTGTGGTCCTGTCCTTGTGAGACCTCTTTCCAGAGAAGACAAAGCCTGTGTTGAGTGCCCAGGCCTCTTACGTGTGGCTGAGAGTCTTAAGATTCATGTTTCTCAAGTCTGCAATTATACCATACTGCTCTGAGAATGGACTATGCTAGATGGTGCTAGAGTCTTCTCCCGGATTCTGGAAAGCAGCAAAAAGTGGTGTTTTCTGGGAAAACCAGTTCTTAAGAAAAAAAGTTCGAAGAAAAGAGTTTAGAAAAAAGTTAGGCAGAAACCAATGACATCCCCCCAATTGGACAAGGTACAATGTTTCCTTCCCACACGATGGCCATCTTAAATCCGGTCAATGGTAAGGCCGGAGCTTGGGCAGGTGGCCGGAACAGAAATGACCTCTGTCACTTTATAGAAGAGGCAAATAATGGATAGAGACATCAATGGATAGAAATGGATTGAAATATTAGACAAATTGAAATACTGTCTTTGGTTTTCTTATTACTATTACTTATTAATACACAACAGTGTATCTCTGAGCCTTTATACCTTATAGTTTCTGGCTATCATCTGCCTAATTACTTTCATGGGAGTGATTATGATAATGGGTCTGTGGCTATCTGAGATCCATCAGCTGTCATAAGGACAATGGGTAAGCAGGTACATTGGATGCAATAGCTCAGAGCAGGGAAATGGAATATTAATATTTTTCAAATCCCTGCCACTCTAAATGTTTTATCAGTTCTAGAAGGAAGTCTGGGACTGGATCTCCTTCTGCCTCCTCCCTCCTCAGCTTTATCATTTGGTCATTGAACATACAGGAGCTCTGCAATGGGGCTTACTATGCCCATTTTACGGATATGTAAGCTGAGATTTGGGGAGAGGCCATTTCTGGTCTTGTTGCTGGGCCTATATGGACCCAGGGTAGCACTTTATCATCAGGAGTCCCATGCACTACTTCACCTGTTTTGTGCATGACCTCAGGCTCTCAGAACTCACGCAGTGTACATCAAGTTACAGCCAAGGTACATTTGCACATATCACCATTATGGGCTGTGTCATGGCTGCGTTCAAAGGCAGGTACTGGAGTGTCTGCTCACTTGGGTTGGGTGGCAGGTGTGGCCATGAAGACCTTGGTTTGATAATTCCTCAAATTAATGGGGGCAGGGATGTGCTCTCATAGCCCAGTTTGGAGGATTGGAGCTATCACAGAAGGATTGGAGCTACCCAGGCTTCCCATTTAAGAATCATGAATGAAAAATGGTGGCACATGCCTTTAATCGCCATACTTGGAGGATAGAGACATGAGGCCAGCCTTGTCTATAGAGTGAGTTCCAGAATGGCCAGAACTACACAGAGAAATCCTGGTGGAAAAGACAAACAAACAAATAAACAAACAACAACAGAGTCATGAATGCTAGGGAAATCTGAGCAATAGTCATTTCAGAGATGGAAAATGGAGACTTTGAAGATGAACAAAATTTCTGGAGACAAGCTGCATGTGGGTAAATCCTGGTTCTGCAAGTTTTAAAACATGTGGGCTTAGAGAACTCTAAGCTTCAGTTATCATATCTGAAAAATGGCTGTTCGTCATTAACTCAAACAGTGTGTAACACTCAGGACATATAGTGTATAGAAACCACAGGGGTAGATGTGGCAGAGGAAGTCTTGGGGGCTCATAGTAACTCAGGTGAGGTCAACACTGTAGTGAGGGAAGTGGGCAGTCAGTGACTGTAGGAGATTCCAAGAGTGACAAAAACTATAAGGAAAGGGAGCACAGTGTATGCCTAAGGGGGCTACTTGAGGGGTGGATTGAGGTGACCTTTCTGAAATAAGAGACCCTTGAACAAGATTGGAATGTCAAGAATGAGCCAGCTTTGTCAGGACCTAGTGCTGAGCTGTGACCAAGTGGGGAGAGTATTCCAGCAATGAACAGTGTGTGTCTGGCATGAAAGAGCATGACTTCTATGATGCCAGAACTTCCTAGGACAGAGCTGCCCACCACAGCATCTGTAGGATAGTTTGGGCAAAGCTTCAACAGCAGGAACAAGTTGCCTGATCACAGGGAAGAACGATGAAGTGGTCAGCATTGCAAAGCAGATACAAGGAGCAGAGAGGGTAGAGAACAAGGCTCGGGCCAGAGCTGGTGGCTCGCAAGGTCATGGTTCTTTACAGACTGATAGAAAGGCTGGAAGGGCTGTAGACTCAAGAATGGCAACCTGGCTTGGGTGTTGTTCTTTTCTTTTTGTTATGTTTTTTGAGGGTTCTTTGTTTGTTTGCTTATTTTTATTTTTGAGACAGGGCTTCATACTTGCAGCCCAGGCTGACCTAAAAACTCACCCTGTAGCCCCAGGCTATCCTTCAATTTCCAACAATCCACTAACCTCAGCTCCTGAGCTATAGGATTACAAGCATAAGCCACTATTCATGACTCTGATTTATAATTTTTAAAACACCTCTCTGGGGCTGGAGAGATTTTTCCATAGGTAAGATATCTACTTTACCTTTTTTGAGGACCTGAATTCAAATCCCAAGAACACCTACAAAGCCAAGTATGATAGTATGTGTGTAATTCCGGTGCTCCTGTGACAGAATAGGAGGCTGAGACAGATAATCTCCAGAAGCTAGTCCAGCTTATGCATAAACAACAGAAATGCTGCCTCAAATGAGGTAGAAGGATAAAGACAAGCATGTTCTCTGACCTCCAAAATCATGCCACTGGATGTGAGTGCACACATGCAAACGCATATGCACAGGCATCATACACATACACAAACAATACACAAAGATACAATTTAAAAACAGACAGACCATCTCTTTGGCCACTAGTGAGGGAAAATTTTGAGGAGCTGTTGTATATAGTGTGCCTATGGAATGTCCCTCATGCTCTTTGAACATCTGGCTGTCTGATGGTGGCACTGTTTGGGAAAGATTGTTGATCCTTTGGGAGTTGAGGCCCATGTAGAAGTGGGTTGCTGGGGTGAAGGCTTTGTGGCTTAGAGCCTGACCTTGCTTCTGATCTGCTGAGACGTGAGCTAGTGGCCACATACTCTTGCTGCCATAGCTACAACTGAAGAGTCAGCACTGCTATGACTCTTCTATCATGATGGATCATACCTTCTCAGACAATGAGCTCAAATCAGTCTTTTTTTTCCCCCCTTAAGTTGTCTTTTGTCCCGTGTTCTGCCCAGGTATAAGAAAAGCAGGTAACACACAGGCCAAGGGGAGAAAGTGTTAGCTCACCGTGTGGATGTCTGCAGTTACCTGGGCAACCAATTCCAGAGGCTTAGAGAAGAGGACAGAGACAGGATGTGTTTTGTGGGTAGAGTTGGCAGACTGTGAGAGGGTGTGGGAAAGCAAGAACTCCAAGGTGGCATGTGGCTTTCGAAATGACCTCATAGTCATCTGATGAGGGCTGACCCAGATAACGGATGAATAGCACTTAGCTCGGTGCCAGAAACTTCATGAAGAGTCAGTGCATTCTTGTTATTTCATTCCTGGGGCTGCTTCTCTTGAAAGGCCCTCATTTGAACCTCAGATGAAAGGCGTCTGGTCCTCAAGTTTCTCATGTGTGCCATACGGCAAGCTAGAGAATCTTTCAACCATTTGATAAATGTTGATGAGATGTTTACGGTGAGCCAGGCTCTATATTCTGAGGACCAGAGACAGAGGGAAAGAGACCAACTAGTGTCTGCCCTCTCTCACAGAACTTTCTGTGGCTCTAGTGAACAGGAAGGCCTGGGGAGGAGGAGGAGGGAACTGATGAGGAGAGAAATTTGTGGAAGTATGTGTCCAGGAAAGGAAGGCTTCCTACATGACCTGCTTTTTAAATGGAATTCCCAAGATGAGTGGGAACTTGGAAGATGAAGGATGAGGGTACCTGTGGTGGGGTGGGTAAGAGAAGGGAGGGGGAGTCCATGAAGATAGGGGATCTCAAGGAAGGAGCACAATGCTTTGAGACATGAAAGAATGTAAGTTTTCCAGAGCCAAAATTCCCAAGGGCAGAACTGCCCAAACATCTTATCTCACGCTTGGGAGACCATGAAAAGAGAGGGCGCCAGGAACCATCGGTTGCAGGTGGGCGTTTTCTAAGGGACTGAGGGTTTTGTTTGTATTCTTTAAAAAGGTTAGCAACCAAGAGTAAATGTTTTTGGTCCTTGGAGGAGGAACTGATCTCTAGCTATGTGCTAACTCATTTGCTAAATGCCAATGCGTAAGGGTGGTGGTGGAGTATTTTGTTTTTCTCTTCTGGGGATCAGACCCAGTGAGCCACATTCTTAGCCTTTGGGGATTCTGGCGCTTTTGTTTGTTTTGTTTTGTTTTGTTTTGAGATGTCTCATGTAGATGAGGCTGACTTTAAATACCTTATATAGCTAAATACGATGAATTTTTGATCCTCCAGCTTCCACTTGCCAAAAGCTGGCATTAAAAGCCTGACCATCACACCCAACCAGCCTCCCCACACTCTCTTGTTGTTGGTTTTGAGACTGGAGCTTGTTACGAAGCCCAGGCTGGCCTTGATTTGAAATCTTCCTATCTTACCCTTCTCAGCGCTGGGATTCCAGGTCCACACCTTCAGACGGGGTTCCCCTGGCTCTTCCATCTGCATATCAGTGCTGGGAGTAAGCTGAAAGACTGAGATTTCAGGACCCTCTCTAGCTCTAGCTCAAGTTTCTTTCTTTCTTTCTTTTTTTCTTTCTTTCTTTCTTTCTTTCTTTCTTTCTTTCTTTCTTCCTTCCTTCCTTCCTTCCTTCCTTCCTTCCTTCCTTCCTTCCTTCCTTCCTTCCTTCCTTTCTTTCTTTCTTTCTTTCTTTCTTTCTTTCTTTCTTTCTTTCTTTCTTTCTTTCTGGTTTTTCGAGACAGGGTTTTTCTGTGTAGCCCTGGCTGTCCTGGAACTCACTTTGTAGACCAGGCTGGCCTCGAACTCAGAAATCCGCCTGCCTCTGCCTCCTGAGTGCTGGGATTAAAGGCATGCGCCACCACGCCCGGCCTCAAGTTTCTTTCTACTTGCTTCTGGTAGGCAGTCAGGACTGGATGCCGCATGACGGCATAGCGTCTCTGCAGCGTGCTCTGAGCTCTCTGCTGGATCACTAAAAAGCTAGGAGACCCCATCACTCTGTCTTCCTACTGGGAAAAGATTCCGAATTGTGCTCAAAGATCGCATGCTGGGTCCTTGCTGAGAACAGGTACGGGGGGAAAAGTCTTAAATAGGCTGCGCGTGCTCTTTACCACTGAGCTCTGCCTCCAGCCCCATGAAGCAGTTGCCATAAAACTATTGCTATATTTGCTGCAGAATTATCTTAGAAGCTAGTGCAGGGCTCGTCATCAATTTGCTCTGGAATTTGTTTGGGGATGGGGTATGTTCTTCCAGACAGTGAGAAATAAGTAATTCAACACATTTACCATTCTACCATGGCTGCCAGGACATTCCAAGTCAGATGTGAAAATCCATCAGTAGTAACTATATCACATCACATCACACACACCACACACACACACACACACACACACACACACACACACACACACACACCACAGTAAATCCCGCCTTTAATTGTGTATTTCCGCCCTCATGTGTTTATCAAATGTATATGGAGAACCTATGACGAAGGATTGTAGCTGTCATGGTACTATTGTGCTGGTAGCAAACACCCAGAGACAGAAGACAGTCACATCACATCAAACTGAGCCAGAGGAAAGGACACTGTTTCTCAGGTTTCTGTTCTGAAAGGATGGTGGATATTCCTATCCTGAACCAGGTTGTCTCAAAGGAGCTTCCTCAACAGAATGTAAAGAATTCCCTCTCCTTTGATGATCACCACAGATGTCACTAGAAGTCCTGCTCCAGAGAGGGAAACTGAGGCTGATAGGGTGACAGCAAATGGCAGGATGCTGCTGGTGGCCGAGGCCTGCGTGCCTGTCTTTTGGTGACAAGCCCCACAATCTTTCTGAATGTTTTTGTCCCACATATGTGAGCCCAAATGGGGTGGTACCAGCCTGTGGTACGTACGACCTTGTTAAAGTGGTTTACTCCCCAACCTTGTGGATTTCACCAGACGCCCTTTGGCCGGGCCGCTCTTTTTGTCCTTAGACAACCAGTCCTGCCAACTGTGTTTGGACAGTGTGTAATACTATAGTCAAATTTAGGCCCAGGCTTGCACCTGCTGCCTTTATCCTGGCCTTCCTCCTCTTGTGCCCCTCTTCCACTGACTGCTTATTCTGGCTCTATTCTAAGATTTGCACCAAATCCTGTTCTAAGCCTTGGGAACCATCCGCCCTGGGGAAAGTAGAAGAACTGCTTGCTGCTGGCCTTGGGGCCCAGGAATATCCTGGAAACGCTCACCCGCTGCGCTCTCAGTGGAAAGATTCCCGCTTCTCTCCTCAGGGTGAGTAGTTGTGGCTTTCCTTTGCTCTCTCCCACACTCCATGAACAGCTTAAGCACGCTCATGCTTAGAGACATTTCCATGAAGCACAAAGTGATATTTTGCCCTCAGAACAAAATATTTTTGGTATTAACTCAGGGAAGCAGAGATCCACTTCACAGGGAAAAAAAAATTCTCAGACATGCCCCCACCCCACTCCTAGAGTGCTCCTTATGCCTGAGTCACCACCCTTTCTGTTCCAATTATGCCATCCATAAATGTCTCCATTTTCAAAATTACACTCCCATTATGGGCTATTTATATAGGACAGACTAAAAGAGTCCATAGCACTCACCCATAAGGCAAGTACTCTCTAGTTTCCGACTGTTTTCCGGTCTCGAAAGCTGCCACCTGTTTTTTGGATGCGAGTCAATTTGCAAGCCACTGTTAATAGATGGTGTCTCCACTGTGCTTTTAGACTCTTAGGCACTGCCACAGACAGTGCCGATCCATCTTCAGGAAGGTCACAGTTTCTCATCAGTTCTGACATGCCAGGATACCATGACAGATATGTCTCTCCCCACTGCCCCCTCATCTCTCTCCTTATCTGCAGATGTGGGTGCTTGTGTGTGTGCAGGTGTATGCGTGCATATTGATAAGGAGGTCAGAGGACAATCTCAGGCGTCCTTCCTCCTCAAGTGCCATGTATTTTGTTTTGTTTTTTTTCTGAGACAAGGTCTCTCACTAGGACCCAGGGCTAGCAAATTAGGCTAAGCTGGCTGGCTAGAAAGCCTCACGGATCTGTCTCTATCTCCCCAGCACTGGGGTTACAAGAGCATACTATCATGCTTGATCTTTTTACTAAAGATCAAACTCAGGTCTTTAGGCTTATGGTGATCTTACTGACTGAACTTACACACACACACACACACACATTCTCTCTCTCTTTCACACACACATACACACACACATACACCCTCATACACACATACACCCTCATACACACATACTAACACATATAGACTTTTATACACACACATTCTCATACACATCCTCTCATACACATACACACTCCTATACACAGTCTCTCTTACACACTCACACACAGACACATATACATAGATGATCTTTTATACACACACTCACACACTCTCACACACACATACTAATACACTCTTACATGCATACACACTCTTATACACTCTCTCTTACACACTCACACACAGACACATATACACAAATGCTCTTACACACACACACACACACTCACACACACACACACACACACACACATACACACGTCCCATAGTTCATCTGAGCTTTAGTACTCTTTAATTCAGCTCCCCACACCTGGAGTAGGATTTCTGCCTCTGATCTGATGGCCTCCATTCCTCTCTAAGTAGTCTCTGATATCCTGGGTCCATGCTGGCTCTCCTCTTGCAAGAATAAAACTGAAATGTCCCCAGGCATGGTGGTGCATACCTACAATCCCAGCATTCAAGAGGATGAGGCAGGAGGATCTTCTCAAGTTCAAGAGCAGCCAAGGTTACCTGAGGAGACCCTGTCTCAAAACAAACAAATCAAACCCAACAAACTGAGGCGAAACTTGAACGTCCTTGAGCAATCTTACTGCTTCTTCTTCTTCTTCTTGAGTCCTTTTTCTGAAACTTTGAACCGGGTTGCTCATCTTCCTCTTTCTTCCTGCCCTTGTAATACTCCGGAATCAAGAGCCTTTTCAGCCCTCTCTCTTGACCATCTTGTGGCTGTATTTTGCAGATAATCTGTTATAAGCTACATCTGCATTGTCCCTTGGGACTCTTTCCTTTTATCTCTTTCCACGACAAGCAGCCCAAGTGTGGGGTGAGCCACCCTGGTAAGGACTAGGATAGGCACTTGGACTCAGGTTTTCCTATCCCCAGAATTGCTAATCGAGGCAGTGTTCTAGAGAAGCTGCCCATTCAGCAGTTCGAAGAGAGGGAAAGGGCAATGGGAGCCCCCAAAGCTCGGCCCCCAGGCATCAATGTGAAATGGCTGAACTGGATCTTCAGGGTTAGTTAGTTAGCTTGTTCGTTTGTTTTGTTTTGTTTATTCAAATAAAGATTTAGTTTTTATAAAGTTGTAGAAATAACATCTAGTTGCAAGAAATTGTGCAGAAAGAGCCTTTCATTTCATTGGTAAAATAGTGAAAATGCTAGCACACCAACACCACACTCTTTAGGATACTGAGAGTCATCTAGGCAAGGCAGGGCATTTTCACAAAGATTCTCATGCTCTGGGTGGAGTAATGAAGGCACACACACACACACACACACACACACACACACACACACACACACACTTTCCTACCTCCCCTCATCCCTAACAGCCACCCATACACCTGTTCTCCATTTCTATAATTTTGTCATTTCAAGACTTATATAAATAGAATCAAACAATGGGTAACTTTTCAAGTTGGTTCTTTTCATGCAAGGTAATTCTCCTTAGATTCATCCCGTTGCAGCTAGTGCCAGTAGATCTGATCATGTCTCAGTTAGATCCCAAGATATGAGTGTACCGCAGCTTTTTAACCATCCGTCCATTCAAGGACATGAAAGTTGTTTCTAATCTTTGGTTATTATGACTGTACTGTCTTTGCTAGGATTTCCTATTGCTGTCATAAAACACCATGACCAAAAGCAACTTGGGTAGAGAAAGGTTTGTCCCACTAACAGTTCATCCTGAAGGGAAGTCAGGGAAGAAACATAGCAGGAGCTGAAGCAAAGACCAGGGAAGAGTTCTGCTTACTGCCTTGCTCTCTCCTTGTGACTTGCTCAGTCTGCTTTCTCAAACAACCCAGGGCTTGTCCACAGGTGACACAACCACCCACAGTGAGCTGGGCCCTCCCACCTCAACCCCCACAGGCTTGCCCATAGGCCAACCTGGTGGGGACATTCTTCTCAGGTGAAGGCTCCTCTTCTCTCAAATGACTCTAGTTTTGTGTCATGTTGACAAAAAAAAAAACCTAACCAGGACATGTGCTGAGAGATCTCTGTATCAGTCCACGTCTTCGTTTCTCCGGGCTAAGTGCCTGGGAGTACAGTTTCTGGGTCATATGGTATTTTATGTTTCCTTTTTTTTTTTTTTTTTTTTTTTTTTTNAAAAAAAAACCTAACCAGGACATGTGCTGAGAGATCTCTGTATCAGTCCACGTCTTCGTTTCTCCGGGCTAAGTGCCTGGGAGTACAGTTTCTGGGTCATATGGTATTTTATGTTTCCTTTTTTTTTTTTTTTTTTTTTTAAGTGCCAAAATCATGGAGAGCGGCTTGCCAGCTCACATTTCCACCAACAATATGTACTTCTCTCCTCCTTGCGACCATTTGGTCTTGTCTGCTTTTCACCGTCGCTGTCCTGGTAGGTGTGTGTGGCTCCTAGCTGCAGCCTTAATTTGTATTTCTCTAACAGCTAATGGTGTTGAGCACCCGCCATGTGCATATTTTCCATCTGTGAACCCACTGCGCTGAAATGTCTTTCCATGTTTCCTGCCAATTTTATAATTGGATCCTTTTTTTTTTTTTGTCTTTACTGTTGAGTTTTGAATATTCTAGGTAGCTTTCTGTCAGGCAACGATTTTTTTCTTTCGATGTGTCTTAGTTGCCTGTCCTCGGGATCTTTCCCAAAGTGGGAGCTCTCAGCTCTCTGAAGTTCAGCTCGTCTACCATTCCTTCCACACAGTGTGCTTTGAACTTCACATCCCCAACGTGCTACTTAACCCCAGATGCCAAAGATTTTCTCTCATTTTTCCCCCTGAAGGCTTTGTGGTTCTACATTTTACTTTTAAACTTATGATCAACTTTGTTTTAATTGAAGTATTATGTATGAACCTTAAGTTTTATTTTATTTTTGGTCCCTGACTATCCAATGGCTTGAACAATATTTATTGAAACACCTAGCTGGACATGGTGGTACTCACTTTTAATCCTAACAGAGACAGAGGCAGGTGGATCTCTGTTTAAAGCCAGCTTACATAGCAAGTTATAGACGAATCGGGGATATATATATATATATATATATATATATATATATATATATATATGTTTTCTATCTCCACTAAAGAACCTTACTGAGGTTTTGGTGAGGATTGTATTAAGGCAGTGTACTGATCTGGTGAATGAACTTCTTAGCTATGCTGAGCCCTCTAAGGCGTGACCCAGTTATTTGTATCCTTTTTTTTTTTTTTTTTTTCCGAGACAAGGTTTCTCTGTGTAACCCTGGCTGTCCTGGAACTCACTCTGTAGACCAGGCTGGCCTCGAACTCAGAAATCCACCTGCCTCTGCCTCCCAAGTGCTGGGATTAAAGGTGTGTGCCACCACACCCGGTATTTGTATCCTTTTTAATATTTGTCACAATGTGCATTTTCAGGCATAAGTCCTGCATATGTTCTGTTGGATTTACCTAAGTAGTTTTGAGCAACTTTAAAGATACTGCATCTTGAAGTTTAATGTTTATATGTTCATAATTAATGTCTAGAAATGCAAGTGATAGGCTGGTGGGATGGCTCAGTGGGAAAAGGTAATTGCCCTCAAGCTTGAACTCCAGAGATCAATTCCAGGCCCAGCTGGTGGAAGGAGAGAACCAAATCTGGCCTCCACATGCAAATAAATTAACATAAAAATAAGTAAATAAAACAGTAATCTAAATGCCTTATCCACTTCTTTAGGATGAGCAAGGTAGAACACATCTCTAATCCCAACACTCAGGAGGCAGAAGCAGGTGGGTCTCTGAGTTCAAAGCCATCCTGGTCTACACAGCTGAATTCCAAGCCATCCAGGACTAGTAAGATCCTGTCTTCACACACACACATACACACACACACACACACACACACACACACACACACACACACAAAACAAAAATTTTACAAAGAGGCCTGGAGCAATGACACTGCTCTCGAAGAGGACCTGGGTTCCACTCCCCCAGCAAGCACATGGTGGCTCACAATTGTCTGCAGCTCCAGTTCTAAGGGATTTAACACCATCTTCTAACCTCTTCAGGCACTAGGCATACCTATAACACACATAAGTACACACAGGAAATAACCCAACAAATATAAATAAATAAATAAATGTAAATCTTCAAGATAAGTAAATAAATCCTGGAAATTTTACATGCATCGGTTCTGAGATTCAGGAAGGCAGGTTTATTGAGTTTTCTACATGAACTATTGTGTTATCTACAAATATGGACAGTTTTAATCTTCCAGCTGCTCTAAGTTTTATGTCCATTTCTTTTTTAAAAAATATTTATCTGTATTTTATGTGCGTTGGTGTTTCATCTGCATGTATGTCTGTGTGAGGGTGTCAGATCACCTGGAACTGGAGTTCCAGACTTTTGTGAGCCACCATGTGGGTGCTGGGAATTGAACCCAGGTTCACTGGAAGAGCAAGCAGCCAGTGCTCTTAACCATTGAGCCATCTCTCTAATGCCCATCATTTCCATTTCTTAACTTGTTTCAGTCATTCTTTCTGGACTGTATCAAACAAGAACGAAATTCATGGCATGCTTCTCTCATGGGTAAAATTGTTCATCCTTCAACATTTAGTATACTGTTAACTGTTTTGTGTAGATTGTTTACTAATTTGAAGAAATACCTTTCTGTTGGGGTCTGCCATTCCGGTGTACCCAAAGACCGGGTCCCCTAGGGGGCGAACTGGGGCTAAAGGAGACTAGATGGGAGAGAAATGAAAACATTGAGACAAATCTCCGATCAAAGCATGTCTGGTCTTTACTGAAAAATCTTTCTTGGTTTTTGAGAGGGAAGACCCTGCCCACAGTCAGTTCTTCGAAGGGGCCTGGGTTCTCGCTGTCACTGTGGAATGTTTCAGCTGGAGGCAGGATGTGGGTGGGGCACAACAGGCAGGTACCTGGATTCTGGAGAAGTTCAGGTGTGGTTTAGCACAACAATGGAAGCCAGGCTTGGCTGGAGAGCCATGTTGTATGTGGCTTCCGGTGGCATGCCTTCAGAGAAAAGTCTGAACTCTGAGCCTAAAGCAGCCGAGAGAAGAGGTTATACCTTTCATATCTAGTTTGCTAAGCGCTGTTTCCTGTTTTTGTTATTTTTTTAAAAATTGTTTTAGGTTTTTTTTTTTTTCAAGAGCACATTTTTACTTTCTCATCCTGCTAGAGACCAGAAGTCTATGAGTTTTTTAAATTAATCTTTATTATGCATATAAAAAGTAGGCTTTATACTGACATTTTCAAACATATATACCATATTCTTCCATTATTTCTCCCTCTCTCTGAAATAGCCCCCTTACACTGTCACATCTCATATTCTTTCAAATATCTAGATTGTATATATGAATGACAGCTTACATCTAGTCTCTTTGAGTCTGTCTGAAGTCACTTACTATGATGATCTTCAGTTCCAATTATCCCTTTCCTGTAAATTGGGTAATTGTATTTTTTATGGCTGACTAATATTCCATTGTGTGTATCTATCACATTTTACACCCCCCTTTTTTTAAGTTAGAAACAGTTTATATAAATGTTCCAGATAAACCCCACATTTTCAGACCATAAGATATCAATACATTCAACAAAAGCAATATATTTTACTACCCTGAATTTTACAGAGTAATAATCCAGATGCATTTTGATTAGCTGGTTGAAGATTCTCCCTGTGTTACATTTTACAGACAGAACAAATCTCTTCTAATAATATAAACAAACAACTCTTTTCAGAAGGGTGAGCGTGAGAACTTCAGTCCATTCCTTCAGGGCTTCTCTTCTGCCTGGTCTTCCTGATGGGGAATGACTCCTTTTAGGTGTCGGAGATCTGAAATTTGGTTGGTTGCTTCTTGAACCTGAAATACCCCTGGTTCTTGAGCCAGACCTTATGGAAGCTGACCTTGATTTATGAAGAGACAAAAGAGACTCAGACCTTGATTGTCCAGGAGATCATGATGTTGACCCCTTCCCTGGCTTCTGCTGTGTGAGAGTACCCCCTTCCCATGGATAAGGACTGTGACCCGTCCTTCCCTCCTTCTTCTTGGATGGCTATAGCAATGATAGTCATAAGCGTAATGCTTCTTTTCACCACACTCACAACATCTACCATTAGGATCCAAGGGGAGCTGGGCAGGTGCCTAACAAAACGAGATCTCTGAGGCATTCCTGTGTATAGTTTATCCACAGATCAGCTTGCCATCCAGTCCTCGAACTGCATCTTCTGTGTCTCTGGGATCCTCAGATTTCACAAAGGCAATTCCTGGAGGATTTCTCACAGTCCTAATTCCTCTTTACCAGCACCAATTCCCAGGTTTCCAATGGTTTCTCTAAACACCCACCTGGCAACACTAAGTGAAGGAAGGACCATTCTTCTTACTCAGCTCCAGCTAGCCACGCCCACAGCTCAATTAGCTCGGAAGCTGGAGCACATCCTCACTCATCAATGCTACTTACATTTTATCTCTTTAGTCATGAGTCAAGAGTTGGATTTTGCAAAACACTTTTCCTGTTTCATGACTTTTCTTTAACCTTTTCAAGTGGTCTACTGTATTGAATGAGCAAATACTGAAGAAGCGTTAAACTTCCTGAAATAAATCTACTTGCTCATTTCACATAATTCTTTTCATATATTGATGAATTCTTTTTGCCAATATTTTGTTGAGGACTTTGTCAGCTATATCCAGAAGAGCTATTGTTTTCTTTTATGTCTGGTTTGGGTATCAGGACAGTCAGTACTTTGTGCCCTGATCGGACGGGGATCCCTTCCGGTTTTCTTGAAGGTCATGTAAGACTGATACTGTTTTTTTCTTTATACAGTTGTTAGAATTTTTCAGTAAACTATCTGGACAAGAAAATTTCCTTCTGGGGAAAGTTTAAGACTATGACTTCAATGTCTTTCGTAGTTATAGGATTACAAAAGTATTTCATGGCGGCAAGCTGGAGAGATACATGACTTTCACATGTCAGTGCATTTACATAGTCCAATCATGTATGTGAAGCTATATTCATAACAGCCCTACACTGTAGCTTCAGTTATCATAATGTTTAGTCCTAGTATTGCAGTTTTCTTTTTATTATCAGTGTTGTCAGAGGTTTGCCCATTTTATGGGAGTGTCTTTGGAACAGTGCTTCTTCGTGACATTTTTGTTTATAATTGTTTGGTTCCCACTTTCTCAATTTCCTTTTACTATTTTTTAATAATAATTTATTTTACTATTTTAATTATGTGTGTGGGTGTGTTATGTACATGAGGTCTAGTGTCCAGGGAGACTAGAGGCATTGGGTCCCCTGGAGCTGCCTGACATAGATGTGGGAAAAGGAGCTTGGGTCCAGGAAGAACAGTATGTGCTCTGTGGTGATTGGAATGTGCTTGGCCCATGGGAAGTGGCACTATTAGGAGGTATGTACCATTATTGGAGGAGGTGTGACATTTATAGAGGAAGTGTGTCACTGTGGGGATGGCTTTGAGGTTCCTATGCTCAGACTTCACCCAGAGTGGAATGAGATTCTCTCTGCTGCTTTCAGATCAAGATGTAGAACTCTTAGCTCCTCCAGTCTGCCTGGATGCTGCCATGCTTCCCACAATGATGATAATGGATTGAACCTCTGAACCTGTAAGCCAGCCCCAATGAAATGGTTGCCATTGTAAGAGTTGCCTCCTTCATGGTTCTCTTTAGAGCAATAAAACCCTAACTAAGCCATGCTCTTAACAGCTGAGCCATCTCTTCAGCTCCTGTATTGATTTTATTTTCTCTTCTTCTTTTACCTTGAGGGGGAGCTTAAATGACTGAGCCATCTTGCTATCTGTCGCCCTTCCTAGCATAAGCAGATAGTGGTATATAGTTCTCTCTCAGAGCAGCTGTTGTTGTGTCCTGAATATTTTAGAGTATTGTACTTTTACTTTTTTTTAGTTCTATGAATTATTTTTTTTTCTCCTTAGACTTATTCAACCTGTGAATAACTTAGAAATATGTTGTTTAGTTTCATGCATTTGGAGATTTTTACTGTTGTCTTTCAGTTATTAACTTGTGTTTCATTCCATTGTGGTTAGGCAACATAGACCATATCATTTCAATCATTCTAAATTTGTCTAGGTTATTTTGAAGCACAGAATGTGGCCTATTTTGAAATATATTGCATTGGCCTTTGGAAATAGTATACACTGGTTTTCAGTAGGTTCTGTTGGTTAATAGTTTGTGTGAGTGTGTGTGTGTGTGTGTGTGTGTGTGTGTGCATGTGTGTGCATGTGTATGTGTATATGTGTGTGCATGTGTATATGTGTGTGTCTGTGACTCAGTGGGTAACTATGTGGCTGCGTGTATCTCTGTGTATGTGTGTCTGTGTTGATTGTGAAGTTGGTTTCCAGTTTCTTGTTTGGTTGGATTGGTCGTTGTTCTTTAACATTACCGGTTTTTCTGTCTAATTGTTCTAATGCTGTTGAAATAAGGTCTTTGAAATTTTAAATATAACTGTGCCTTGATGTGTCTACTTCTCTCAGTCTTGCCTGTTTTAATTCACATATTTTCAAGTCTGTGCTTTTTCCCTTCCCCTCTCCCTACCTCTCCTCTCTAGTCTTTATTTTATTTCTTTTTTCTGTTGTTTTAATTCATGAATTTAGGGCTGTGGTCTTCTTGGCAACTTGGTTTTACCATGAAATAGTGTCCCATTCTGTTTCTGCTTTCCTTTGTCCCAAACTCTAATATGAACACACCAGCTCCTGTTTTCTTTGGATTAATATTTGGCTCCTTTTACTCTCACTTGCCTGATATAATTGAGAGGAGTTTCTTTGAGGTAACATATAATTGGGTTGTGTTATTTGATCAAGTCTAACCATTTCTGCATTTTAATTGCTAAACTTAGATCATTTGCAGTCGGTGTAGCTGTTAATATGTTCACAATGAGAGTGGATTTTATTTTCTGGTTTTAGTTCCCTGAAGAGAAGTAAGACCCAGGTGAACTCACAGAGACGGAGACAGCATGCACAAGAGCTGCACAGGTCAAACGGACAAACTCTCCACGATGTGAAGAGGAAGTAGACACAAAATCTGACCAGTAACCAGTAAGCTATTTGCAATTGATATTGGCTGCAGCAGGAAAAATCAGATCCAATGGAGTATCTCTGGCTATATCAACAACACCCAGGGCATACCCAAGAGTAGTCAGCCAATGGCCAATACAAAACAGGCTTTATGGCTTTTGTATAGCTTCTGTTTTGTTTTGTTTTGTTTTACTAGTTTTTTAATTCATTTTGATTTTGGGGATATATATATATATATATATATATATATATATATATATATATAGAGAGAGAGAGAGAGAGAGAGCAAGACAGTGAGAGTAAGAGAGTTGATGTGCAGAGAATCTGGGAAGAGTTGGGTTGGGAACTGGGGAACAATGTCATAAAAACATATAAAAATTTTAAATAAAAAATATTTCAATTTTTGAGCCGGGCGTGGTGGTGCATGCCTTTAATCCCAGCACTCGGGAGGCAGAGGCAGGCGGATTTCTGATTTTTTTTTTCATTTTTTAAAAGATTATCTATCTATCTATCTATCTATCTATCTATCTATCTATCTATTGTCTTTCATTGAGGTACTTGAACATTTATTTGATCTCGATTTTGAAACGATAATACTCAGAGTGGAAGGCTATGTCTTTGGAGGTGGTGTGTGGCTTAGTGGTGCACAGCCTTTCTGTGGCCTTGCCTGGAGCACAGTGCTTCTTGTCTACAAGTTCCTGTAGGCTTGCCCGCCCTTTCCTGGGTCTTTGGCCAGATGTCTGGCTTTGGCTGCTTCTTCAGTGTGTGTCTGGGTTGACAGTTTCTTCAGCTCCAAGTCTGGGATACAAGAAGCAAAAGAAAACTCCAGGAACATCTCACACGCCATTCCTCAGGATCTGGAAGTTCCTAACTGGGCTGGTTTTGCCTCTTTCAGAATGTTCTTGGATTTCCTTTATATATAAATTCTAGAGTTTTTAGTTGTCACTATTAGGAAGAATCTGGGATCATTATTCTACGCCATCTTTCTAAATGCAGATCTCCCCAAGGCAATTTTTAAAAGTAGTGATAGTATTTCGTTGTTGTTGGATATCTTGTATTAAAATGTAGAACTAAACTAGCATGTGGGAAAATTAACCTGGAGGTCTCCTCTCTCTTTATTCATCCTTTAATTCTAGGGTTTCCCATAGAGCTTAAAACCTTTCCCAGCCTTCTCAGCATCCAGCTTGGGAAGCACAGCTTAGAATCTCTCTCTCCATGCACCTCCCGAGTGGGAGAAGCAGACAGGGAACAAAGGTGCTGCCACTGACCCAGACTCTTCTCTCTCCACTAGATCCCAGCTCCCCAAAGGTGAGGGGTTGTTCTCTTGTACCTCAATGCCTGATTCATGCCCAACATAGCAAGGTCATTATGTGTGCTGAATGGACGCAAGAAGTTGAAAGCATTTTCAGGCTCTAGGAGATACTGTTTATGTCTAAAATAAATCTGTGTGTGTTGTCTTGGCAAGGATTAGTAAAATCTGCATGGTTGGGCCACTCCGTTTAATGAACTAATATTGGAACCATTCCACCCAAAGTGTCTTGATTACTAATGCTCTGGCAATGACTAAATAGTCAGACAAGTCTACGGAGTGTGAGTTTGGGACTGATCCTACTGTAGTTTGGATCTTCAGTGGGTCCTCAGGGTCCATTATGGTGGTATTTCCCCCAGGGAAGTGTTGTTAAGGGGACTGTTAAGAGGAAGAGTTTGGGGGGCTAGATAGATGGCTCAGCAGTTAAGAGGTCCTGAGTTCAATTCCCAGCAATCACATGGTGACTCACAACTATCTGTAATGCGATCTGATACCCTCTTCTGGTGTGTCTAAAGACAGCTACAGTGTACTCATATACATTAAATAAATAAAAACAGAGAGAAGGAGAGAGAGGGGGGAGATAGAGAGGGAGAGAGAGAGAGAGAGAGAGAGAGAGAGAGGAAGAAGGAGGAGGAGTTTGGAAGGATGGCTTAGATCACTGGGTTATGCCTTTGAAGGAGGTTTTGGTCTCCTACCCCCTTTCTCTCTTTTTCTTGGTCAGCCATGAGAAAAACTGTTGGCTCCACCATACTCCCACCCACAGCCATCCTCATCTGGCATCCTCACCAGAGGCCCTGAGGAACAGGACCAGAGAATCATGGACTGGAAACTCCAACCCTGTAAGCCAAAATATATCATCTCTCTTTTAAAAAATGATTACTCCAGCCACTTCATTACAATGATAGAAAGCTGGCGAGCCGATCCTCTCCAACATTTTATCTTTGCTTACATAAAGATCCAGGAAGATTGTTCTCATTTGCAAAGGGTCCAAGACCTAGAGTTGAGTTATAAATTGTGTACTAGGTGGTTCTTGGTACTAAGTGTTTCCTTTAAAAAGAAAATCTTTCTCAGGCCACAATTATTAAAATATTGGCCAAGAAAATGAGACCTTAGGGCCAGTTCCTGGTTGAAGAGAAAATCTCTGATGGAAAATTCTGGATTTGGGACTCAGTAGTTAAGATTACATTAAGGCTGCTCTTTCAGTGGTCCTGAGTTCAATTTCCAGCACCCGTGTGGCAACTTATAACCATCTATAACTGCAGCTCCACGGAATTCAATGCTTTCTTCTGATGTGGAGACAAAATTCCCATACACATAAAACAAATGCATAATTGAAATTTTAAAAATGGAAAATTTGAATTCAAAATTATCTTGAAAAACTTCATCATTTTACCAATTCATAAAAAAAAAAAAAAAAAATCTCCTCCCCAGTTAAAAGAAGCCTGTCGTGGCAAGATAGCTAAGAATTTTAATTTACTTCAGATTTAGTAAGAGTCAGTTAATGATTTAGTTCCTGACAAATAGTTCTTATAAGGCTTTACTATTGTGTTTAAAATGAGAGTGTCAGGGAAATAAGTCCATCAGAAAACAAGACAGTATGGATGTGTGGGACACCACATAATGCTCTTATTTCTTCCTCAAAGTGAGCATGTGTGAAGATACTGGTTCCAAGAATATCTCCCATCCCACCTCCATTTCCCACCTGGCACTTCTTATACTCGGGGGCGGGGGGGGCAGGGGGGCTCCACAATCCTCCCTTGAGTATGGATGGGCTTACAAATACAGCAGAAGTTAGCTTGGCCATTTTCAAGAGTAGGTTACAGAAGACAATATGGCTGCCCTATGGCTTTCTTCAGGTGTACATGCTTAGGGCTTAGCCACCATGCTGTGAGGAAGTTCAAGAGACCTCATGGAGAATTCCTAGACAGGTGTCCTCGGTAAGGCATGAGCTGACACTTACTAGCTCTACCAGAGCCAGGCTTTTAAGTATTCCAGCTCTTGATAATGGAGTTACCCATGACTTTTTGTTTGTTTGTTTGTTTTTCGAGACAGGGTTTCTCTGTATAGCCCTGGTTGTCCTAGAACTCACTTTGTAGACCAGGCTGGCCTTGAACTCAGAAATCTGCCTGCCTCTGCCTCCCGAGTGCTGGGATTAATACCCATGACTTTTATCATTTACTTTTTAGGTGTAGACATTACAGGTGCACACGGCAATGTTACTGTGCTCTTTCCAAATTCACAGAATCCATGAACAGAAAGCAGTAGCCATATTTTCATGCTACAAGGGTTGTATGGTTTCTTAGAAGGAATAAATAATCCTGAAACACGCTCTAAGAGACAATATGATTTTCTCAATAGTTATATTTTCTCATCAGTTAGAATGGGTTTTAGCTCCAGGCAATAAGGCACATGACCAGAACTGATTTGAACAGCATTAATTTTTCTCACATAGCAAGCAGTCTGCAGGCAGAAGGTTCTAGAGTGCTGGGCAGTGGTGGTGCACACTTTTAATCCCAGTACTTGGCAGGCAGAGGCAAGCGGATTTCTGAGTTTGAGGCCAGCCTGGTCTACAGAGTGAGTTCCAGGACAACCAGGGCTACACAGAGAAACCTTGTCTCAGTAAAAGAAGGAGGAGGAGGAGGAGGAGGAGGAGGAGGAGGAGGAGGAAGAGGGACACTGCAGCTCAGTAACGTCAGAATCTATCCAAATGCTTTGGGGGCTTTATTTCAAGTTGGCTGCACTGGTCTCAGAAAACCATCTAGAAGCATGAAAAGGGACAGAGACCTACCTGTTGTTAGGAGTGCTGGTGGTTGTTTGAGACAGAATATCCCATGTCCAGGCTTGCGTTGAATTGAAGAAGCACTAGAAACTGGTCTTGATCCCTGATCCTGCATGTCCTAAACAGCTTTCTCATAAACCAGACCCAATACCACACAGACCCTGCTTGCAAGCAGACTCCACTTTCTTTGAACAACGTAGTCCCCATCTTTGGTATCCGCTTACTTTGACATTTAGAGGGATGATGGTTCCAAGTCTGAGTTGATGACAGAAAGGGTCCGTGTATGCACAGGGATTTATGCCTGCACACGCCTCCCTTGTGATCTTTCATGGTAAATCCTGCAAGCTTCTCAGAATTCATAGGCATGGAGTGCTCTGCTATACTTTAGCTGCAGAGCTTAAATACTTTAGCATCTTCCCTATTTAGTCTCTACTCCAGGAGGATGGCTTTAATGGTAAGGAAAAATGCTATTTGGTAGACAATATCCTTTTTTCTAACAGAAAAAAAAAAAGAAGAAAACATCTAGGTTAAGTTGTACAAAGGTGGCACAGACAGAGCTCAGCACTGTCAATGGGAAAAAACTCTCTCTTTTACGGTCAAGGCATTACTATAGGTTAACCGACTAAAGACGCAACCATTTCTTTCTTATACTTCTCTCCTGGCTTGAAAACTTAGAGAAAGTAACAAGCTATTGTGGAAGAATTCAAGAGTCTCATCCTCAGGTGCCCCGGTTCATCACAGAGCAATGACTGCTTTTTTTTTTTTTCTGGAGAAAACTGTATCTGTCCCCAGCCTGTGACCCCCACTGAGTTGCGGCTGTTCCTTTTTCACCCCTCTCAGACATTACTAGTTGAAAACAGCACTCCTCTCTGTTGAGCCTGATCATAATTCTTTATAGAGCATTTCAGTGGGAGGTCACATATAGCCTTCAGTAGAAGCAAAAGAAGAAATAAAATCAATTACCCATCGCTACCAGGGCTCTGAGAGAATCATGTGAAGTAGCCAATGGCTTACAAGCCATATTTAGGGCTCTCTGGTGACAGATTCTGACTTCCCTGAGACTTATCGGCCCCCCCAAAAGCTGATTCACTTCTTGTTTGACACATTGCTGGTACAGGTGTTAAAGCTGATGAAAGTGGGAAATGTTGGCACTGTTATGCCACCAGCCTTCAATAAGGACAGAGAGTGACCAGGAAAATAAATAATACTTAGCCTCAAAAGCCACGAACTCTGAGAGGCTGATGTTTGCTAGAATTGTATCAGCCCTGCCTGTTCTCCCTGGAAATGACAGTAACAGGGGGTCCCAGTGTTGGCATTCAAACAACAGAAGGGGCCTCTGCACAGTAATTGTTAATGAAAAGTTGCTAGAATCAGAACTGCATTTTTCTAGCAAATCCGTTATCTTCTTGGCAATGCCTATGCCGACAGGATGGAATCTGCACTCCCTGGCCTGGCATGGAAAGCCCTTAGTGATCTTGTTATAGATTGTAGATGGTTCATGGTTAGAGGTTCAGAGCTAACCCAGAAGCTTTTTAGGCCTACTGCCCAAAAATTCTACTCCCAATTACAAGCTTAACGAGAAAAATGGAACAGAACAGAAAAATAACATACCCTAGAAAGTCCAGTGTAAGGACCATCTGATGGTCGTCACTAAGCCTGTCAGACAGCCATCCACTGGTAAATATGTTTTCTTACATTGCTAGGGTTTGAACCAAGTACGTTGTGCCTGTAAGGCAAGCACTCTACAATAGAGCTACCCTGACTCCCACTCCTGCCAACTATTTCTGAGATCTTCTGTAAGCCCCTGGGATTGCAAAGCATTTACAACTTACCTTGAGCTTTTTCTAGAAATTGAAGTCCAATGATATGAAATACTTGGCAAGACTAGAAGCTCAGAAAATCAAGGTTTGTCTCCAGGGTGAAAACTGTGTGCAAGGTCACGGAGAATGGAACCTGACCGCAGGTAGAGTGCTGTCCCTTACAGCTGCAGAGAGAGGCCCCTTCTGTGGTTTGAATGCCAACAATGGGACCTCTGCCGCTGTCATTTCCAGGGATAATTCTAGCAAACGTCAGCCCCTGGTGGGTCTTCCTGACTCTGTGTATTCAACACAGGTTATGTGTTCTTCTTGTACCTTTGGCTGATTTGAAGCTCAAGGTACCTCTGTTTGGATTTTTTAGCCTTGACTTTGGGTTGGATGAATCTGTCTGCATCTTCTGGCTTTCATTTTTTTGAGATTCCCATAGCAAATTCCTCCATGTTGGCAGTGATCTTAGCACCCAAAGTGCTGTCTAAAGTGCTATCACTCATTGACTGTTGCTGGAAGAAATAAGATCAAAGAAAGAAGGGATCGTGCCATAAAACATGGTCACCTAAGGAGGACCCTTAGCAGGCCTCATCTGAGGGGCTCAAAGGTGTGACTGTCCCTACGGTTTATGTTGGTGGCATGCTTAGAACATAAGCCCTGCAAATAGAGGTAAATGAAGATAGCCGTGACTGTAGGGAACAGAGTCTTGTAGACATGGATTAAGGGAACAATCCTTTTGTGTGACTTACACAAGTTAGCCACTCTAAATCAAAAGGTATTAAGGGGCTTAGCATAAAATTATTAAAAGTGATTATAGATGAACTGTTTGTTAGAATATAGAGTAGTACCTAAATATTAGTTGCGCCAAAAATTCAAGTTATGGAATGTGGAGGAATGAAGGAATGGAGATGGTAATAAAGATGGCATGCAGTGTCATATCAAGGACAAAGATATCTTCATCTTCAGAAGATGGGGGAGAGCTAAGTGAAATTCTGTTTTCTGAACATGATGCATCTGTTGTTCTTGTGAACCCACAGCAGCTGTGGATATCTGCACAAGACCTATTCAAGATCCCTAGAAGAAGGGGTCTGGAGAGATGGCTCAGCAGTTAAGAGCACTGACTGTGCTCCCAGAGGTCCTGAGTTCAATTCCCAGCAATCACATGGTGGCTCACAACTATCTGTAATGGAATCTAATGCCCTCTTCTGGTATGTCTGAAGAGAGTGTCAATGTACTCACATATATTAAATAAATAAATAAATCTTTAAAAAAAAAAAAAATCCCTTAGAAGAGCTGGCTGTAGGTAAGCCTGTGAGGCAATTTCTTAATTAGTGATTGATGGGGAAGTGCCCAGTCCATTGTCAGTGGGGCCATCACTGGGCTGGTGGTCCTGGATTCTATTAAAAAGCAGGCCTAGCAAGCCTTAGGAGCAAGCTAGTAAGCAGCACCCCTCCATGGCCTCTGCACCAGTTCCTGCCTCCAAGTTTCTGCCCTGTTTGAGTTCTTGTCCTGACTTCCTTTAGTGATGAACAGTGATATGGAAATATAAGTCAAAAAACCCTTCCCTCCGCATGTTGCTTTTGGTCATGGTGTTTCATCACAGCAATAGAAACCCTAAGATGTTCATGATCCCTATTCTTGTGTATTGTATCTTTGTATTTGCACTGTATTCTCACTGAAGAGACGCATACTAATCCTTGGGGGAAATGTATCCACTTCTCTACCTGTAGGTAACATTCCTGTGCTAGGCAGCACTAGCTGCTAAAATTCTCACTGTGGCTTTGGAACTCTAGTACCAGTTTATCTAGTACCAGTTTATGTGTGAACCAAACTCCAGGTGCTTGTTGCAGCAACTCTTGTCTCCCTGTTTTCCTATTTGGTCAGCTCCTTAGAGTCAGAATGGTCCACTCCCCACCCCCAGTCCACTCTCCTGTCTGCTCACTCGCCCAACACCATAGAGTAGATTCCCTAACATGAATATCATTTTTCAGGGCATCTGTCCTAAATTTTTAGGCAGTACTCTTCCATAAGATTTTCTCATATGACCTAAAGGACAGGGTCATTGGAGACTGTTGTAAGTCTTTAATGAGTTCTTCTTATACAGCCCCAAATACCGTGTGATCCAGCTCTGCAAACACTGAGAGTCCTTCCTGTAGCTGTTTTGTGTTGCTCCCCTGCCAAGTCTCACTGATGCAGTGGTTAAAATCAAAACAAAACAATAAAGGTCGATGGATGTTAGTGGAGAAAGGAAGAGGGAGAGGGCAGGAAAAGGGAAGAGGGAGGAGAAGAAAGGCATGGAAGAGGGAGGGCATGGGATGAAGAGAAGCGTTGGGAGTGGAAGATGGCTAACTTCTGGGCATGCTGAAGCCAGTACAGCACCCCAAAGGAAACATCTAGTTAGCTATTGGATGTGTGATCTTAAGATTGAAAGATAACGTTTGTGTTGGGAATTCAGAATGTGAAAGAAGAGGGCTGCAGAGATGGCTCAGAAGACACGTGTGCTTGCTGCTAGACCCGACGATGTCACAATGAAAGGAGGCAGCGGACTCTTGCGAGTTTTCCTCTGACCTTCACATGCACCCATGCACATGCTGCTACCCCATCCCCACCCGACTTCCACAAAGAATTAGGTTAAGTATTTTTTTTTAAAACAAAACTTGAAATAAGTGCTGAGGATGTAGCTCAGTAAGTAGAGCCCTTTGTCTAGAACAAGCAATGCCTTGGGTCCAGTCCAAGCACTACCTAAACTAGGTGTAGTGGCAAATGCTTGCAATCTCAGCACTTGGAAGCAGAAGCAGTAGGATTATAAATTCAAGGTCATCTTCAGCCACCCTAGTGGTGTCTAAGCCATCTTGGACTACATTAGGACCAGCCTCAAAACAAGAACAGAAAAATGTGCTCCCAGAGATGTTTCCTGGTATTAAATACCTATATTTATGATCGACCTGAGAGATGCAGCCAAGGTATATATGTAGAGAAATCTCGCATAGATAAGCAATAAGCACTTTGAACACTACACTCATTGACATGTACTTTCAAATGGGGCCAATAATGCTTTCCCATGAGTGTTTGTCACAAACATCCCCAAGGGACCCCAGTCAAGTCACTTTGCTTAGGCAATACTTTCATCAGTCAAATGAGGGATTTGAGTCACATTCTGGGACAAACAATGTAAAAGTCTCCTTAATTGCACCAGCAGCTTATGACACCAATCTATCCTGAAGGCTCCATCATTAGGACCAATCAATGTTTTGACTTCTGTTTGCAAAAGAAAAAAAGGGAAATGAAGGTGGTTTGTGGCAGTTACAGAGCGGTGTGAATGTGTTTAGTGCCTGTGAACCTGAACCTGCAAGTGGTTGAGATGCTAAGTTTTATGTTAGATATATTTTGACTGCAGTTACATATAATACTTTTTTATGGTACCTTAGTTTTCCTAAGGGACTGTCAGTTCCTTTCCGAGTGCTTTGAGGTTTCTGTTGTCTCTCTGCTAGAGAATGGAGGAAGTCATCAGCTGAGGCACTGATCTGCAGCTGAGGACTGCAGATCAGTTGTGAGCTTCACCTCCAAGAAGTGTTGAAACACTATGCTCCAGCACTGGTGAATGTGACTTTATTTAAAAGTAGTGTATTTGCAGTCATGACCAAGACAAAAATTAAGCCAAACTAGATGAGGGCAGTGTGATGGTTTGTATACTCTTGGACCAGGGAGTGGCACCATTTGGAGGTGCTGTTGGAATAGGTGTGACCTGGTTGGAGTAGGTGTGTCACTGTGGATGTGGGCTTAAGATCCTCACCCTAGTTGCCTGGAAGTCAGTCTTCCACTAGCAGCCTTTGGATAAAGATGTAGAATTCTCAGCTCTGCCTGAGCTATGCCTGCCTGGATGCTGCCATGCTCCTTCCTTGATGATAATGGACTGAACCTCTGAACCTGTAAGCCAGCCCCAATTAAATGTTGTTTCTTATAAGACTTGCCTTGGTCATGGTGTCTGTTCACAGAAGTAAAACCCTGACTAAGACAGGCAGCCTTACAATCTAATGCAACTGGTGTCCTTACAGAAGAGAGTCAGAGCAAGGAGACAGGTAGAAATGACACCATGTGCAGACTGGATTGGGATGCCCCATCTTGTTTTAGTTTCATTTCCAGTTGTTGTGATAAAATACCCTGACAGAAGCAATCTTAGGAAAACAGGAGTTTATTTCAGTTCATAGTTCTAAGTTGCAGTTTATCATAGTATGTAAGAGTTTGAGAGAGCTGGCTGCCTTACATCAATTAAGAGCAAAGAGAGCAATGCGTACATGATTGAACTCACTTGTCTGCTCATATAGTTTAGAATCCACTGCCTAGGGAATGTTGCCACTCAAGTTGGGTGGGTTTCCCCACCTCAGTGAATGGGATGAAGATTATCCCCTACAAACATGCCTAAAAACAAACCTAATCTAGAAAACCCCTCAATGATACACTTCCTAGATAACTTCAGATTGTGTCAACTTGCCAGTTAAGACTAACCATCCATCACATACACAAGCCAACAAACTCTCAAGATTTCTGGAAACCTCCACACAGAAGTAACACATGTAGCTGAGAATGGCTATGAAGGCAGCCCAATATAAAATCGTAAGTTCACCTAAAGCAATATGAGATTTTGCTTTGTCGCTCAAGGTTCTTAAGCATGAACTTTGTAGATAACAATGAGAGCATCATGCCATAATGTCAAAAGGCTAGACTGCCTGATTTTGAGGGAGGATATTGCCCTCTGAACTGAGCTCCTAAAGTATGAATGGATAAATTTCTGCTGTTTCAGGTCACCTAATCTGTGGTAGTTTGTTATACTAGCCCAAGAAATTAACATTCGTGCCAACAAGGAGAGAGATTAGCTTCTATTGCTTTCTAGTATGGGAAAGCATTTGTTTAGCTAAGAGATAGGCCTTCTCTCAGTGTCATCACGAAGATGTATGCTATGCATGTGCATGAATTTGTGTATACACAGAGAAATATTGCCACTGTGACTTACAGACATTCTTTTTTGTTGTTGTTTGGTTTTTCGAGACAGGGTTTCTCTGTTTAGCCCTAGCTGTCCTGGAACTAACTTTGTAGACCAGGCTGGCCTCCAACTCAGGCCTGCCTCTGCCTCCCAAGTGCTGGGATTAAAGGCGTGTGCCACCACGCCCGGCCTTACAGACATTCTTTATTGAGTTCCAGGAGGTAGAATTCAAGGCTACCGATATGTCAGTCAGCAGCAGCAGTACCTGTTTCAGTTTAATGTGGATATCCTACAGTGGAGCGGTCCAACTGCTCCTTTACTAGAATGGAGTCCTTTGCAATAGTGGGCTTGAAAGTAGACGAAAGAGACATGGTTCTATGCTTTGGGAAGCTTATAGTTTTGGAAAGGTAATGAGATAGTAGGAACTACATATATTAAACAAGTTTATGTCACCAAAGAGGTAGAAAATACCTGAAGAGTATGTGTGGTTATAACTCAGGGAGGCTCTGTGGGAAAGGAGAGCTCTTTTGTGGATCACTAGGAACACAAAGGGACAGAGAGGGCTATTCAGTCATGAGGGGAATGTGAATCAAGTACAAGTTGGGGATGTGTATCAAGGCTCAGCAGAGCCAATGACATCATTCTATGAGGGCAGGAGGCAAAGGGGTAGGGGAGGGGGAGGTGTACATACTAAAGTCTCAGGCTCATGACAGGACCCAATAGCAGGACCAGTAAGAAAGCAGCTATCTGCAAGCTAAGGACAGAGGGCCGAGAAGCAACTAAACCTGCAATCTTGGCCTTTCAGCCTCTAGAACCAGGAAGAAATAAATTTCTGTTGTGTAAGTCATCTCCTCTGTGACATTTTGTTATGGCAACTCTAGCATATTAATGCGCATGGTATATGATTGCAATATAATTAACATGATATGATAGATACAGGGGAAACATCTCTGGTGTTGGGTAGACCTTGAAGGTATATACACAGGAAGTGTCTCAGAGTCGGGCTTTGGGTAAAGATCACAGTGGCTGGGCTTAGTCTGAATTGTGAACAGAAAAACACAGAGGCAGTGAGAGCAGCAGGCGTGGCCTGAGGGAATCGGCTCTGTTTTCTAGGGTAGCAACATTGTCGTTTGGAGATTTGCTCTTTCCACATGAGATTTGGAATCCTTGGGGAAAGCTCTTCGAGCAAGCATAGCCCTTAAAAGTGGAACAAGAGGGCTGGAGAGATGGCTTAGCCGTTAAAGGCTAGGCTCACAACCAAAAATATAAGAAGTGGAACAAGAGTAGGGTGTAGCAGTGCCCCCCTGTAACCCTGCTTTGGAGATAGAAGCAGAAAGAGAAGGACCTGGGGTATGTGCTCATCCCCAGCCCCACAGCAGGTGTGAGGCCAGCCTGGGCTACTTGAGACCCCCACCTCCATGACAACTATAACAACAACAAGAAAAAAAATGGAGTTGAAACCAAAAGGGAAACCCCTGCTAGCTGCCTTCTTTTTTGCTCTTATAATCTTCACTAGTTATGAGTGAGGGGCAGGGGAGTGGCTTGTTACAGTGTCAGGACAATTCTTTCAAGGCACTTTGTCATCAGCCCCTGATTTCTAGCTAATGTACAGAATTGCCTTACGTTAATTAGGATGAACTGAGGCTGAAGAAAACAGACATGGAGCTTAAAGGACTTAAGGGTCACATCCTTAGAAGTAATATCTATTTCTTACTAGAGTCCGTTGATCAAAAAAAAGCATGCAAATTTTCCTATCAGTCAAAATGAGAAGAAAAGTAAGTAGAGTGATTCCCAATGGGGAAATATATAATCTAATAATTACCAGTAACAATGAACACATTTTTCATGTTAATTTAAAAACATTGTTTTCTGAGCATATTGGAGATATTGCAGCAAAGAAGCAGTTTTTCTGACTTGATGTTTAAATTAGGTCAAAAATGCTATGAGTGGTCATAAGTGATCACACCAGGAAGATCCTTTGCATGTCTTTTTCTGGCCATGGACTGCTCATTGCTGGTCTGTATGAACCCTCTATTGACCACACGAGACATGACTTTCAGAGGGGTGAACTGACTGATCTATGGTCGGTGTTGAATGCTGACCCAGTTTATCCATTGGGAGTCTGAAAAGCTAATACCTTACTACTATTTGGTTTGTTAGTATCTTCTACTTGTACACCCTAACAGATCCTCATCATGAACCACACAACGGGGGTTCAGTGTAGAAGCGGTCACCTCCTAAAAGTGCTGCAACACTTACAAAATTCCAAGCCCATTGACTGGAGTTACTGTGATGCCTGGCTTAGTTCCATAAGCATTCAGCCAGCACATCCATCTTTCCATGCCCCCTTCTCTGACCACCCCTCCAACCCCAGAGGATGATCCAATTACAACAGCATTTGTGAACCATGTGGTCTTCACTGAGGGCAGCGTAAGGAACACGGGGCCTTGTCTCTCATCTCAACTTGAATGTCAAGTTGAGACTTCATTCTCAGCCTCTGTCCTCCCACTCAGCCACGAGGTGCCCTTGTCTATCCTCTGCACCAATAGGAAGGTCACTCTCACCCTTTCTCTAAGTTCAGGATCTCCTAGCTGCTACCCTGGAATCCCTGCTTCATTCAGCTCAGTAAGCCAGCAGTCAGGACCAGAACCTTGAAAGTACTGAAAGATGCCTTGTCAAGCTTTCCACAGCATGTCTCTACAAATTATAGAAATGTTCCATTGTAAACAATTCCTATTCCCTGATCATTGTGGGGATGATTTACCAGCAAAGCAGATGCTGCCCAAGATACACTGTAGACAGACGCGTGTGAATGTGCAGGAGAGAAGAGAGTCAACGAAGGCTTTGGCTGAGCGTCTCTGTGCTCCTCCGTGTCACGGTTGGCTGCTAAATTAAGACCATCTGGCTCATTCCGCAGTAGCTAACACAAGGAAGTGCTTAAAAGACTGCCTTTCTGATATTAAATATGACTTTTGAAAACCCAAAATAGTTGTTATTATTAAGCTTCAGATCAAAGGACAGTGTAATTAGTATTTGGACAGAACTGTAAATAGAAAGGCATTTGACAAAGTGTGATATACCTTCTTTAGATCAGCTTACACATCATGTATATGCACATGATTTGGAAAAATAGAATATTGGGGGCAGAAATAATGGCACAACACTGTCTGGGGCTTTATCTTATATGAATGCAATATATGTTTTATGTGTATGAGTGGACTTTTTTCATAACAGTGTGATATGTTTTTCCATCTTCCTTACTATTAGTTATTTTAAATATTGTGACTTCAATCATTTTTTTCACCAATAGACATTCATAAAAAAAAGTCTTCACGGATCTCTTGGTAAATTAATACCACTATATGATGGCTTAAATCCTCTAATAATTCTTTGGATAATTCCTAAATTACTCAAAGAACTGTATCCTTGGCAATAAATCCTATGAACAAAATGAACACAGGTTTGTGGGAAGGGACTAGCTAAAGAAAATAGGCGTCTGAAAATGCAGTAGGAAAGTGGCAAAGGCTTTTAGACAACCATTAGCTGTCCTGGTGGAGAGATAGATTAAAATGTCTGAAAGAAATAGAAATGTTAAATGCTCTAATTTTGCATCAAGTATATAATTTCTTTTTTGTTGTTGTTTTGTTTTATTTTACATTCAACCAGTTGGAACCTGCAAAATAATACAGCACAGATTTCTTTTTATTGGTCCTATAATACTTCCCCCTGAACAATTATGTATATAATTCAGGGGACTGTCACTGCCAAACTGATGTCTTCCCTTGGGATCAGGAGGAACAATTGCCCTTCCCCATGGGGTGGCTCTAAAAGCTGAGGCTAAAAGCCCAGCCCATTGACGGATGGCAGGAGCTCTGGGGAGTGTGCCTCCCTTTGTGGCTGGGCCAGGGAAGCTGCAGAGTTGGGCCAAAATACTTCCTTCCAAATGGCCAACATATACATGGACCTGCTGTAAAGCTCTCTAACCAGAGAAAAGAAATGGTGTCATGGCTTTTTTAACTCTGTAAAATTCCCTAAGTGTTTTATTTTTAATGTGTTAATGGTTCCCAGTTTGTTTCGGCCTGCCAGGTTTTCATGGGTTTAAATGAACAAAGCAAATGAAGAAACACAGGATGTAACTTCAGATCAATAACGTGTGAAAAAGAAATATTTCATTAATTTAACTGTTCCCTAAATATCTACTTTGCCTTCTCTTCCAAATAACACCCTCACCTCCCCCTTTTCTCATTTTCATAGGTTTGAAAAGTTGTGGAAAATGAATCTACTTCATATGCAGCAAGGGTCAAGTCTGAGCTTGAAATGTCCTCGTGGGCTTCTAACTCTGTGATTGGCATTTTCTTTATAAAGTGGGGCCAGTTGTACTTACGAGGACTGACAGAAGATGAAATACAGTCCTGGGAGCCGCATAAAGGTTAAGAATCGGAGGCTCCCAGAGATAGCAGTTCAACCACCCACTTACTACCTGATACAAAATCCAGCACACCTTACTTTTGGGAGGTACTGGGGGTGGTGAACAGGCTAGACTTGAACTTCCTCTGAAGCTAAGGATTTCTTTGTGCTCCTGATGTTTCCACCTCTACTGGGAATATAGACATTTGGCAGTCTACACAGTTTGTATATGCTAGGCAGGTACTCTACCCATGAGGCCAACCCCTAGCCCTCTGTGCCTCACTCTTTTCATATACAAGCTGAGAACAAAACCAGCACATAGCTTAGGCTTATTTTTGGGAGGCTTAGATAACTACGTAAGTGTAAGGTGCTTGGATTTTGCCTGTGCAGAGGCAACCCTTGGTCAATGTTAAACAGAACTCGTGACTCTCTACCTGTCATGTTGGTGGAGCGTCACTCCCTCTACCACACTAGAGTGACTGTGTCCAGTGCAAAAGTTTAGCTTCTTTCCCATGTAGAGAGACCATGTGATGCCTCTTATGGTTTGATGTGTTGGGAAAGGGGGCTAGCTGGAAGCTTCACCTAAGACAGGACTAGATTTCTCTCTCACAAGGTCTAGAAGCTCAGGGTTCACAAGGATGGCACTCACTTAAGGGAGAGCAATGTTGCAAAACTGAATTAGACTTCTCTCAGAAGGGGCCACTTCGTACTGGCCAGAGTGAGTCTGCTATCAGGGCCTTCATGCAGGAGAGTTTGCCTTTATGATTCTCACTCATGCTGTGATCCCTGGAGCACCTTGAGGGGAAGTGCTCCTGTGCATAGTGGGGAAAGATTCTTAGACCCTCATATGCAGGAAGCAAGTGACCCAGGAAGTCATGGTGGTTAAATGAAATAGTCTATTGTCATGAGATCTGACCTGTAGGAACTGCCTTAGCAGAACAGCCTACCCTGTATGAGTCTGCCAAGCAGAAGCTGAGGGCTGTTCTGAAAGAGGGACTGACACACTGGACAGCTGTCACATCTAGGGAACCTAAGGGCCAGTGTCCAAGATCCACTTACAGTGGTTTATGGGACTTGGGCATTCCTGATCGTTTATGGTCTTCTCTGGGAACTACTGTCAGAACTTGTTGTCATCTAGGAGAATGGCCCTGGAAAAATGACCTGCTGAAAGCACCCTTATCCTATCCTTTGGTTAAACTGAAAGGCCCAGAGGGTAAGGTGATCAGTTACAATCTCTGAGGTCATGAGGAACTTGTCCATGCTTCCCTAAACAACCCCTGTGATTATGCAAGCACCCCACAACACAGAGAACAGAGACATGGAAGTTGAAGGGCGCTGTTGGGGAAAAAGAAGGGGTTCAGAAAGAGTGAATGGTGACAAGAGAGAGTAATGAGGATAAAAATTAACAAATTACAATGTGGGGGGGGAGAGAGAGGGAGAGAGGAAGAGAGGAAGAGAGGGAGTTAATTTTTCTAATTAATAAATATAAGGTTCTAGGTTTAAAATGCATTGAATCCACACACTCTCCAAAACAACATCATAGTTAAACAGAACGCTGTAGAGAAAGGGTTGTTTGGTTCACTGCCTGACTGTATGTCTGATGGAACAGATGCTCAATTGACTCAGCCCAGTATAAAGACAGGATTGTGTCATCTAACCTTAGCCCAGGAAACCATCAGTACCCAAAGTGTGGCTTCTACTGACTATATCCTTTTTACAAAACTGAAAAATTGCAAGATTTGGGCTGGAGAGATTGCTCAATGACTAAGAAGAGCACTGGCTGCTCTTCCAGAGGAGCTGAGTTCAGTTCCCATCATGCACATGGTGACTCACAGCCATCTGTAACTCATTCCAAGGGATCTGATGCCCTCTTCTGACTTCCACAGGCACCAGGCCCTCCTGTGGTACACACACATGCAGGCAGGCCAACAGTCATACACATAAATTAAAAATAATAAATCTGGGGTTTTTTAATTGTAAGATTGTAAATGAAGCCTAGCACGGCTGAAGTGTGTAGGAAATAGGGATTTAGTGTGATCCTGGCGAGGAAGAGATCTGTGGGCTCAGAGCAATGCTTTTCCCAGCTCCATAACACAGGCAGCAGTGTTGGAGATGCTAGAGTGATTGTTAGTCCTCAGGTCCACCTCTTACACTGTACCTCATCTTAATCACAGGGCCTCAAAATAAGTCACTAAATGTTTATCCAAAAATTCTCCTTTACAGATGTCCTATAATATATCTGTCTACCCCAGAACCCTTTATTTCTGAACATGAAACATGGCAGCCATTACGTTCTTGTAAAAGATGAAAGAAAGGTTCCTCTCTACAATAGCATTCTCTTCAGGTCAGCAGAGTCATCAGTTGTAGATGACAACTTGCTATATTTATAACATTGTATATAGTCCACTCTATTCATATTCATAAGCATAATCCCCCATTCAGAACAGCTATCACACATTTGATATTGAAAGTTAAAATATGAGGGTCTGGTTTAGAAGATCCTTGCAGACATAGCTACCTGACAGAATATTTTATTTGACACAGTTGGCCACTAACAGGAATAGGGCACATTATTCCAGGGCAACTGCAGATAGTTCTACTGTAGGAGCTTCAGGGCCAAAGCTCTTGCTCTATGCACTACTACTACTACTGGTAATAATAATAATAATAATAATAATAATAATAATAATAATAATAATAATAATAAAAATATCAAGAGCTGCAAGCTGCAGCTCAATGATGGAGCACTTGGGTTACATGTATGAGGTCTCAGGATCAATAGTACCACAAACCAAAGAGAAGAAAACAAAGATATAGTTATGGGTGCAAAGAGATTTAAGCAGCATGGCCAACTTGAGAAGAGATCCAGTGACTCTAAGTCCATTTCCCCAGCACCAACCTGAACTCTAGGGTGTAATAGATTTGGGTCTAGGGTCAAGAGGTATGTATATATATTTTTAAAGATTTATTTATTTTATGTATATGAGCACACCATCACTGTCTTCAGACACAGCAGAAGAGGGCATTGGATCCCATTACAGATGGTTGTAAGCCACCATGTGGTTGCTGGGAATTGAACTCAGGACTTCTGAAAGAGCAGTGCTGTTAACCACTGAGCCATCTCTCCAGCCCAAGGCATGTATAATTAAGCAATCTGATTAAGGTGTGATCATGTTGATCATTATCTTAGTTCTGATTCTGCAAGGTGTCTCAAAAGGGGTTCATTGCTAAGAGAGGACAATACAGTTCCCATAAAATTAGCTGGGCTCCAGGGGTCAGCCACAACACCATTTATATGTTTGTGTGTATGTGGGGGGGATTATCACTGCAGTTTGTGGATGGGTTGAGCTCCATGTCATATAGGTTATCATATCTTCTTGCTCCCAGAACCCAAGGACATTGGTTGCAGGTTCCACCAGCTCCAGAAACCATTTTCTCCTTTAGAAAGTTGCTTAAAAATATATGGTCTGCATGCCAGCAGTAAACTATGACAGCCACCGACTTAGCCATCAGTCAGGTTCAAGGTTGCTCTCCTGCAAAGAAGAAAGTTCAGTTCAAAATAGGGTGGGTGTGGCCATACAGAGGTTAGTGTCGAGCAAGTCATTTTTGTTGTTGTTGGTTTTTTTTGTTTTTCGAGACAGGGGTTCTCTGTGTAGCCATGGCTGTCCTGGAACTCACTCTGTATACCAGGCAGGTCTCAAACTCAGAAATCTGCCTGCTTCTGCCTCTCAAGCACTGGGATTAAAGGTATGTGCCACCACTGCCCAGAGAGCAAGTCATTCTTGAGAGGCCACAACTGAGACCAAAGAAACCCCCAGGTTGACATTTGGAAAACACAGTCATTGCTTTTATGAATTCCATTCATTCCAGAAAGCCTTCTGACTCAGTTTTACTGAGTCAGTCATTTTACTCAGTTGTCTATTTGTCTGAGGACATTACTGTCTTAGTCTTTGCCACTCTCTCAAAGAGGAGAGATATCCTGCTTTCATTGTCTGGGGTAATTTCATCAGCCTTTGTCCTCTTTGTTTTGCTATCTGTAGAGTCCTGGAACATTTGACTGGGCTAGGCTTACTTCCTCTTTCAGGCTTGGCTTATCTCCAGAGTGATTTGAGACCTGTTTTGGAAGTATGTGTGGGAGGTGGGCTGATGTGGAAATAAAGGTCAGATAAATAACCATTGTCACTGGGAGACCCAGGTAGAACAGAATCTGCAGGTCAACAGCAAAGGTTCCTCCTGGCCTCTGCTCCACTGCTCCCACATGACCCCTTCCATTGTCCTTGGAAAAGATAAGGAAAGTTGTCTGCTGGGAGAGTCCCTAGAATCCAAGGCCCCTGGTTGCTGTACAGAGACGGAACAGATCTTAGAGTCTGTAGCTCTGGGTCTCTCCCAGGAATCCTGCACTTGGGAAAAAGGTGGATTTGGAATGGATTTGCAATGCCATGTGTTGGGGGTGGGAAGCTGGTAACTGCATGGATGGTGTTTTACTTGCTCAAATGAATCAAGGGCCCCTTCTGTTTGTTGGCTAGTTGTGTTTTCCTAAGATACGAATAAGACCCAGTTACCCCTGCTTCACTCTGGTGACTCTCTAGCAGTAACGGAATTAGATCTGGAACTTCCCCCTCATTATTTGAGCTCTACATGGCCAGGCCACTGCTTCTTCCTTCCCAGTGGGCCATGTCTGTTCATCTTCTGTGACAAAGGTTGACAAACTACAGACCAATACCCAAATTTGGCCCTCTAAAACCACCACGAAGAATGGCTCTGATATCTAATGGCAGTTGCATGCCAAATGATTAAACAAGATGCCAAAGTGGCTATCCTTGATTTCACCACTTGATTTGAAAGCCTAAAATATTTCTATCTAGTCTTTTCCAGAGAAAGTTTCCTGTCCTCTATATGGTGTCATGACATCCTTTGCTGCTTCGAGTTTGTCTCTTAATTCTTTCAAGCACAATGGCTTTGTATAAACTGTTCCTCTTCCTTAAATCTATCTTGTGCTTCTCCCCAATATTTCATCTATCCCAGGCTGGTATGGAACTCTCTTGAATGATCTTGAATTTTTGATCTTCCTTAGTGCTGGGATTCCAGGTATGTGCCATTACGCCCAGTTTCTTTATGAGTTTCCGGGGTGGTGGGGATGGAATCCAGGGCTTTGTGTACGCTAGGCAAACTTCCTACTAAATGAGCTATAGCTCCAGGCCCAAAGTGCCTCTGTTGGGTGCCTGGTGCCTGGTGCTTGGTGCCTGGTGTCTGGTGCTTGGAATTCTGATGGGATAAGTCACTGTTTTCCTAAGTGACTACATGACTCAATGACAAAGACACATTTACAAGCGTGAGTAGAGAAACACCGGAAACATTTGAGTTAAAGACAAGGTCATTGCTATCAGAAAGAGGTTATCAGAGAGTGCTTTCTGGAAACAATGGTATTGCCGCTGAATTTTTAAGAAAAAGCAGTAGTTTGCAGCACCAGCTTGGGGGACCCATTTGAAGATTTTACATGAGAAAAGAAATTTGTGAAGCCAGGGTTGTCAAGAACTTTGCATCAAGAGAAAGCTGTGACAGGTCTCACAAGGACAGAGATAGCTCAAGACTTCTTTGTTCTTTGTAAGGATGGTATGGTTGCAATGTAAAGAATGAAGCAAGGTGGGGCAGGGAGACTAGATAAGAGGACCTGATTCACCCAGTTAAATCTTTGAGTTGTGAAGAGCACTCAGGTTTGAGGTCGTTTGGTGAACCCTTGCTGGGTTACAGGTGAGTGTTTGGCTCTAGGCATTCAATAGATAGATGATGGAGCCATTGGCTTATGTTGGGGATGCTTTGAAGACCAGGTGGTGGTGTGCAGGAAGACTGTGGCTTGAGGCTACCTGTCATTCAAACCACAATGACTTTAGAGTTACTGCTGAGCCTAAGTTACTCCATATTATGTTCAACAGTGGTTGTTTAAACTGTGCCTTGCCCTGAGAGAGACACTGTTTTAGGGAGTTTTCTTTGTTAGTTTTGGTTTTTTCAGACAGGGTTTCTCTATGTATCCCTGGCTGTCCTAGAACTTGCTCTGTAGACCAAAGCTGGCCTTGAACTCAGAAATCCGATTGCCTCTGCCTCCTGAGTGCTAGAATTAAAGGGGTGAGCCACCACCATTTCCCGTGTTTTTGTTTTTGTTTGTTTTGTTTTGTTTTGTTTTGTTGTTGTTTTTCGAGACAGGGTTTCTCTGTATTCCCCTGACTGTCCTGGAACTCACTTTGTAGACCAGGCTGGCCTCGAACTCAGAAATCTGTCTGCCTGTGCCTCACAAGTGCTGGGACTAAAGGGGTGTGCCACCACGCCCCGCCTCTGTTTTGAGGATGGAGGATGACTCTGCACCATATTGAACATGTGAACAATACCATATCCAGAACCACTAAGACACCAATTGATAACTTTTTCCTAATAGCAGAACTGGAACCACCCTGTATATTTATCTGAGTAAATTGGGACTATGGGCCCATATAAGTGTTTAAAAATCTTATTAGCAAAGCTAGGCATAGAAATTTATCAGACATACCAGACTGGTGAGAGGGTAAGGAAAGAACTTGTAACACAGCTGTGGGGGAATTGTCCAATGACTTATCATATAATCATGGGAGTGTGAATCAAGGAGCCAACAGGTAGAGACGTCCTAACTGTCCCAGGGCCTCAGCGTGACTCAGTATCCACTGTTGACTCTGCCTCCTAGAACTGCTGCCCTTTCATCTTACCCACTTACTCATCTGGGCCTGCTATCCATCCGTCCATCTGTTTGTTCATTTGCACATGATCCTGGCCTTCTCCTCTCCAGCCTCCATAGCACCTCACTTCTGTAGGTCATCTCTGATCCTGCAGCTTGATTCCAAGGCAGCAGCTGCATTTCCAGCCACATTTGTGACCTTATTCCCACAAATTCTGCATCCTCATCAGCTCCTGCCTCTCAGGCCCCTTTGTAACACCTTGCAACTAACTGATATAGATATAGAAAAATAGGTAGATACATGATAGATATAGATGATTTAGATAGAGGCCGAGATAAATACCCAGAGAGAAAGACTTATAGTGTGATATGCAATGTGTGATCTGAGAGTTCATATTAGTAATTATGATTGGGATAAAAGAACTTTTATTTACCTTGTCGAGAGCTATTAAAGGAAGGGGTTCTATTACACACACTTCTGCCAGTGAAAGCACTGTACCTTGTAAACTGACTGTCCTTCAATGAAGTCTGACATGATGGAAAAATAAAATGTGTTTGCCTCTGCTGTTTCTGACATAGCACAATCATGACAGTCCCTTTTGCAAGAGGCCCTCAGCCTGAGCTGGGATCCTTCTACACTGGCTCATTGTGGTGGTTTGAAAATGCTTGGCCCAGGGAGTGGCACTATTAGGAGGTGTGGTCTTGTTGGAGGAGGAGTGTCACTGTGTGTGGGGGTTTTGAGAACATCGTCCTAGATTCCTGGAAGCCAGTCTTCTCCTAGCAGCTTTCAGATGAAGATGTAGAACTCTCAGCAACTCCTGTACCATGCCTGCCTGGACGCTGCCATGCTCCTGCTTTGATGATAATGGACTGGACCTCTGAACCTGTAAGCCAGCCCCAATTAAATGTTGTTTTTATAAAAGTTGCTTTGGTCATGGTGTCTCTTCACAGCAATGGAAACACAAGACAATTAGTCTGATCAGAATATTGACTAAGTAATATTTAGCTAATCTATTACTTTCTGTTTTCTCCTCCAGTTAGATGTAGTTAACTCATTGAAAGTTGATGTAGTGTCTACCAAATGATCATACTAGCAGAGTCCAGCAGTGTCCAGATACTCAGAAAGGTATGGCTGAACTAACTTAAAATGGGGATGTGCTGAGGTTGGCTCTGTTCTCCAAAAGACCTATGTTGTAGTTTTGCTGCTAACTAGCTGAGCGAGTGAGCTGTTCTCCGTTCATTTTTCTCTTTTGTCCTGTTTTTGTTTTTAAGACAGAGTTTCTCTGTGTAGCCCTGGCCATCCTGGAGCTCATTCTGTAGACAGGCCGGCTTGAAACTCAATTTGCCTGCTTCTATCTCCTGAATGCTGGGGTTAAGTCATGTGCTACCACTGCCCGGCTTGTCCATTCACTTCTTATAGAGACTGTTCCCTTCCTCCATGGTTTTAGGGTCACTTTAGGAAAGGCATGGAGACACCAGACATGAATAAGGGGACAAACTGGGGCATTGGAAGTCAGAGGCCTGGATTCCATCCTGGCTGTGTGACTGTTGCCAAAGCTTTGAATGAGCTATTGCTGTTAGATGTTGATGTCTGTTCTTTAAAGGTGGTGGGGATTAGAATTAGATCATGGTCTTTCTTGTCTAGCATTCTTTTATGATTTATAAGCCTAGTCAGTAAGTGTGGGGTGGTGTGCAGATGATAGATTCAGAAACAAATGTTATGAGGATTCATGTTTTGGTACCAGAGAGGCTTCAGCTGTAAACGATATGACATGAACTCCGGTTGGAGCTGTGACATGTCTCCTGGCTCCCCTTCAGAACTGGGGTGCTTCTCCACTGTCAGGAGAAACTGACAGGAGTGCTGTTTGTTGACTGCAAAAAACATCCTGAGCTGAAGAGAATGGCTCTCTCCCAGTAGTCTCTCGCTGGGGACAGCCCTTATCTGGCCGGTCACTAGTTGGTATGAGACTGTGAAAGCCAAATGCTTGCATTTCCTTTCTGAAAATCTTTAAAGAATCACCGTGGCACAGAGCTGCTCCAGAATTTACTAGAATTGCACCATGTTTCACCTTCCCCTTCACTTCTACCCAACCCTGCCCTCTTCATTTCTCCTCTTCCTCCTCTTCTTTCTCTTCCTCTTCCTCTTTTAAAAAAAATTAACGTGTATAGGTGTTTTGTCTGCATGTATGTCTGCACTCAATGTGCATGTAGTGCCCATAGAGACCAGAAGAGGGAGCTCAATCTCCTGGAACAGGAGTTACAAATGTTTGTGCAAGTTAGAAATTATGCATGTTCTGGGAATCCATCCTACATTCTCTGGAAGAGCAGCCAGTGCTCTCAGTCACCAAGCCATCTCCCCAGCCTTTCACTTCACTTCTTAGGTGTTTCCAAGCCCATTTCTACCCAAATGCCAGTGTTTCCTAGTGAATGTGACCTCCAGTTTCTTACCCACAGGCTTACGATGTATGAATTTGGATTAGACTGATAGGAGACAGCCAAGTCTCCAGTGCTCCTTAATGATAAAATGCAGGTTGAGATCTTCTTTAGAGTACTAAAAATGACTTTTCATGTCTTCTCTCAGACACAAAGTCTATCTATATAACACACACACACACCACGCACACAGCATGAAATGGAAGGGAGGTTCTCTGCAGGGACAGGGGAAGCAGTAAGGCATGGGAACAGAGATAATTAGAGTAGCAGGATGAAGAGAGTAAGAACAAGGTAAACTGATACATCTATATACATCTGTATGAATAGTGAAACCCACGATTTTGTATGCTAACTGAAACAGTTAATAAAAGTTGGTGTAGACCAAGCCAAGACCGGTATATGGCATCTCCAGTGCATCCCACTGCATTTCAAAACAGTAAATGTGATTTCTTCTATTTTAATATCCTGAGCCAGAGGAGGTAGTCAGTCATGACTGGGTCAGCCAGTGCCCTTCCAAATAACACCAGGAACACCCCTTCAGGTAGACTGGGGAGATGTCTAGTGGGTCAGGGCACTTACTAACAAGCATGGCCGACTTGAATTCAAATCCCCTCGTGCATGTAAAAAGCCAGCATGGCTGCACTCACACCTGTACAGTAGTGCTGAGGGGGCAGAGACGAGAGCATCTCTGGGGTTGCAGCCTAGCTTTAGGTTCTGCAAGAGATTGATCTAAGGGATTAAGGCAGGATACCTGGCATCATCCTCTGGACATTCATACATATGCACATACCCCCTGCACATCCCTCCCCCCCCCCCGCCCCCCACGCGCCAGGGCAAACCCCCTTCAACTGACACCATAAAAGGCCTCTCC
Organism: Mus minutoides; assembly: GCA_902729485.2. NCBI lineage: Eukaryota > Metazoa > Chordata > Mammalia > Rodentia > Muridae > Mus > Mus minutoides. The sequence continues at coordinate 1,819,777 of LR749678.1, read as the reverse complement.
AAATGATACTATAAAAAATTAAATAAAGAAATAAAAAAGCACTCTAAAAAATTCCATCCTACTTAATGAATCGTAACTCTCAGCGCTGGGGTACTTAAGCCTCATTGCCTACAACCAGTTGCCTGGGCTTCACTGTTTGAAGACAGTTCAGCTACAGGTTTTTCCATCCAACCTCCTCCGTGCAAGATGAAGAAGTTACAGTCTCGTGTTCTGTCGCCCAAGTTCAGTGCACCACGAAAAGGCAGAGAAAGATAGCGGTGAGGAGAGAGACAAATGATTAGTTATCATCCTGTGAATAGCTAGATAAATATTGACTAAGAGTGCCTAGGAAGAGAAGCATTCGTATCTGCCTGCAAAAATTAGCTCCCCTCCTTCCCTCCCTCCCCCTACTGTTCAGTGGCTCTGCTGCGAGAATCTGACTTCTTTATTTCTCTCTGTGGGAGCTGCCATCTTAATGACTCAGCACAGCGCTCCTCCAGCGGGCGGTCCTGCCTCAGGTGGCAGATCAGGCCTGGGAGAACTGAGGTCTCATTTAAACTAAGTTAGAAATTTCCCAACTTGTTTTAAAATGAAATAGATTTGTAAAAATAACAATAATAATTATTTGACAGTGCTATTATAGCTCCCAGATCGCAATTTAACCTTTAAAGTAGATCCATCCTTTTCTTTTACCTAAGAAGTGAACTTTCTTGGTTCCTGTGTCAGGCATTTCTCACCTGGGCTAAAAGCTTTCTCGGCTCCCGAGATGAGTCAACAGCCCTGAGGAACTCAGTTCTCCCTAACCTGGACCTTGTTGAAATGTCCCTTAAGGTTCACAATTAGTTATTTTCATTTTTAAGTGTATTTTGTCATACCTTTAGCCTTTAAGAATGTGCTTAGGCATAGTGTATATGCGTATATGACATCAGAGTAGAAGTGTTTATTTAACAAAGGTGGGTCAGGAGAATGGGAGAGGGAATATACACTTGCATGGAAATAATTGGAAAAATACAATTGAAAAATGTGTATCAAACCCAAACTCTCATTGTAGGGGAATGGTTATTTCTCCAGGCTACATGTCAGGTTCTTAAATAGACTTAATGGGATTTTACTTCAATTTTTAAATGGTGGTATGTAGCTTACAGGCAAAAGAAAGTAATGCATAACCCAGCTCACTGGCCTCCTCACCTGGTTATCTGTCACATGCAAGTTGACTGTGACCCACTTCAAAGATGACAGGCCTCCTTTGGGGTGTTGAGGGTTAAGTGAGATGCTGCTTATGCTCAACGGCCTCCTGACTTGGCCCTTCTCCAGCATCACACCCTAGGACCCCTCCAGGCCCACTCTATCTTCCAGCTATAGTGTTTGTTGCCCCCTTTCCTCTTAAGGTGAAACTATGATCTTATCTGGAGTTGAGGCCTGAGTGAAGGGATTAGGTCCTGAGGGTGGAGCCCTTAGGAATGGGATGTGTGCCCTTATAGGAAGAGCACAGACAGCTGTACTCTGCAACCTAGAAGAGGGTCTTGCAGGATTCACGTAAGACTCCGGGGAGCCTTAGCTTACCAAGGTCCACTGAGTGAACCACATGGAGCGGGGTTAATGCAAAAAGCAAGAGGAACTTATTGTTCCAGTGCACTGGGGTTGTCCCAGACCTGAAGGAGAGGTGGCGACCCCCAGCACCCATTCAGGCGAGTTTTTATATGGTTTCCAGGGGCAGAATAGAGCATCAGCAACTAGGCACAATATGATTGTTGGAACAGTGCACCCTTTAAATTGATTGGTCTTTAAGGAATGAGGTGACAAGGACTTCCTTTGTCTGAAAGAGGGCAACAGTCAGTTCTGTGGAATGTGTCCCCACCTGCAGGTCGGGTTTTCCCCCTGTGGTCCGAAAAATGTTAATTAGCCTCTCCCTTCCGGGAGAGGCATGTGTTTCATGACCTTCCCAAGGTTCCTAAGGTGACCTTTTCACTCACTGGCATTCTGATCTTGGATTTCCCAGCCACTGTGATTATAAGATGTGACTTGCCTTGGCTTGTTCTGTTGTTTGTACTTTAAGGTGTACTATTCCAGTACCCGGTGGGACAATGATTTGCTCAATTTAAAGCTGTTCAGCTCTCATACTTTCTACCTCAGTACCACACAAGTGGGACCGGTACCCTCCTACCCTCCAGCCACCTGCTCAGAATCCCCTCCAACTACTTCTCTCCACACACTTTTCAAGCTCCCCCAATGTCTCTTACCAACCTTGTAGCACTTCTCTTCCATCTTAGAGGATTTGTGTGTATGTATGCTTTATTCACAGATATCACCGCCCACATGTCTGTCAACTTCCTCAAAGACTTGATACATGCAATGATGAGCTCATCAACCAGTTCTCTTTTTTATTCTTAAGCTTGTCCCTCCAGCTGTTCTCTTCAATTGCTGTGTCTACCTAGGACCCTAAGCATGTGGCATTCTCTGGTTGGCTTCTCAGCCCTCAGGCCTGGCTCCTACTTGCAACAATTTGTGAGGTTCCCTCAAGTAGCCTCTCCGGAAGTAAGCTGGTATTTATCTGTCCTCACTTCATGTTTGATGATTGATGCTCTGCCATCCTCCCCTTGCCTGTCCACCATCCTTATCTTGTCTTTGATGATTGTCTACCATCCTCACCTAGCCTTCAATGATTGATTGGCCATCACCTCACATTTGATGATGGTCCACCATCCTTACTTCACCTGTCCATCATCTTCATCTTGCCTTCAATGAATGATTGAATGATGTATTGGGTATATTCATAGCAAACTTGTATCATTAGGAAGCAGTAGGCTGGGAATTTGGAATTTGAGATCTCTTCTGCTCTACCATGGCTAGCAATCTGTACTAGGTTGGGAATTGGAACATGAGAAAGGTTCAAGGGATGGAGAGATGGTTCAGCGGCTAAGAGCACTAGCTTCTCTTTTAGAGAGAGAACTGGGGTTCGACTCCCAGCACACACATGGCAGTTATAACTGCCTGTAACTTCAGTTCAAGGGGATCTGGCATATATATATATATATATATATATATATATATATATATATATATATATATATATATGCAAAACTGATATACATACAAAAATAGAGAGAAAGAGAGAGACAGAGAGAAACAGAAACAGAGAGAGAAAGATTAATACCAGAAATAAAGCTCCAGAGTCTTGAGCTTTTATTTGATGAGAGAGAGGCTCAGCATATAACACAGACATGCAGGATTGCATGGGGGATGGGGCTTGGGGGATGGGGGAACACCTAAGGAAAGGGGTCACATAGGCCTAAGCAGTTGGCATCTCCTACTGTCAAGTAGGGATATCTATCTGCTGATTGTAACAGATTATCCCTGTGATACTAATGTATGGGTTTACTTAAGAAGCAAGTCTTTCTTTGCTATCCATTTGCATTCTGCCCAGCACTCCAGCAGTCTGGTACCTCTGAGTAGAAACAGTATGTCCCGAGATCCTGCAGAGTCACAGAGAAGGAGCGACTGCACATCACCACCGAGAGATCAACATGCTCTATGGATATTATTGCATTAAATCTCTGACTCACAACCCTGCCCTATTCAAAGCAAACTTTGAATAATATTACTGTGAGCATCTGGAAGGAACTCTAAATGGACCTTCATCCATACAGAAAACACCATCTTATTAGTGTGCACAGGAGAGATGATGGCCATTTGATACCCACCTGGGAGGCCAATGATGCATGGCTATTGGGCTGAGATTTCCAGGTGCCCTCTTTTTCCAATGGACCAAGTTCCAAATCTTCCATCTTCCTGTGAATGTCGTCACTTCCCACCTGCACACCAGGCACTTGGTTGTATTTATTGCTCTCTAAACCCAGCAGCTTGTTTCTGGCTTTCAACGCTTTGAGTAAACTACTCCTTCTGTCAGAAGGCTCATCCTCACCTTTGCCTTCCTCCACCTGGTGATAATCTTTAAGAAAAAGTGCACATCTCAAGCCTTCAGTAAAGTCTTTGACGTCTACAGGCTGGATTTATTGTTCTTTCCTCTTATCCTTCATGCTCTCAAACAGTAGGACTCTTTATACCAAGTCCTAGCTACGTGAGGTTTAGCTCTTATTATTTAATCTATACCAAACCTCTATGAAGTTAGTGATCTTATTATGACTAGTTTTACTGCTATTGAAAATTTAAAGCTTGAAGAGGCTAACTCTCTCAGTGTTTTGTTGGCAATTAATTAAGTGACAAAGCCACATTTCAAACCCAGATCATATACCAAAGCATGTAATCATTTTTTTCAGTCTTTTTTTTTTTTTTTTTTTTTTTTTTTT